>VXBT01005221.1:299428-370967 GCA_013400235.1 Oriolus oriolus | reverse complement strand
ACCACAGCCAATGACTTTTCCCGCCAAGCTGCCTCAGGGCAGCCATGTTGGGATGGGCAGCCATTTTATGGTTCCTGGGCCCTTGCAGAGTCAAAGCACTGGACCTTTGGTTTGTCCAAGTCCAGGGCACCAGGGTGGGAATCAGGGCACACCACAACAGGCAGTCACCAAAAGAGAAGTAATAATATAGGTAAAACTTTGAAGAGGCAATACAGTTGGCAGAGGTGGCTTCTGTTATGCAGCCAGCCCCACTTCTATTCATTTGCACACTCCTGGAGTGTTGGTGCTAGGATGCAATCTTACAGTATGGAAATAAATACAGAAGGAGGTGTTTTCCTCAGGAAGGGGAGGTAGTGGGTCTTACACGCTTTTTAGAAATGTTCAGCAAAATGAAATCAATAAAAAGCAGAAATACAAAGAATTTTTTCACTGTACCGTAGATTCTCTTACTTGGATGTAGGCTGATCCAATTAACCATATTTCCACTTTTGTTTTGCAAGTGTTATTGAAAGCCAGTAGAAATCATGGGCCCAGTGTAGCCACATGCCTAGCACAGAGCAGCACATGTAAACCACATCAAGCACCAATCTGTATCGTTGGTAAACTCCATCCCCCTCTATGAATGGAACCAAATTATTGATTTATGAAATAAACCTTATAAACTGCTAGAGAGCTACAGCACATCCATTTTTTAAAGAGAAAAATGTGGAACTCATTGTAAAATGCATTTTTCTTAAAATATAAAGTGTTTTGAGATGATGGCAAGAAAGAGCGGAATTCTGGTTTATACCAGGATTTGATTTTGCCTTTGATCAAATACACTACAAATTTTGCTTGAACCAGGATCTATCATTGCAGTCATTATGGCTAACAAGGTGACACAACATAGCTTTACCCTGTGGAGTTCTTGGGCTCAAATTTAGAATCAAACATTTTCCCTAAGACTTCTCTAAAAGGCTTTGTGAATTTCTAGCACCAGCTATTGTGACTTTACAGAACGGGTTTTCTGCTGATAAATTTATGGCACATTTTTAATTATGCTTTGTAGATTTTACATTTGTGATTGATTAACCTGTTTGATCTATGAGGAAAGATAATGATAACTTGTTTGGCATAAAAACCACTTTTTTTTCTTCACCATTTGTAGTGTGTACTTAAAATGTCATGATACTGGACGTAAAAGGATGAGACCGGCTTTTTGACCCAGATGGTATTTACGATATACAAGTCCTATTAATGTTAAGGGATTGATTTACTTCAAAGTGCAGGAATTAAAGCTTTTGCTCTCTCTTTTTACCTCAGGCAGTTCTTAGTAACAGGAATTGCTGTAAATACTCCACGGTACAGTATATAATTAGTATAATGCTCTTTGTTTGACTCCTGAAGTCTCAGAGACAAAAGCATGAGCTAAGGCAGACATATGGAAGAGCTGTAACTACTATCAGGGGGTCAATTTAGATATTTAATGTTATTTTAACCTAGTTTTTATGTGCTCTGAATCCTCTGTCATGTGTGTGTGTGTTTAAATACTTTCCAAAGCGATGCTGAAATTGTTCTGAGTTGGCTGCTGAAACTTTATTGGCTTCTTTGGAGTGAGTTCAATCTCAGTTTACATGGTACACCCTGAGATGTGCAGAAAGCACCAAGTCTGGGTAGCATCATGTGCTGCCCACAGGTCTGGTCCTGCACAGAGCATGTCCCTGTACCTCTTCAGAACCTCCCAAACAGGAAGGAATCCTTCTCAAATCTTCCCTCCTTCCCCAGGAAAGCCATTACTGCTTTCTCTAACCTTTTGAGGAGAACGGGGAAGGGACGGTCGGAGGTTTTCTTTGTGTGTGTGTGTGTGTGTGTCTGTTTCCATGCTCCTTCTTAAGGAGGAAGGTCATCAGGGCAGGAAATTACTACGACAAGGTGTTTATATTTTCCATTTTGCAATTTTTTTAAAGCATAAGATAATGTAAACAGGAGAAAGGCTTGAGCTAATAGAAATAAGAAAAAGCAGAAAGGAGACGGCAAAAATGAAGGAAAAGTTGAAACAAAGTGTCTGTAAGAGTGCCAGCCCCAAGCCAGATGTGGTGATGTGAGGTTGCTGCTGTGAGGGTGGCAGTGTTGCGATAAGAAGTGAGCAGAGTCGTCATGCAGGTGCAAAAGGGAGCTCTTTATTCCAAAAACCCAGCCTTCTTAAGCAGTTAGCCAGTTACCAGTTTACATACTTTTAAGGCACAACAAGCCCAAGTCAACCAACCACCATACACCATGAAGTGGACATAATGTGGACATGCAGCAGTCACACAGCATGTCTCTCACATCTCTCACGTCTCTCTATTCTAGCTGAGTCACTCTCCCATAGTTCCCTTCTGCTTAGCCTGAATAACAGGCTGGCACCATGATTTTACAGGGGCAACAAGGCCTCCATTTTATAAAGTTTTTACGCCACAGTGGCAGCTCTGCATGTGGAGAGGCAAATCTGCCCTGGGAGCTGACCCATTCAGATGAGGGGGGCTTCTTCAGGCAGGGTGGGGAGGGCTTGGGATGTTAGGAGCAGGTGGGGAAATTGAAGAAATACGTCTCAATGTCTCTGTCTCCTCATGTGTCTCTGACCCGCAAATGAGTAGTGTTGGCCTGTTGGAGGCTGTCATAAGGTTTGGATCAGGGCCATTCCCTTCAGCACGTACCAAAGCTTCTGGCATGTCTTCTGCATGGACACTGCTGTCATGGGCTTCAAAGCAGCCATTGTAATCTGTGAGTTCTGGAGATTTTTTGTTTTGGTGAGTAAATGAGTCTAAACTGCAGGATCCTGCTGTGCATGGCTGCCGTGCCACCCAGTCCTTCTGCCAGCTGGGTGGACTTTGCATGCAGAATAGAACACTCAGGTCCATATGTGGATTCAAGACTGATACGTGTGCATGCTCACAGCTGTGAAGATGTAGTTTAATTTCCCATGTGTGGATGAGAGCTGAATCCCACATGTCCCTCTCAGTGTCCAGGTAGAGCAAAGTAACCAAGACGGTGAGCCCCACACCAATCCATTTGCTGGGACTGATGGTGAACTGGTGCCTTTGCAAGTGCAGCTCCATGACATGCCAGGGGTGCTTCTCCAGAGACACACACCCTAGGAGCAAGGTTGTCTGGGTGCACAAACCCTGCATCCTGAACCTTCTTGGTTTCAACAGTTTTCTCATTTTTCTGTTGAAACCTTTCCTATTGAAACAACTCTTAGACTTAGGAGATAGTGCTGTGTTGGGTTTTTAAAAGAGTAATGCACAGCAGTGAAAATTGTGGGGAGGGGAATCTGTTCTCCAATGCAGAAAAGGACTGAAGCATATGGATTTCAGTCAGTCTCTGGTTCAGAAACTTCTCATCCCTTTAGCAGGGACGTCAGCTTGTAGCTCAAGTCAAATATATTTATGCTAATTGCATTGGTGTATTTCTGCATGGATTCTTTTGGAAGCAAAACTTTTAGGAAATACTTATGTTCTCCCTTCTCACAGCAGTTCCTGCCCCCATACTACTTGTGTGGATTTAGTTTATTCTTTTTTGTGGACAAGGAGCAGAGGAAGGCATGGTAGAGTGCCTGGCAATTAAAATCACTGACTGAATGACATCCAAATTTAGTTATTCCAAAGTGGGATGGGACTAGGTAGTTTCCTTTAACATTTTGTCCTTAAAGGAAACAATCATTATACAATGAAAAAGTATACTCCTCTAATAGAAACTGCTGCTAAGGTTATGTCAGAAAATTCCTGACCGTGAATGACAAAACATCTCCTCCTCTATAATGTACTAATACACTGTAATATCATGAATTGATGTTAATCATTCTTGCTTACTTTTACTTGCCCACTTCAGCAAGAAGGGACTAAAAATCAATGGGTTTCAGCATGTTCTGCATGGATCCCTTGAGATCCATGAACTCACTGTAAAGGCTCCAGCAAAGGAGACTGAGATACCTCCATGTGGCAATCACAGATTTGATCTTTTGAAAGAGATCTTCATCTTCACTGAATTTTTTTCTAGTCTGGTGACTTCCTTCCACTCAGATTCATGCTCCTAAAATCTTTTTGGAATGGTATTCTTAATCAGACTTATTCTTGTCAGTATCATCAGAGATGTCTTATCTTTTAAGAAAAGGATATGATTTTTCCAGTCTAAATGACATAAAAATGCAAGAGAGCAAGCTGAAGTGCCATAAAGGTTTGTCTGTTTATAGCAGAAGACCTACAGAACTGTCTTAAATTTAGTGACTCAGATTATGTGGCTTCTTATTTGATACCCATATTATTTTATATTTTATTTATACCTAAGCTACAGGGAGCTACTTTTTTAAAAAGTTTAGTGCTCACTGCCTTCCTAGTGGTAAAAAAGAGATATATAGAAACAGAGCAGTTTACATGTTTAGATGACACCACTCAACCTAGTATTTGAAGATTACAAGTACAAGCACGGGTTTGGTCGAGGCTCTTTTTTATCATCTTCTTACTAGTCAAATATATGCAAGAGTGCATCTGGCAGTTGTGCTCTTGGGAACCCGAAAGAAACATCTACAGGCTTCTGAAGCAGATTTAATTTAGAAGAAAAAGAAAAATATTGGTGCTCTTGAGAAAAAGGGGTTTCACAGTCTTTCTTAAGTTTCACATGTAAGCAACGGTTTCCAAAAATGGAAATACGCAGATTTGATTAAACACTTGGCTGTCACATTTGTGTCAGTTCATGTTCAATTAAAAAATTCAGAGGGATTCTCTAGCATTATTATAATCTACTTTTTTAATATCTGAGCACTTATATTATCAAGTAACATCTGCTATGGCTTAATAACTGTGTCAAATGATTGTAATAGCTTTATTTTTGGTGAATTTAATGATAAAAACTTTTAGAGCTACAGCAGGGAAAGTATTTATGCTGAAAGGATAGTATCTCCTGTTTCATACTTTATGGCAGACATTTTGCCATTATGTTTTCAGGTTGTGCTCTGAAGTGACCCTTTTTTTTTAATTGTTGCTGATGCTAACAGTCTTAAGTTAAGCAATATAGATTGCATGGATTTTCTCCATAATGTCCACTGCTAAAAAGTGATTAGTATGAATCTAACTCTTCTTATCACTCATTTTGGCTTTATATTAGAAGTGTCTTGATTGATCTTAAGTTAGCTACATTAATATATGACCAGTTTAAGCGGGAAAAATGGTGTGATGATTTTGTCAATGAAAGATTTGACAAAGTCTGTGCTCTTAAGGAAGTCAATATATTGATGCCAAGTAACAGGAACCCAGTTAACCTTTCCTAGAAAAGAAAGTTGGGGCTTTTTGTTGTTGGTTGTTTTTTTGGTTTTTTTTTTTTTTTTTAGTTTTTCTGCTGTTAGTATATGAATGAAGGCAACTGCTTTGAAGTTTTCATCAGTATTAAAGAAGGGTGTTGTTAATGTCATATCATATTTAGATCTTGGGTTTTCTGTATATACATTTTTCTGTGTTTTATCATGAGAGGTTAGTTTAGAAGGACAGTTTCAAAATAAATAGCCAGAGTCAATTATTAGCCCTAGATTTTTTTGACTTTGCCTTAAGAAAGATAAAAGATAAATCTTGCATGAGCTTTTATCAAATTAAGCAAAGCATGTGTATACATATAAGAAATCACAGAATCACAGAATCACAAAATATGCTGAGTTGAAAGGGACCCACAAGTATCATTGAGTCCATCTCCTGGCCCTGTCACACCATGTGCTTGAGAGCATTGTCCAAACGCTTCTGGAACTCAGGCAGCCTTGGTGCTGTGACCACTCCCCCAGGGAGCCTTGGGTTCCACTGCCCAACCACACTCTGGGTGAAAACCTTTTCCTGATATCTGACCTAAACCTCCCCTGACACAGCTTCAGACCATTCCCTCGGGTCCTGTCACTGGACACCACAGAGAAGAGATCAGTGCCTGCCCCTCCTCTTCCCCTCATGAGGAAGTTGTAACTGCAATGAGGTCTCCCCTCAGTTTCCTCCAGGCTGAACAGACCAAGTGACCTCAGCTGCTCCTCATACGGCTTCCCCTCAAGGCCCTTCACCATCTTCATTGCCCTCCTTTGAACACTCTCTAATGGCTTAATATCTTTTTTATATTTTTGTGCCCGAAACTGCGCACAGAATTCAGTGTAATGATTGTGCTTTCAGTGCAGAGCAGAGTGGGACAATCCCCTCCCTTGCCCGGCTGGCGATGCTGTGCCTGATGCCCCCCAGGACACACTTGGCCCTCCTGGCTGCCAGGGCACTGCTGACTCATGCTCAACTTTCCATTGACCAGGACCCCCAGGTCCCTTTCCATGGCACTGATTTCCAGCATCTCCTTCCCCAGTCTGTCTGTACATCCAGGGTTGTCTCCATCCCAGGTGCAGATTCCAGCACTTCCCTGGATTTTTGAACTTCATACAGTTGGTGATTGCCCAGTCCCCTAATTTGCTGAGATCTCTCTGAAGGGCCTGCCTGCCTTCATGGGAGTCAACAGCTCCTTCCAATTTTGCATCATCTGTGAACTTAGTATCCCTTCCAGTCCTTCATCCAAGTCATTTATGAAGATATTGAAGAGCATAGGGCCTAAAACGGAGCCCTGCACAACCCATCGTTCACTGCCAAATACCGAAATGTGGACACCAAGTTATCTCTAAACATTTTAATGATAAACATTTGTAACATTTTTCTAGTATAGTTCAAATCACATCTCTGTGTGACAGAAATCTTTCAAAATAAGGTTTTACACATCAGATACTTTAGTATGCCTCTTTGCTAGGACAGTACATGTAGCCTCAGAGAGGTTGTACTCTGTTGTGCTAAAAGCCTGGGAAGAGCTTTTGCAAGCATTCAATAACACAACACAGAAAATGTGAATAGCATAAGCTCTCTGGGAGAAGAGTGACGGAGCTGCTGTGTAGAGAGAGGCCTGTTGACCCAATTCATCTCCTGCTGGATTCAACAGGAGACCATTGATTTCGTTCCTTACACCAAATTTAATCCCTTTTATTCAAGTGAATAGACTTTTAAAAAATACATGAATCTCATTGATTCTCTATCTAGACATTTCTAGATGATTTTCTTAGGCAGATTGCTGCAGAATTGGTGGTGAACAGAAAGAACACCTCTCTAACTGTTCATAAGAATTACACTCTTGGCATTTAATGTGATGATTAAATTAGAAGAAAAATAAGCAGGACCATGCACTTTAGCTGATTTTTCTGAAGAACTTGTCATTTTATGTATATAAATATATATCTCTATATATATGTGTATATATATAAGGGTGTACATAACCAAGAAATCATAGTAGACTCACCAGTAGACAAATAACCATGAAAGAATTCCTCTCTCCAAACACTGACTGCCTGTAAATGTACATTCCACATGTTATAACTTCACGCAGCCATAACTCTTCCTGTTCTCTGATACCAACTGGTGGTGTTTGCAAGGAGTTTTATACACAGAAGTGCAAGGCGCAGTTTTAAATTTTAGTGAGGACTAAATGCTGTGGTGTTGCTAAGCAAAACTTGATAAGAGACATGACATGCAAAATGTTTTAAACAATAAGATATAATGAAGTCAGTGTTAGCTTAATAATATGATTGCATTTTCAAGAAGGTTGAGTTCCTTCATCATTTTCTTATTTGTATTCTTTATCTTGTGTTGCTTATGTAAGTCCACAGCAGAGCACAGGTAAACATTATAAATGAAACTGCTGTAAAATTTTACCTTCAGCCAAGAACTCATGCATGAAGACATGTGAATGTGTTCAGCTTCTATAAAAAATGCTAATCAAATTGTACTACTCTTGGTAAAGGAGAATGGTCTCTGAAATTGTTAGTGTGCCAGTTTGTAGCAGACGAATATTTTCTGTAAATCCTTCTATTATGGAAAAAAGTACATGAAGATTAATGTCCACAGCATAAACAAACCTGCAGTCTTCATTATCTGAACTATGCATAGGAATGTAGATATATTAATTTTGTGTTCTCTAAAAATTTCTCTAATACCTGCACACTATTAACATTGTCTCCAAATCCTTAGCATGATGCTATGCACACCTTAGTGGATGTGCAGCTTTTAAGATCAACTATAAGAAATTTTCAGAAATTCAGATTATTTGACAAATCAAACTTAGAGTATTACTATAGTTAATGTATAGCAAATAATAGGGTTTATTTCAGTTTTCCCTGTGCAAGAAAGTATAAATTTACACATACTTATCCCGTGCAGGGTATGGGATAAGTTCTCATTTAATCTGCTTTCTTTTCTGATGAACAAAAATGCTTGGCAATCAGAATTGTGAGTTAAAGATAAAGAAAGATTTCTTATCCTAGCCTGGTTTATTTAAATTGTGATCTAAAGGTGGGAATGTGAGTCTTGAAGCCATTTTTTAGTTAATGAAGCAGTTATAACAACCAAGGAGATCTACCTTCAGCTGTTTAAATGGCTGCAGGAATGTTAAAAATTTATACGATCATAAGAATTCTCAGCAGAACATCTTATTTTAGTAAACTTTTCTTATCTCTGCTGTTCTCCCAAGATAACGGTTAATAATCCATTAATTTAACATTTCTGAATTACTTTTTTATTCAGGTACGCAAAGAATTTAACAAGGAAAGCCCAACCATCATTAAATATCATGTGAGGTTCATTCAGGTACTTTTTAAATCTATAGTGGCCTATCAAAAGATGCGAAATACTTGACAAGTCTGTGAACCTTGCTTTTGTGTGGATGTCCTGAAGGGGGTGGAGGAAGAATAATGTTCATTCACTATATTTTTGCCTGCAAATTGCATTATCAACTCATTTTCCAGGTGCAAATGACATGTATGGAGAGGAAAACTATATACACACAAACAAGGAGAGCATGCCACTAGTTTTTTCATGGAACTACTTACCAAAGAAAGTCTAAGCCATAGGGATGGATGCAGCATATTGCACGAGAAATATTTCTTCATCCATCTTACATTCAGAACTCATTCTTCTTCCAAGACTACCAGAGAGTCAAGACTGCAGCTAATACTCAGAGTAACAGAGAAGTGGGACCCTGTGTCTCGTGACAGGTTAATTTCTCAGTTCCACATGGCTCTGTGCTTAAGCTTTATTTTACATCCTTTGCCTTTGAATCCTGTCTGGCCAAACAGTGTCTGAGGCAGTGACCTGGCAAACAAGACGGATCGGTGTGCACCATCAGAGAGTGAGCAATAGCTGTGATAGTCTCTTCCTAACTATTTCTAATCTTGCTGGATGATTTGCCCTTCCTTGCTGTCAGCATGTCTGTAGACTTAACTGTACAGGAGTTAAAAGCAGAAGCCAAGTCTCCTACTCACCTTTTCTCTGGGCTGTGCTGAGGTGCCTATTGATTATAGCTACAGAATAAAGGTTTGAAAATGTCAGAAGAACTTAATGTTAATGAAAACATCAGCATATCAACTCTGTAAACTGGTAGTGGCTCAATGCTTTTAGGGCTCTTTGTGACCCAAAAAGTCTTTGAGTAATGCTGCCCTGGGAATAAATAATGTGAATCTTAACTATGTCTGTAATAATAGCTGATTAATCACTTCATTTCAAACTGCTAACTTTCCAAGCATATGCTGCTATTTTTTTAAGCATTAATACAAGATTATTTGAACGTTAATAGAAGATTGTTTTTGTGTCTGTTCATTTTATATTCTAAAGCTAAATACATGAAAAATCCTCTAATACTAAGTTTTCATTTAGGGAAGAGGTCAAAACCCAAACATTGAACACATCTCTTTCCTTTTCACAAGCAGAGGAGCAGGTTTCAAGCCTGCTTCTGTAGTCCAGGTAGTGCATAGTGCTGTAATCAGAAGTGTTCAGCCAAATTCTTGCCCCAAGGACATGGGAGTTGTTGTAGTCACAATGTCTAAAATGCAAGTGAGGCAAGGCTCGTGAGTTGGAGTAACTTTATTTATGGGACCAACTCCTACAGCTGGGAAATCTGTTTACCTCTTTTTATAAAACTTGCATTGCAATCTTTAGACACCACTGAATTGAACACTGCCTGCAGTGTTTGCTGGTGGTCCACTGAAAATACACAGACATCCAGACTCTTGTCCTCTGCTTCTTGTCCATTTCTCCCTAAGTTAAAACCAGAATTCTAACAATGTTTAATTTCTAGGGAACAGCCTTACTGGAGGGGACAAAATCTGGTTCTTAAACTTGAAAGAAAGAACAGTATAACTTCATTTGTACTGGAACATATAGTTATCAATTGCAACAGAGACTGTCTGGCTTCATATACCACAGTGATTTGACATCCCATGGTGATATAATTGCTATATGCATTACTGGTCTGCAGAAAAAAAAATAAAGCAATGACAGTACCATTTTTCAGATTTCCAAAGGGGAAAATATCTTTGGCATCTGTTTCAGTTTGCAGAAAACAAAAGGAAAAAAAATCCTTTTAAACACTCTTTGCATCACTTAAGCTAAATTGCACAGTAAAAGAAAGATAATCTCCATTATAAGATACTACTGAATAAATCCTAATCCTAAAAGGAAGAATAAAAATAGTTAGCAGTAGTATTTAGATCTATGGTTTTGGTTTTTTAATTTCCATATACTTAGATTTTTAGACAGCATCTTACATTTGAAGATGAACTTGGTTCTGCAACCTCAGGCAACAAAAAATCAGTGAGGCATGGTGTCTATCGTGTTTTCTTTATTTGTTTAATGATGTACATATCTACAGCCCCAATTAGGTTTGGAAGTTGAGGTCCCTCCTGGGTCTTCTTGCAGTCTCTTGGCAGATCTGAGAAGACAGTGTTACCTTGTACTGTTTCCAGCATTCTGTCTTAATATTTTTATTTCAATTACTTCCCTGATTGCAGGAAAAATGTAGTCAATGGAGTGATAAAACCTTGAATCCTTTTGATCCTGGCAATTTGATTGCCATTTAAAATGAGGATTTCTTTATGACTGAAAAGTTCAAAGTTTCTCTTCTCCCTTTCAGCATTGCCTTATAGCAGCATCCTAAGAGAGTAAGACCTCCTTGGCATATATGAGATGCATCAGTAATAATCCTGTTTGCAGAAACCCTGCATGAGTAGAAAATGTCAACATTCAGACTAAGTGTGACTGTTTTGCAGGGGTTTTTTATAAATTACATTTTTATGATCTTCCTTGTAAGATTATTCCAAGTAACTTTTGACTCATTATTCTGTTTTCACTCCATTATTTTTTCTGGTTTTGTTTTGCAATCCCCTGATTATACTTGACTCTTAAGAAAAGCTTCAGAGAACGCTCTGTATTTACAGTGTGAATTATGATTCTGCCAGTGTGCATAACAATTACATTATAAATATTTCCTCAGCCATTTGATAAAGACGCAAATTAGGAAAAATAATTACCATTACAATTGCAATTATATATAATTACACTATATTCAATTTAGTTTATCTCTAACCTCCTCTTGCTATAATGTGTTCATTGTTGAAGAATGAGATTTCAGCTGACTGTGTTGGAAGTAAACATGGATTTTTCTGTCATTTACAATGTATTTTCTTTGCAAGAAGAGTTTTATCACCAGGAAATAATAGTTTAGGTGGTTCAACTTTGAAGCGGCCTCCTAGATTAAGATTTTTTTGTATGTGTGTAGAGTTTACTCTTCATTAGGTTGGAGAGATTGCTCCTAAAACTTCTACTTCCTTACATATAAATTATTTATACCTGGGCAAGCATAGTTAGTTTTACTTGTGCCGTAAGAGAGGTTTATGGCTGCTGGATTGACTAAACACAGCAGAGGCTTTTCCAGAGAAGCACAGTCTTCCAGAACACTGAGTGAGGACCCATTGTCTCTGAGAGGGAACAGTGCAGAGACTTAGCATTATGCCCTTATTTAGCATAAATATTAGCCTTAGGCTAATCAGTATGTACCAAGACACGTGAGGAGGTAGAACAGCTAAGATGTGCCAGCTTGCTTTGTTTGCTTAGAGCAAGTATCTACATACCTGCTGTTCACAAGAACTGCACCTACACTGTCTTGCTTTGGAAGGATTCATTTCTGAAAAGAAAAAGAGGACAAACAACTAGAAAAGAGAGGATTGTTTATTTTTTCATTTTATGTCAAGAAATGCTCTGTGGTCCTCTCCTGCTGCTGCTTCTGACTCAAAGTACTCAAATGATTTTAGCAAGACCACATTACCTGGTCATATGCCTCTCAAACGGTACAGTTTTGCTGACAAAAGAGGCTACATACAGCAGGGTCTGTATGGTGCTATTGTTGTTTATAATGCATTTATTTGGTATCTTCTTCATGTTGCCTTCAAATCGTCCCTTGATACTTTAGGCATTCCTTGCGTATGTTAAACACTCATGTTAATTTGTACTTTTCAGAGGCTCTGAGACTAAATATTTTCATTTCTCTGCTCGCTTTAGGGAATTCCTGTCCTATTCCAGATGACATTCTGTTTTTAGACAGTCTCTCTGTGCAGCTTTGTGTCTTAGATGTACATAATACTGATTGCTTGGTCTTCGTTATTCAGTCTGCAATCTGCCGGTGTTCTGTGACTCCACAAAAAATAGCCCATGATTCAGTCTCTTTCTCCCAGGTAACAAGTGGCAGGATGAGACAAAATAGCCTCAAGTTTCTCCAGGGGAGGTTTAGATTAATAATTGGGAAAAAATTCTTCACTGAAATGTTGGCCAGGCATTGAGATAGGCTGCCCAGAGGAAGTGGTGGATCACCAGCCCTGGCAGTGTTCAAAAGGCATGTGGATGTGACACTTGGGGGTATGTTTTAGTGGTGAACATGGCAGCGCTGGGTTAGCAGTTGGACCTGATGATCTTAGAGGTCTTTTCCAACCTTTATGATTCTGTTATTTTCTGACTAAAGGAAATAATTATTTTAGAGATGTGGGTTATCTTTATTTTTCGATTTCCATAAATTTTTTGTTGTAATTAAGGATATGTATCTTTGCTAGTTAACACAGATTTTGAAAGTGGACACATTTTATTTTCCCCAAACTGTTATGTGTTTAATGTGTTTAACACTAATGCCTTTGTTTGTCTGAAGTTACAGTGTAAGGTGTAACCAAAAGTATGTATTCTATCACCATCTTCATAAGCTGTTAAAGCAGGTGGGGCAGTGTTCCCCATCTCCTTCATGACACATCCCTGATAACTCCCTCGGGGAGATACATTCTGTTAATGGGCCGTCAAGTCTCATTGCATGACTCATAAATTACATCATCCCATTGTGACATGCTCCGCCTGGGGATGGGGGGAACCAAGCATTCCTACCTGGATATAGTCTGAGGTTTGGAACAACACAGCCAGCCTTTCCGACTGGATTCCCAGAGGGCAAGAGCTACATAACCACCACTGGACCTTCAGAGGGACACCAGATCCTTCTTCAGGATCACCGCTTCAACAGAACCACATCTATCACCTCAAGAAGGCTGCAGTCACCATTTTATTGGAGTGCTACCACCACCCTGACTGACAGGGTGTCAGGTTGTATCCTGACTCTGGCAGTTTAAGCCAGTGTTTTCTGCCTTTATTTTTAATTTTCCTATTAAATTGTAGTTCTGACTTGGAGTCTTCCTCTGGTTTGTTTTCAAACTAGTACATTGCTAAACTCTGAAATGCAGCATTGGTCAGTTGGCAGAACAGTAGCTACTCCCAGCACTTGAAAACAGAACCCAAATGCAGTTCCCATTTTAGTATCTCAAAATCGGAACTGCAGCTCTTGTCTGCTTAAGCTCCAGTTCATCTTTGTAAAGCAGGAGAGCAATATTTATTTTTTGTATGTGTATGCCAAAAGGTCAGTTGGAGCTTCACTAAGATTCAATTTTAAATAGTGGCTGAGGAAAACATAAATGAAGGTAAACTGAGAGTAGCATTTAGGTTAATGTACATTGCATGTATTTCATTAGCATCTTTTTATGGGAAAGATGTCCATGGAAGGACACAAGGTATTAATTTATAACCTGCTCGCTGTGGTTAGCAGCACTGAGCTGACCCACTGTGAAGAGTGGTGTGAGGTAGCTGGCAGAGCTGAATGGTTGAATGTGTTCCCGAGCAGGTGCTGGTGAGCAATTGTTTGGAAAGTGTCCAATTTATTCTAATCAGGGTAAGCATTTATGACTTACATCTCACTGGCATATAGGAAAGAAATCTGAAGTTACTCAAGTCACATTTCTGCACATCAATAGATGACTTGCACAATTTAACTTGGTCAGAAACTGAACTAAGTGCCATGTATCTGCTTAAAAGCAGGGAAGTCAAGATGACTCCCATACCTTTAATGAAAACCTTCATTTTTAATGTTACTTTTTTAAATTAAAGCAGTAGCTTCAATATTTTGGAGGAAAAAGTGCAAATAAAGGCAGCGTAGCAGATGGCACCTGTTAGGCCAAGGTAAAGTTCAAGTTCTAAAGGACGGTGAACTTGGATATAGGCACGAAGTACTCCATGAGAACATCTCATGGTGGTATCCAGCAATGTGTGTCCCTGCCAGTCTCTTCAGAAAACTCCCCAGGCACCCTCTCCCTCTGTGGACAGCGGTGTTATAAGCAGAATAAGGTAGCATGGTGCTCTTTCTCAACCTACCTGCACAAACACTCTTCTTGGTGACATCTACCCCTGTGCAGAGGGAGGAAGTAAGGGAAAAAGAGTCACGAATTCTGATGACAGTCCCTGATAAATTTGTCCATAGAACTTGCTGCTGCTAGCAGGAGTGTCATTAGAACAATTCAAAAGCTCTGGGGCTCACCTTTAAATTAGTAGCCAGACTCTCCAGGCCTGTGGCCAAGTGCTTCTTGAGAGTCAAATTTTACCAGGATCTCTCTGGTTGATCAATATCCATCTCCATAGCTAGTCAGTGTTATCTTCAGTTAGTTCTATCATTGGTATTTTTATTATGGTAACAAAAGGTGGTAAAAAATGCTGATCCTTTTTGCATAGCTTAAAATTTCCCATATTTTGTTTTGATGATGAATGTGCCAATATCAAACGTTATACCTCTCAAAAATCTTCCACTTACCTCACTAATTTATTCTGGTTTCCTCAACGGAGCCTTTGAAATGGCTCCAGTGAGTTTGAACACCAGAATTTTAATAGATGCTATGTTGGTTAATTGAACAAATACATTAGTCAAGTTGTATTAAACATCTTATCTGCAGAGCTGAATTCCAATAACAAACGTAGCTTTAAAAACATTAGCAAATGCAAAATTGAATTAAGTCTAATGATCTTAACAGTGTATTATCAGATATATCCCTTCCCCCAAAAATATACAATATTAGCCAGAAAATAGCCTAAAGAGCACTAGTTTGCTAGATGCCATAAAAACTAGAGAATATGCTCATTATGAAAACACAGTTATTTTCATAGGTTACAAGTGAAAAACAAATTTAGATTTTTTTTGCAGTTCAGATATGTCAGCAAGATATTAGTAATGTTATTTGTAGGTTTATACTTAAGCAATGATGGTTTAGATTTCTTTCTACAAGAATGGCAGCACTTTTAGCATTTGGTTTGTTTTCAGAAGAATTTGTGGAGAACTGTGCTTTTTAATCAGAGCCTAGAATTGTGTCCCTCAAGTGTGTTTGAGTTTAGGAGGATGGAATTACAACATGTTAGTAAAATTTATATGCCATGTCATATGAGCACTGAATGGTATGACACAGTGAGAAATCACAATAAAATAAACAAATTCTGTTGTGAAGTTTGAACTTATTATATATGAGTTTTCATCATGCCGCAACTGGAAAACAATATCCCCAAGTGAACTGATTTTCTATAAACATATACAGTTTTTCTTAAACTAGACCTTGCATCTAGATTTAGGCTGAACTTTAAAACTTTTTCATTTTAGCTATGCTAACTACAAAAATAATGAACATGTTCTTGTTTCCCACCATGCCTGATGTTTTCCTGGTTCAGACATGTAGCAATCAGTTACCTTTGTCTAGTCATCACAGGCAATATATGTAAACTACTACTTTCCTTTTCAATCTGAGGTCATGTACAGCAGCTCTGTGCTGTGCTGGGACACAGCTCCTCAGGCAAACTTGCACATTCATTGCAAGCAAAAGGCCCCCGGCCAGTGACAGAATTCACAAGCATTCAAGTAAATACACAATGGGGACCCCCTGACAGTAGAAAATTCTTAGGGCTGCGTCTGAGGTAAAAAGAAAATTAATTTAGTGGCTACAAGGAGAGGAAAAAAAAACAAAAAAACCCCACAACCCAACAAAAAAACCCCAACACACAAAACTAGGGCAGCTAAGACTTACCTTAAAATACCCTGAGCTGTCTGTCTATGGCATCCAAAGTTATTAATTTTTTTTCCCCCAGGATCCTAGGTTTCAATCTTTTGTGTCTATGTACACATTGAAAAGAAAGATAGCTCTTCAGAAATTGTACCAGAAAGAACAAAGACTGTTTTTTTCCTCATATGGTTAAGCTGCCCTATTAATGTCAATTTTTAATTTTATCCTTTGAATTTCTCATTAGCTTTACAACATGTCTAGATTATTTAATTATTATGTTTCAGCTCATAGATGACATAAGATTTAAGAACTTTTGCTGGGCTCTAGCAAGTTGTCGCTATATTTTGCCTGAAGCTGCTTTTGTATAAAATAATCTTTCCATAGTTAACATTCAGGATACTCTGCAGAGCATCTTAAGAAGACTTAAATGCTAAATAACTGTCACATAGCAAGTCTTAGTATTATTGCACTAAATTACATTGCAAGCAGTGTGATAAACAGCATCATAATACTTTGTCACATTCATCATTAATTATAACTGAAATCTAATCTCAACTGGATTTCTTTCAGTAATTATAACCAGTAAAGCAAACATTAACATACACGGGGAAGGGAGGGTGGAGGAAAGAAGTCTTCCGAAGGCATAGCTGATATATCAAAATACTGAATGGGCTGACAGCCTTATTAGGTTTTTATATGGGGTTTTCTACATATATTAAGAGATTAAAAATCTGAAATACATTTGGAATTCATTATGTGAATAATCATTTTGAAGGCAAAACTTTTCAGAGACCTACTGGTTGTGCCATTTTAAGGTGGCATATGACATTTCAGATTTCTGCTGTCTTACATAGAAGACTAGTGTTGAATTAAATTTTAAATGAGGGATCTCTCTGACCACCAAAATACTGTCTGGGTGGTAGTTCAGCCTTCATACTACTAAGCTTCTGGTATTTTCCTAAAAATTGCATATTGTATTTTTGAATGGCAGCTGCACATACCTTTTCTCCCCAAATTCACATTTATTTTCTGCTGGGGAACTTTCTGCCATTGGGGAGCTCCCATTCTGGTGGTGCAAACTCTTTTCCTTTGTGCTGGGAAACTGGGAAGTCTGGCAGCCAAGCTGTGGGCAGCAATGCTGTGTGCTGCTCCCCACTGCGCTGTGATGCACCACCACAGCACCCTGTTGGCCCAGTCAGAGCTCATGGCAACTCAAGAATGAATTTTTGGTCTCTTTGCTGTCTTCCTGAGACTCTGTTTTAGCAAAGTACTTTATCGCTTGTGTTGTACTAAGCATACTTTCAAGCATGATTATACTTTCCTCTGTATATTCTGAATTCCTTGCATGCAAAGCTACCTGCTTTCTACCATTTCCAGAGGTTAGCAAGTCTGAAGAGAAAATATGTATATCTTGTTGACTATATGTACTGTATTTGGAGCAATGTCACCTGGTTCTCCTATTGGATATTTCTGCTCACATCAGATGTCTTCACTGCCTATTATTTTATGACCATCAGTTACCTGGCTGCATGTCCCTGAAACATCTATATGCTGTACCTGAAAAATCAAACTAGTGGAAGAGGAAGTAGGTTCATTTCAACCCTGGTTAGTCTTTGGTTGTAAATGAACTATGAGAAAGTTTTTTCCAGTGAGACTTTTACAGAAAACATACCTATTTTTCTGTAGCGGCAGGTGCAGTTTGGTGAAACTTGCATGCAAACATTTTGTCTTATACTTACCGCTACGCCATCTATAGCATTTACAAACTCAATATATTTTTGACCGAGAGCATTACAGCATCACTGAGAGCTGAATTTTGAAAGTGCTTCTATTCATAAGAGGGAATAGATGACTTACTGTATTGGTGCATTTTGAATTTTTCAAATTAGTGTTTTGTATTACAATGTCACTGTACAATTTTTCTTTCTTGATGATACTTTTGTGTCTGGTATGACTGAGTCAGAGAGATTTCCAGTACTCTTAAGTGAAAAAAACATCACGTTTACTGTGTTAACATCATCTTATAAAATCATACAGCTGTCAAGATCACCTTTTACTTCCGTGACAACCAATCTAAATAAAATTATCTATTTATTCCTCACGACCATCACCAGAGACCCCCCATTATGGAAGCATAGGGAGCTAGTCAATACGCCACAGCCTTAGGCTGGTAGAATCTGCACACAAATTTATAAGAAAAAACCCGTCAGTACGTGCATTTCTTTCTCTCTTATCTCAGTAGTGTCTCACACAGCAGAAGTTGAGCAAGATGGTGTCACCCTAATTGCCTGTCAAATGGAACTGACTTGGTCACTGGAAAGTCATCAAGACTGATGACTCCAGGATTTTCAGAGGTTCCCAAAGTCCCAAGCTTCTGCATATATGTTATTTTCATATGCAGTTTCAGAAAGTAAGAGAAGTTGCTATTTTGGCATTTTCTCCTTTTTGGATTTGGGAGGGGGGGTTGCAAAAACCTTCTGGGTCTTGTAATCAACCTATTCATGGTCAAAGATATCCACACTGTATAATCCCCTCTTTATACTGAGCTTGTGTGCAGAATGGGGGGCGTAACTTTGGGACAGGGGAAAAAGGATATGTTGGTTTTGGTTTGTTCCTGCTTCTCATGTTGGGAAATGGTTCTATAATCTCATGCCTTGGATGTCCATAAACTTTTGATTTGCAGTCTGTATTACCTTGTGGTCAGTTTGGTCATTTATGTGCATTTTGTCCTCTAGCTGTTTTTCCTTCCTGGTTATTACCAAGCACTTCTACTTAGCTTTGAATTTCCTTACTAAGTGAACTGAATACTTCTCGAAGATGGACTTTCCCTTTTGCTGTTCATCATATACAGCATGCCACAGAAAGTCTTATCAGACCTTTATTAATGGTGTTATTTTTCTATCTGTAAGTCCTAGCATGTTTTCCTGTTTGTCATCCTGATGGCTGATAGCTGATCTGATAGACTGGCAAATCTAATATTTTGGATGACAGCCCTCCAGTTCATGGCAGAAGTTAATTTCAGTAATCTCTAAGTGCATAATAGGGCTTATGCATGATGATGTACTTATCATACATTGTAGCATATTATACATTTAATCTCGTTTCTGTTTTTAGGGTTTTCAACATTATCTGTTTCTTAATGCACACATTATACTGCCCCTTCTCCTGCACTGACAATCTCCAGATTTCACTTCAGCAGCCCATTTTGCCTTCACATTCATACCTTATATGCCAGGATCATTACTGAGACTACTAAAAGAGATACTTGTCCCAAAGCCAGTGCTCGAGAAATCAAATGGGAAACCTTTTCCTAGCATAATAGTTCCCCTTTCAGCACAATAGCTTGGCCTACTGTAATGCTCTTCTAAAATTCTTTGTTCCATAATAGTTCTTCATGTGACACTAGAGGTAATGTTTTACTGAAATCCAGATAAATTTGTTCTGCATTTCCTTTGCCTAGAAAAATAATGTGCTTTTAAAATGGCAGCCTCTCTGGGATTGATTTTCCATTGGCACAATCCATGGTGCATTTGAACGTGCTTTTATTTACTCATTTAATTGTGCTTTCATTCAGAACTTCTTTTCAGAACGTACATAACACTGAGTTCGAGCTAACAGATGTGTTGTTCCCTGGATTACTCTGTTTCCCTTTCTTCAGTAGAAATAGTGTTTTCTGTTTTCCATTCCTGATTTGAAAAATTTGCTTACTGGCCTGTTGTATTTGGCTTAGGGGGTTTTTCATGCCAATTTCTTACAATTCTGGGACATAGTTCATCTGGCTGCCTGTGTTCAAGTACATTAAAACCTTTGAAGTGAGTTTCCACACCAGTTGCAATAAATTCAGTTTTGATACTTTCCACACACTTTCAGCCATGAGTCACCCTCTCCTGACCTATGTTTTTCATCAGTCCTTCTTAAAATCTGAGTCCAAGTACTCAGGTAGTTTTCAGACTTTTCCACCAGCTCTTTGCTTCTTGAATAACAATCATAATCTTTTTCTTTTTATTTATATTCCTTATTTTGTTATATTTATATGTTATTATATATCCTTAATATTTTCTGTTGTTTGTAAATAATGAATAGGTTACTGTTCAGTGTGATTGTTTTGTCAGGGCTTGGCTCCTGGGAATTCTCACTTTATCCCTGTGCTTTCTATCTTTCCATCAGTAGCTTCCTTCCCTGAGCAGCACTTTTTCTGATTTCATGTCATCATTAATAAGAAGTGTTAAAGTTTCACATAAGAGGTCTTTTTTTAGTGCAGGTTATTGCTGGAGGCTTTCTCTAAAAGTTCATTTTCTTTATTTCTTTCATACTTTTGCGATGCAAATTCCATATGTTTTTTAACCTCAACTTCTAGTAATTTTAAGTCTCCTCTTTATCTAAGTATTTGATGATTTCAGTTCAGTTTTCCTGGCCAAGTACCTTCATTAATGTCTCCTTTAGCCCCAGACACATTCAAGATCTCATTTGAGGTTGCTTATCCATCTGTGACATGTAAACTTGTAATTCCTCTGACCAGGGTTTCAATGAGTCAAAGTCTCCCATTGTGTATTGTATAACTGTTTGTAAAAGCCATTTTTCAGGTAATTATTTTATTTGTAGCAGATTTTGTTTTGGTTTGGCTCTGATATTAAGTAATAATTGAACCCAACCATTTCTGTTATCTTGGTTTTGCTTGAAGAAAAGTTAAAGTTATATTTATTTCTGTGAGAGTTATAGAAAAGTATCTGTTGGACCCAAAACCGTTTCTTATCCTACGTAGCTACATAGCCTATAGCAGAATCTCAGCAACTAGTCCTTCTTGTTTTGAACATCTCGCCAAAGGCATTTCAATTCAAAACATTTCTGTTTTCTTCACCACTGTCTCTCCTATATTTATGTGTTTTCTTCAGCATGATTTCTGTTTGTGATTGTTTTTCTACCAGATACTAATAAGGTAGTATCCTAGAGTGGCTCTAATCCCTCCATTTTGTAGCCCACGTACTTTGTCTTAGCATAAAGACATCTCTGCTTTTTTCACCCACTCATTATCCTGTTTTCTATTTTGGTGATGGCTGGGATGATACTGCTTATATAACGAATGCTTCTATGAATATTAAGTTTTTTATTTCTCTGTTGATGCATGCACTCCTAACCCTCTGCTGTTCCTTTACCCTGTTGTTTCCTCAGCTACATGACTCATGCTCTTTTCTGTCAAAGCCAGGGACAGGAGTCATCTCCCTGTGCTCCCTACTTCAAGCATCAGCAATGCCAAGTAATACGCCAGAATTTTCCTGACTTCTTGAAGGAATTGTTAGTTGGGATGATTCTTTCTTCTGGATTAGGATGACTGGAAGACCTCCAAAACTTCCTCCAGTTACTGACCTTATCAATGCAAGTCCAGGACACCTTTGATTATACGAGCACACGAAATTCCTGGGGTCTCCATCGCTGCACTCCTGTTGGAGAGGCAGTTGTACGGAAAGTGTCCTTGGCTTTCTGCAGTTTAAGGTGCAAACTACTTAAAACAATGAGAAATTGGGAGTACTTGCTAATTCAGTATTGCTGCTGTGAATTCAATTTTCTGGAAATTTGGTAGCTCACAATATCCAGTCCATGCTTGGAAAATCAGTTAGAGTTGGTCTTTGGAAAGAAAAGTTGCTTACTTCTTCAACTTCCCAGTCTTCATTACTGAGGTACTACCTGTTGACCTCACAGGGTAGTGTGAAGTATTAGCAAGCCTTACAACAATGTTGAAAAATAAAAAAAAAAAAAATTGGAAGAAATCTGCGTATTATAGTCCCAAAGTGGAAAAATAGCTTGGTGGATCTTGCAGTAAGCCAAGTCGTTACCAGGGTGCACCTGATTTGGTGTAGCAGACCTTACTAATTTTTTTTTCTCCCCAAGCATGAGAGAGGTGTGCAGAAGCAGTCAGGGTTTTTCCTTGTGAAAGTCATAGCCGGTTGTATCCCCTAGGCATAAAAAGGCTACTCATATACCTTAGAATGTTTTAGTAGCTGAAGTCTTCCTTGTATTTGTCTTGTCCCATTCTTCTTTGATGATTTTACTGTTATCACAAAGGTCTCCACATGCAAAGTAGCTAATAAGACCTTATTCTGAACCTAAGTTGTTTCATAGCAGTAATTTAATAATGCCAGTTCTGTCAGGCTGCCAGCCTTTCTGAATACACAGCATTGTTTCTACATATATCATACATTAAACTGAATTTAGCTGTTTAGTACTCACTTGTTACTACTTGTAGTTGGTGTATGCCACCAATTACAGTAGTTTCACATACATGCATGTTCCCATCAGAAGTAAAAGACAAAAACGCTGATAATATTTTATTCTTGTTGACACCTATGAAATATTCAGCACATGCATGAAGACTTCTGAAACCCACTTAACACTCATTCCATTTTATAAAAACGAAAATTATTTCCTGCTTGTATTTTATCTGAGTTAATCCAGCACTGTCAATCCACCACTAAACCATGTCACTCAGTGCCACATCTACATCTTTTAAATACCATGGATAGTGACTCCACCACTTCCCTGAGCAGCCTGTGCCAAAGCTTGACAACCCATTCCATGAAAAGATTTTTCCTAATATCCGGTCTAAACTTCCTGTGGTGCAACTTGAGGCTGTTTTCTCTTGTCCTATCGCTTGTTACTTGGGAGAAGAGACCGACCCCTACCTGGCCACAACCTCCTTTCAGATAAGTTATAAAGAGCAGTAAGGTTCCACCAAAAACTCCTTTTCTCCAGGCTAAACAATCCCAGCTCACTCCCTGTTCTGCAGGGCAGTTACCAGCCACTCTGCCCCCAGCCTGGAGTGCTGCCTGGGTTTGTCGTGACACAAGCACAGGACTCGGTGCTTCACCCTGTTAAATCTCATACAATTGGCCTGTCAAGATCCCTCACGTTCATAAGCACACTTTGGGCCTCATTCTTACTGACGGTAACAACATTTGAAGTTCGTTAAGTTAGTTTTTGGGTTGCCATGAAAGAAGAGCACATCTTCCCCAAATAGTGGCTCAGCACAGAGTGGTTTAATATGACGGTCCTAATTCGCCGCTCCCAGTGCATTCTGCTAATCTTGGGTATACGTTGCCTCTGAAAATTACCTCTGGAAAGAATTTTTTTGCTAGAGAAAGGAGCTTTTTTGGATGACATCAGAGAAGTCTTTTCACACACACACATACACACACACACACCCCCACCCCAACTGAGGAAATAAAATGTTCCAAAGTCTTGCTGAATTCACTTTTATCTGTAGTGGAAATAAAGTTTATGCATTGCAGCAATCCCTTCTTCGAGGCACAGACCTTTGTGTAGAATGGAGACAACCCATTGGAAAACACTCATAGGGATCTTTCTCCATTATCTGAGGATAAGTTACTGCTAACCTTATCTGAGGTCACTGATCTGGGCCTGCCTCACTGGCACACACAATTTGACAGTGGTATTTTTAGGTGTAGGTTTTTGAGACTGAATTCATGTTCAAGTGGATCGTATTTTGTCTACCAATTTTTAAACTGATATTTCAATTTAAATCTTTAGCAGTTAATTACAAAGTTATTCTTTATCCCCAAATGTACCTGTTTAAGGATGAAAGATTACATCTCAATCTTCATGAGGAAATAAACAAATCTGTTTATATTGAACACAGAAAAATGATTACAGCTGGTCAGATTCTTGCCTATGAAAAATTTACTTCCAGGATGTCTTTCATCCTTTCCTTCCTCCTAAGGAGAAAATCAAAGAAAGGGCTTTGAATTTTTATTAATGATTCATTACTCATAGCTGATCAGTGAACAGTTTATGCAAATACACTTTGCAAATTGCTCACTTTAACTATTACTTGGGGTTATATCTGGATATTACCTTCCCATGGGAAGCAGAGGTGTGAACATTTGGATTATTGATATATAATCATGGGAGTATAATGCATATCAAATGTTAAATACTCAGACAGATACAGAAGTCATTTGCAATACTCTTGCTCACACTGAATTGCACCTTAATGGGGTTCTTGTTGACATTAATAAGTTACAAGTTAAGATGAATGAGTATAAATTGCAAGCTAACTAGCTGATAGTTGAACATATTATTCTTTGACAGTAGTTAACCAGCAGGCCTCATGTTCCTGAAGACTTAAATTTAATATACCTCAAGGAAATATCCCTTTGTATGATGGAATTTAAAAGAGAAATATTATTTTTGTTTCTCCCCCTCTGCCTTAGCAGTACAATGAAAATACATTGGCCTGTTTTGTGAATTTGGAAGGGAACTTTTGGCCTGTGACATGCAGTGCATTGTGACCAATGACTTCTAGTGGGGAAAAAAGGTAGTTTTGTTATTATTTTACTTTGGAGGGTCCTTGCAGTGGTTGGCAGGGAGAGTATGTTATCCCTGAGATGTGATTTATTCATTCTTTCAGAGCTCTGAGGAGCTGATAATCTACAAAATCACAATGTGTCATTCAGACTAGTTTGAGTAACAGGCTTAAGGATTGCTAATCTTTTCAGCACAAATGGGGAAGATTTTTCTAGAAATATATAGTGAGCAAATAGTGAGAAATATATAGTGAGCAAAGTTACCAGCTAACTTTGGGTTCATCAAATTGTGTGTAAGGGAGAGATGCACAGAGACATTTGAGAAATAAAAATGGATTGATTTATTAATTCAATTTTCTCCTCCACAAGTGGCTGGTTTTAGGGCACTAGATCTCCTTTCATTGTATGAGAAACAATCACTGTTCATGATTGTGTAATATGCCACTAACAGAAGTAAAACGGAGTTGCTGAAGTGGTGAGAGTAGGTGTCCTATTCAGAGGTCTAACATTTATTACTGCCCTCCTACCATTTAAATTCTTGGCTTACTGTAGTGTGCTCCTGTGCAGGCAATTACACAAAAGTTATATTATTATGAAAGAATAGTTTAATGGTAGCATATGTGTCTGTTACAACAGGCTATATCCTAATTTTATTTAGTTGCTTTGTTTCAGCATGTGAAACAAAGATTTAGTCAAAATGGAATGTGTACCTGAGGTTAGTTGTCTGTGGATCATATTGTGTTCCAAAGATTTTACTAATAGAGGATCAAAAAGCCCACAGACAAATACTTGGTCTTGGGAGATGCTGCCTTAAAGTTCAGCTGTTGGTGTTAACGTGACCAGGATTTCCCCCAGTTAAGAAAGTGACTAATACGGTCAACTAGCTAATTGCTAAAAATGAAGAGTATCACCTGTGGGAGACAAAGCCAGACAAAGGGAATCACGTCCTCCGGAGACACACAAACGCCCTGGAAAAGTACCTGAGAACTTTGTCTCAGGAGGAGTTGATAGAAGTTCTGAAGAGCAGAGCAGGGCCCTAAAGGTTTTGTAGCCTAGTAATGATATATTTTGAGTTAAAGAAAAGCAAAACAAATAAAGCTCCTTCTGCAAATGTTGGGTTTTGATGTTGGAAAGCAGTGAGACCAATTAAAATCTGTTCCCCTGCTAATATCAGAGATGGCAATTACTAACCTAAGAACATGAATATGATTGAGAACAGTCTGTTCCTACAGCCATGAGCTAGATACTGTATACTCTCGGTGCTATTGTAATTCCAGAAAATGTCACTTTAGAATAAATAAGAAAATGTATAAAATGTAAAAACTGAATTTGCCAGGATAGATGTTTCATGTGGTGGTGATATGGAGTATCTCTAACAGCTGAAAAATAGGATCTGAATTAACGACTTTTAAATGCATACCAAGAACCTCTCTGCATTGTTGTACTTTTTAATTAGATGAAAATAAATGAATTGAAAAGATGAAAGGAACTCGTGTAACATCTCACTTCAAAGGGTAGCTCCACTCTTGAGGAGTGTTTAAAAAAAAGAGAAAAAAAAAAAGAAAAAAATAGCAGCTTATTCAAGAAATATGCATTCTCTGTGGATTTGGTTTCTCTTTTACCTGCTTTAGAAATTCGGGAATGACTTCTGTTCATTTGACCTAAATGGAGTCATTACCCCGGTGTAAGGGAGACTGGCAGCTGGCTGACAGCAATGTTCCCCCTGCGCTCCTCCGCTGCACTTTGCATTGACTCAGCAATGCTCTCAAATAAGCAGCACTATTTTTGACCTTGTGATGGGATTTTTATCAAAGTTTCAGTGCTCTGGCCTGTGTTCTGGATAGAAATTGCACATGTGGAAATGTTCCTTAGCTGCTTCCCAAAGTGAGAACTAGAACACCAGCTACCTCAAGTGTATCCATATCAGTGCGTGCAGCCTGTGGAACAGACAGGAGGAGCTGGAGCTCCATGCCTAGTCAGAAAGTTATGATGTCGTAGGAATAACTTAAACATGGTGGGACAACTGCCCTGAGTGGAGGACCGCAATAGATAGTTAAAGGGTCTCTTGTAAAGACAGGCAGGGAAGAAGAGGAGGAGGAGTCACACCCAGGTTAAAGACAACCTTCAATGTACAGAAGTCGAGTAGAGTGATTATGGAAGTCTTATCTAATGCCTGTGGCTCAAGATCACAGGGGTCATCTCCAAGGAGGATCTTACAGGAGGCATCTGCTACTGACCTCCAAACCAAGACAGTAAGGCCAACGAGGTAATATTTGGGTCACCTAAGCAGGCTTCAAATCACCAAGAACCCTGTTCTTAGGGGTGACTTCAACCACCCATTCAAACATTTATTGGAAGAACAAACAGTAGCTAACATATCATCTATCAGGTTTCGGAAATGTGTGGAGAGCTGCTTCCTTATACATATGTTAGCTGTGCCAGCCAGGAAAGAGGCACTGCTGAATTTGCTACATGCAAAGCAAGAAAACCTGCTTTTGTTTATATCTCGGTTAGTGATGGCCTTGGCTGCAGTGATCACAATATTGTGGAGTCTGGGATCCTGCTGAGCATGCTGAAGGTGACTAGTAAGACAAAGGCTTTAGATTTTAGAAGGGAAACCTTATCACCATATTCCAGTGTTTAAAGTGTGGCTAGAAAGAAGATGGAAACGCTCTTTTTACAAGGAGTCACATGGTAAATACAGAGGGTAATGGGTACGAGTTACTCCAGAGGAAATTCTGAATGGACATTCGCAATGAAAACCATCGGCTGTTGGAATAATCTCCTCAGGGAAGTGGCGGATTCCCCAACATTGCACCCTTTTAAGATTCAGCTGCACTAGATGTGCCATCTTGTCAAGATGTTGTGCCATCTTGTCTAGACCATGCTTCTGCCAAGAAAAGTTGGACCAGATGGTTCTTGAGGGTCCCTCTAGAACCTGTTATTCTATGGATCTGTGATTCTATGCACAGATAGAATGCCTCTATGTCTGGATTTACTTTATCTGGACAAATAAATTGAAAAAAAAAAAAAACCAAACCAAAAAAACCCCTCAAACAGCTCAATCACTCATCTGCCTGCTAAACAAGTCAGCATTCCCAATCCAGCAGCAGATGCTTCTACACAAAATACCTAAAAGCCATGCCTTGTATACATTTTATATGCAGACTAGCTTATATTATGCAAGATATTTCATTGCCTCAGCATTGGCTGATTGGTCTTGAGGGAATTTCTGGACTCTTGACTTAAGTCAGTGCTGTCCAACTTCAGGGTAATATTTTTGCCTTGCACCAAATTTTCATCTAAGTCCTCTTTTCAAACATGAAGGGTTTTTTAGCCCTTCAGCACTTTATTTCCAATTGCATCTGTCCAGGCCGGAATTCTTGTCATCATATTTCTGTGCAAAGGTGTTGTGGCTAAGGGCAGGATGAATTGAAACTGCCCAAGATGTCACAGTTTCCTTCTGTGTTTCAGCTGCCCTGAAGTCTGGGATGGTGACTTTAGAAAATAGCATTTGTATGCAGAAGTGTAACAGGGAAGTGTCACAACAACCAGTTGAATAAAGACTCAAAGAAAAACTACCCCATCTTCCATTCCAGGAAGATCCTGAAGGCAGGACTGCTCACTGTAAAGCAATAGTTTTCTCTTGCGACTCAAAAATTTTTACTTCTAGAAGCAGAGTTTGTGTGTGACTTGGAAAGGGAGAACGGCTCATCAGCTTCATAACTCCTGGATAGATTTTAGGCAGGCTGCTCTGTTCTTTGTTATGTCACAAGTTGCTTAGCCAGTTTGTCAGATAGCAATTGGATGTGAAATGCTATTAGCACTTCACAAACACAATCAGCTAAGCAACTGAGCTCATCCCAGACGTGGTTAAGTGAGATCAATTATAATAAGAACTAGATAAGAGAGGTAAGCTTCTTGTTTCTTGGGTTGGTATTCTGCAGTATTAGCCTTTGTAAGTATCCTTTATACATCATCAGCTGCAAAATCTTGATTACTTCAGGAAGTGGCTTCTAGACCAGCATTCAAATGAACTTCATCCTGAACTGATTATTCTAACACTGCAACTGCCACTGAGTGGGGAAACAGTTTATTTGAAGCATTGCACCAAATGGAAAAGTAGCCATTGAAGCCAATGTTTTGCAATTCAAGGAGCATATTTCCTCTCAGACTCAAATATTGCTAAATATTCTGAGAGAGAGCTCTTTGTGTCCCGAGAAGGGAATAGCTGCCCTTCATAGCATCTTGTTTTTCCATGGCACTATTGCTATAGTACTTCAGGCTTAATTTGCTAAATACCTGAAATTATACATGAGTCCTGAAAGTCTTGACGTGAAGTTGCACACCAAGTGTTCACAAAATCTGAAGAATATATGTTAGAGTCAAGTGCACCAGAAGTAGTGTAAATATACATTTTATAGCAATACCAAAATATTCATGCTTTGTTAATCGGAACTGGAAAGCTGGTAATGTAGGAATAGAGGGGGCCATATGAACAAACAAAATACAAGAGAGCAATGTTGCAAAATAGTCCATGTCTAAATTGTAGATAGAGAAACTTGCCCATATCTTTGAGCAGATATTTTTAGCATTATTTTCATTTCTTTTGTGGCTTCTGGTTCTTCCCACGGAGCTCCCAGGAGGCAGTATTTTTTGTGATACAAAAAGACTAAATCCAGGATGCATATCATATCTGATAAACAGAAATACAATTTTTGCCTCCTCTTTTACTATGAATAAGACTCAGATATCTGTCTTTGATGATCTAGGCTGGCACCTTTGTTGCCCTTTCAAGTGCTTTCTACTATGATAATGATAAAGCTGTTGTCAGGGGTTGTGCAGTCTCCTTGATGGGCTCGGTTCCAGTGTCTCTGCTCTGGTCCAGTTCCCAGTGTTTTGTTTGCTTTGCTGGCCATTGTGAGTAACTGGGCAGAGCAGGTCAGTTCCCCCTCTCGGATCCTCTCTGTAATCTCTCCTTGGCAGACATGTGGCACCACTGTGACCTTCTCTGCAGCCAGTGCAAGTTTTTTATGTTTTTCTGTATTCAATTCCAAAACAACTGTTAGCCTCTGCCTTATCTTTTCTTCCTCATCCTCCCACATTTTTTATGGCTTTTTGGATAGAGTAATGCTTCCCTCAGATACTGGTCCAGAGGTCTCTGTGAAAATATTCCTGGTGTTAGGTCTCTCTGAAATCACAAACGGCCATTTTACATATCATCACTGACAACCAGAAAGGTTTCTTCCCTAATGTTCAAGATCAATTATTAATAATTAGTAGGCAAGATTCAGAAATTTCTAGGATGGATTCATTGGCCTATGCTATGTTAAAATATGTGAACATGAGTAGTCTCTTTTGGGCCATTCATCCTTGTAGCATTCCACCACTTTTCTCTTATCACTTGGTTTATAATTATTTGCCACCTCTATTTTCTTTCATTGCAGCTTAACGTATTATCATATATACACAATGTCTTGCGGGTTTTTTTGTGTGGCCCTTTAACAAATATTTTTGGAAGGCTAATATGTCCTTCACCTGATGGTGTCACTTGCAGTGTTTAAAATATTTGATAACTATAGAAAAATAAAATAGGAAGTAAAAAAATTAAGATAGAAAAGAGAGCTATTATGTTATTCTATTGATGTTTATTTTATTAAAGAAAAAGCATTTGATATCTGACATTTTTAAACTTTGAGCCTTTTCACAGTGCATACTTAATTGTGATACCAGAAGCTTTTAGCATGCATTATGAAAAATTACACATACAGGAAAAAAAAGTAATCCCCTATTTTGTGGTCTAAAACATGTATGTAAAGTATTTTTGCCCAAGAGTGCATGTCTTATGTTCCACCTTGTCCACTAATTCTTCAATGTAGATATCATCTGACCTTTGTGAGAAAGATCCAAGGAACACCAGGTCCTTGTGGAGGTATTGTCCTCATGGTCGGAGTTTAATTTTAAACTTGAACCATGAGATTTGGGGTGGGTTCATTTCTAGCATTAATTGTTACAGTTTTGGACATAGCTCCTTGCTCAGAGACTTGCTGTGACCCCAAGTTCAGCCTTGCAAAGTATCGAGTTCTGTACAGTTCATCAGTTGCATTATTCTGCTTTCTTCTTTGTGGTGAAGCAAAATGAATGATCACTCCTTAAAACTTCTTGTGGACTGTGGTGCACACACAGCCTAAATGACATATTTTATGCTTCCCTGGTGTCCTTTCTGGTCCCCTGAATGCTTTTATGTATCAGTTCCTGAATACATTCTCACTTTGGAGCTTCACCTTCTCCTCTTGGACTGTGGGAATGGCTGCAGTTGTTCATAAAATTCAGCGTTTTTGTTTCTATTTGATGTTTCCTTTAAAAGATGATGTAGGGGATACACATCTCCCCTCATCCTTGTATAGTGCTCTTGTTACAGGTTAGTTAAAAACTGATTTCCAGGAGAAGCACACAGAGGGAGATTTGTTAGTGATCTCTTTGTCTGATTGCTCTTTGCACCAGATTACTGGAGCCTTCTAACTCAACTGCATTAGGTGTAATTACATCAGGGGGTAGTGGGTAGGGGCATGGACAAAAGTCTCCACCTGTCTTCTCACCTTTTCCCTAAATTCTCAGAAAGCAACTTAGGACCTTGTGACATTAGCTCATGACACATAACTGTTAACCATTACTTTAATGTAGGTTAGTACATAGTTACTCTATGTAGGAGAAAATTATGCCTTTCTATGTGCAAGCAACTGTTCATGTGAACCTCTATTGCTTCAAAGAACATATTTTCACTTCACAGGACACTACAAGACTGGGGGATGAATCAGTAGGGGAAGAGTTCCCACTCTGCAAGTTAGATTCACTGAATATAAAAACAGTAACCCTTAAAATAGATTTAAAATCTGTACCTTGGCTGCATGTTGTATTTACTGTGCTCATTTGTCCCATTCTTTAGGTTTGAAGATGGTACAGTCTCTTTTCTTGATATCATTGCTCTGAAACATGGATTTGATGTTCTGGAAAAACTCACAGGTCAGTTTATATAACTCTAATACTGAAGACTGAAGTTCCAGATTTATGCTCAGGGCACAGGTCTGATCATATTTCTTATGGTTCTAGCTCAATTTTCCTTTCTAGTTTTACTATCCATAGTCGTCATTGTGAAGATGACACTTCAGTGTAACTGGCTTATTCACATACTCTGTATTGGATTATGCCAGCCTGGTTTCAAAGAAAAAAAGGGTCCAGACTGTTTTGGATATGCAAGACTTGAGTACATGGAGCACTTCTCGTCTGCCTCACACTCACAAAGATGCAATAGGAAAATACCACTAGAAAGTAGCTGAGTGACTCACACTGTTTGAGTCAACCTTTTACGCCCTTGATGTGGAGCTAATGCTAAAGTCCCAGATAAAACTTCAAGCTGATGTTCTGGCCAGAACCTGTATGTGAAGAGTGACACTCACGTGCCATGTTTACTCCAGGATAGACTGCTGCTTGTTTGGCTCAGCACCCCAAAAGCACAAGCTCTCTTGTGTTTGCTGCCATGAGTCAGAGGTTCTCCTGAAAAGTGCAGGAGATAACACCTGGCCAGGGAAGCTTGCACCACTGGCTGTGCAGCAAGCTTGCACCATGGCATGTTTCCACATGCAGAATGTGCCGGGTTAACAAAGGATGTTCCTCAAATGGGTTTCTTGATCAGGTATGTGCACACTTAATGTGTAATGTCTGAACCTCCCTTCTCCAGGGCACTGTTCGATTTCCTATATAAAATCATAAAGTGCATCTTGATGTAAAAGAGGCCGGAGTCCAGGGAGACATTGACTATGTACTTTTCAGGTTAGTGTAATTTCAGCTAGTGTCTGTGGAGGTTTATTGTCATGATTTACCTGAAGGATTCTAGTTTCTTCTTCCTCCCAGTGCAAGGCTTCTGTGAGGAGTATTCTGTTAGATGCTTCAGGTTTGTTCATGTGGAAATCAATAGCAGTTTTCATCCACATCAATAGTCTGTCTAGGCCCAACAAGTAAGGATGTTTTACTTTATGCTGCTCTACATGGAGACCAGGGGTCAGGAACCAGCCTTTAGTATGTGTTCTTGTAGTACAGAATGTTTCTCAAAAATGTGCAAACTAAAACAAACACGTTCTCTTGTAAAGAGAGCTGTGGTTTAATGTGTAGGAGCATTGCCTGCCATGGATGTGAGAGTTGATGATAGCACCTCCTCTGTTGCATTTCTCATCCATCTTAACCTGTTATTGGTACCAGTTTTAGCTAAACAATTGAAAAATCTCTTAATACTAGACTGAGGGGAATACTCAGCCCTGACACTGAATAAAGTGGGTATCAGTGGATGACAGGGTAGAAGAGAGGCATGAAAAAATAGTATTTTGAGATCTGTCAGTTGTCAAAAATGTGAATTGGCTTCAAATTTTCATATTTACAATCCTTTCATTAAAAATGTAAATCAAAAATTTAGGAACATTTATATTTTCATTTTAAAAAATTATTTTTTCCACACTGCTAAAATATAGAAGGATAAAGAAAGATGAGAAAACAGACCAAAGGAGCAAACAAGAAGAAACCTATGCAGAGAAGAAAATTAGAAAATTAAATAAAAAATGGTTTTGACAAATACTGGAATTTTAAAACTTCAGTACTGCTGGTGTAGTCTAGGTACTTTAGTGGTCTCTAGTCAAATTCCAGCATGCCACACTGAAAAGCAAAAGTGCCAGCACTGCCTCTTTACAGGTAGGAGACCAGAGAAATCCATAGTGGAAGAAAAACCAGAATTCTCTAAAGGATTTTAAGCACCACATGATCCAAGAATTTTCCACAAAGTTGGGCTAGTCCTAGACCATTATACATGGCCAAAGATGAATCAAGCTTGTGTTCCAGATGTAGGAACTTTCAACATCCTCACGCTAAAACTTTTGTGATTATGTTTACGTGTCTGTGCATGTAAGTAGAAAAATTTCCATGCAATGTGTTTTTGTTAATTAGATTTTAATCATACAGAAGGGAAATGAAACAAGCCACTCAAAGGTGATAGTAGAACGTGGCACAACTATGGTCATGTTCTGATTTTTCCATCATAAAATGGATTTTGTGTGCCCTCGTTTCAAAGCTGATGTGAAGGGTGGCCCAGCCCTGTCAGGTCTCTTGGCCCTTCTGTGCTGGCTGTGACATGAAGGCTGTGGGGGCCTTGCTCTTCAATTTGTGTAGGCATTGAATAGATCTGTGCCTGGCACAACTGACGCAACAAGAGATTCAGGGCTTTGCCGTTGCCATTTTCTTCTCACCATCCTTTTCTCGCTTGAACATCACTGACAACATGGAGTTTTGCAGGTTATTTAATTTCTGTCAAAGGCCCAGCGTTCCTTTTGAGCAGAGATTATTAGCATTTGGGTGTATACAACAAAGCCATTGCATGCTGTAGAAGACTTTGTAATCCAGAACGACTGCAGATTTGTTTTAAGCCTCTTTATGTATATTTCTTCCACTTCAACTGTCAGAGTTTTCAGTGGCAAAATGCACTGTCAAATGTGAATCACTTTTGAATCTCGCTTTGCTGTAGTTACTGGAGCACTTGCTTTGCTTGTTTGCTTTGCAAACACTTTTTGTGTTTGCTCCAAACACAAAAAATGATTCTCATTCACTGGTTGGAAAAAGCAGAAGACCAAAGTATTGTTGTTATTAATCATGTCCTAATGTGTAATAAAAGCACTGCTGAAGTTCTTTGGGGATGTGCTGTATCTGGATTATTCTGGTGTAATTATTGAAGATAGGGAGGGAAATCACTAACGGAAGGTAACTCAGAGTTTTGGTGTTAGTCAGTGTTGTGAAACAGACAGATCAGTTTCTGACTCTGATATCATCTGAATAAATCCTTGACCTGTCTCAGCTTCCATTTAGAACATGGCATATTTCCTGCCAGAAGTGCGTAATGATGTGCTTGTGAATTCAAACCATTCCCAGAGATCTCACGTCTATATGATTTTTAAACTTACGGTTTATGGTATGTATTTTTATTAGTAAATTTTCATCTGCTTTAGAAATTAAACTAAGGCACATCATTTGCGCCTTATTGTTATAAGGTTTACTTTGATTATAATGTCTGTTCAGAAAACATTAATTCACTTACAAAGAAAATATAATATATGTGGGAAGAAATTTTAAAATGCAGACTAAATCTCCTAAGGATGATGAACTGAAAGTTGTTCTTAAATTCACCAGATGCTTGATTGGTTGCTGGAGAGTAAGGGTTATATTGGCTTTCATAGAGAAATTGTACTACAAAACAGCCAAAGCAAAATGTAGTACAGGATGTTAAATGGTGATGCTAACTTAGTGTTTTAACTTGGTCTTTGGAACTTTTGTCGTGTTTTGCCCTGGTACATTGAGGACTGGTTGCAGTCAGTGATGGGATGTTTGGAAGCCTGCATTTAATGGTACTGCAGAGATTCTCAGTGGTGTGTTTAAACACTTAAGGTTGTGCAAGTCATCCAGTTTAGTGGCCAGAAAAAAAAAAAAAAACCAAAAAACAGTGTTCTTCTAGATAAGATTGTTGGGGATTACTGCGATTTCTTTTGTGTGGAGTTTGTGACGTTGTCCTACTGTTGTCTGGTTACGTCACCTAAACTTGGACCATGGGTGAGATGCTTGTGTATTTTACTGCTTTCATCCTTAGCGCTGCTTTCATTCATAATTTTAATGGATTTCGAAGTTCACTAGTGTGAACACCAACTGTACAGTCTAAATTTCTTTCAAGTGTGCCTTTCTTTCTATATGTGGGATTATATAAGAAAGGTAGTTTTCCTGCCTTACATCAGATGGCTGCTGTAAAACTAAGCTGTGACCTACTGATGAATCAGAACCTTTACAGAGGAATTACCTGCACTTGTTCCCTTTCAGATTTGCAACATGAGATTGTGTTTCACTGTGAGTACCTCATCTGTGTGGACACTCTGCTGAATGCTTCCACTGAAGTCAATGGGGCCATGAAAAGAAGTCTAATGTAATGGCTTGGGAGCTAGACGAAGAGTTGGGAGACCTGAGTTCCTTTCCTTGGTCACAAAATTTACTTGACATTTATTAAATCACGTAAATACTAATCTTAAGGGAAACAGGGAGTTCGGTATCTGAATATGTTTTCCGATCTGTGTTTAACCTCTGGATGGCATTTACCTTATCTTGCTGTCAACACTGACGCCTGAGGTGCCATTTTGATTCCCATTGAAACTGGTCAACAGACAGTGACTTCACCAGCCTGATCCCTCTGAAATTTTATAAATTTAGGATGAGAGGAGTTACAGCCAGCAACAGCAGCTCTTTTCTTTGTCTTTTGAAGAAGCTTGGGTGATCACCTTAGTGTGGTATAGGACATTTCTTTAATTTTACATAACTTTCCTGCTAACAATCCCTTTGGGACTAGAAAGATAAACTTCCAGATTAGTTAAGGTGGAAATAGTGGTTTGGGATTTTTTTGCTTTGCTTAGATCTGCAGCTTCTTTTGAGCAGGGCAGGTTCTACATTTCCTGTGGCTGAAATAAACCAGTAAAGCATAACAGGAAATGTTCTGGAAGAACCCTGAGGGCCGTGAAGTGAGGTTTTCTATTTGTGAAACCTTTATCTGTCCATTACTCTAGCAGTGATTTCTGATTTCCAATATATATTTCGTGCTTCAAATCCAGTTTTATTCAAGTAGATGTTGCTCTCTCTGAGGGGGAAAGGCTCACAGTCTGACAGCAAACTATCCTGCAAAGGTAAAAAAAAAATTCTGTCTCCAGGGTGAAAATGTGCCTGTTACGGTAAAAAAAAAGATGTCTTATATAAAGAATTTGGGTGTACAGCTGATTTCAGAAGTCCATGGTGGTTTTCATTTTCAAATGACTGGTTACAGCAGATTAGGAGGAAAGAAAGCTCAGTTGGTTCTTTTGCATCAAAAGAAGCCATTGTTGCGACTGTGGTTAATTTATTAGGAAGAACATGCTCAACTGAGCGTGCGTTTTCTAATGGCTGTGGATGAAATTAAAACAATTACAGAGGCAGTATTACAAAATGAGCAAGGAGGTGAGGCAGTCTTGTGCAACTGCCTGGGAATACAGCCAAGCACATACAATGTTTTGGGAAGGCAAGTTTGGATTAATGAATGGGGGCTACTTCTTTTACTGTAGATACAGAATCTGTTCCCAGATCTACCTAAGGTAGCATGGTAAAATCCATCACTTCCTAGAAATAAAGTGGGAGAAATTGTTGCACCCTCCATTGAGGGACAATGTCTGTAAGACCAAGTGTTCAACAAAGGCCATAAGAATATTGACAGCAGTCAAGTGTAATGAAACTCAGATGTACTCATTCCTACAATGATGCAGCATTGCCTACACATGGCCAAAGGATATCTTGGAGAAGAAGTATTTTCTGTCTGTAATAACTTTTTCCCAAGATCATTTTCTGTGTCAGATGTAGTTAGGACCTGAAGGACTTGTCATTTTCATTACAAAATTGTCATTATCACTGCTAAGGGATAAAGTCTTATGAAACCATCTTTTTCAAAGGAGAACAGAAGTGACAGCTTTTAGGCTTGGGTGCAGACCTTCCAAAGACTTTTTGATGCCTCAAGTGATTGATTAGGTGAGGGATCTTGTTATTCTTAGAATATCCTTTTGAAATGGGGAAAAAAAAGTCTTGTTCAGCTGTATTCTTAAAACCTGCATACGAAATATTCAAGAATTCTCTCTGTATAGATCCAACTAAAACCTGGAAGGGAAATGGCAGATAAAATTACACGTAAATTAATTCCATTACATTTTGAACAGTCTAATATATTGCTAATTATTTTTTGCTGCATCTTGATATACTAACAAGGAAATAAAATGTTACCTAGTGGATACTAATTTCCTTTACTGATAAGATGAACAATTTTCTTATTAACATGCACCTGGAAAATGAACCTTGACATGGTGGTGAAATAATTCAGTTTTCTGAAAAACTAGAGCACACTGGGATTAGAGAAGGGATCAATATTTTGGCATTTGTGGAAAAGGTCTGGCTGGTGTTAGGAGTGCTCACTTCAACCATCCCTCAGAGATCTCAGGGTCCCACTCTAGTGTGCTGGCTACCATGGCAAGGATTACCTTATTTCATTTAGTACATTTTTAATTTCCTAGCTAACTGGATCCAGCTGTTTCAGCCCTTCGTGCAACACAGAGATTTTATGCTAAATCCAAAGGGGCTAAATTAAAGTGAAATGAAATTTGCATATCGTGTAAAACTCTACTTGTTCAGCAGATCCAGATTATATGGTGCTAATCACAAACACTAGACAGAGTAAATCCTCTTGAAGTCACCCTGGGGTTAAGTCAAATGCTTTACACTCTTTGACACATACCCATGAAATATGTAATCAAGTCTGTTTGACGTCCTCTCCTAATTATGTGAGTGTATTTTAAGCAGATGCTTTTCCAGCTGATCTGTGCCTTTTGAGATTTTTTTTTTCATTATTAATCAGAAAATCATGCTGTATGTTAACGGCAAGTGCCAATTATGAGAAACTAATATTAGTTTCTTTGCTTAGAAGCTGTGCTTTTGCAAATAAGACCATTGCGAAATAACATGTAGATGTAAAGAAAATATAAGAACCTCTGAATGTTTTCCATCATGGGCACAATTATTCTACCATGCATTGCACTATTTCAGCCTAAAACTAAAATTTATTTTTCCATATAATGTTTTTTTAGTTTGAGGGAAAAATATTTAATAAAGAACTTCTATGTTGGAAATAGGAAGGACTGCTTGCTTTCACAAAAGTTAGTATTTAAATGATAAAAATATTTTTCCTGAAGACTTTACACTCATAATTTCTGTCAAGAATGTCAATATATAAGCTTAGCCTTTCTTGAGTCTTCTTACTCAGTGAGATAGTATCGGGAGACAGATTTAATATTTAACTGAGTTGGGAGTCACTGAGTTTTAAGTAAATGCCATTTTTATTGTGACTGTGTAAAAGTGGTCTTCAGAAAGGACTAGTGACCTAGTTGGTTCTACCTTGCTCTTCAGCTGAAGGATGCAAACTTCCACTTGCATTTCACTGAAGTTTCAAACAGTATTTTCCCTTCAGTGTGTTTAGCAGAGACATCTACTGGTCAATTGTTAACTGGCATTCTCCTCCTCAGGTCCTGCACTGCCATTTCTTACATCTCTGAAGGAGAGACTTGCTAATGGGCAAATTACTACTTTGAAGCTTTTAGATGTGCTGCAGCATTAAATTTATTGTTTGGGAAGAGGCGTTAAGTAGTACATCAACAGATACAAAATCAATAAAGGCAAAATAAAATTTTCCTATTTTCTCGCTAATGTTACTTCCTGTTGAACTGCCAAGCTACTTTTAGCAGAAATGTGCATATCAGAGTAAAGGAGTTTATGATCCATTATAGATGAACAGGACTAATTGCAAATCACGTAATAATTGTCGTCAGTCTCCATTGATTTTGATTCAGTCAATATAAAATGAAAAGAAGGAAATCACAGGATGTAATTGGAAGAGCTGTTTTGCCTACAGGGACTGGTTTCATGTCAAATGCTTGCTCCACACTCGCAGTTTATTTTTTCAATGAAGATCTGCCTCAGCTGTCACCTTTGCCCAGTTGTTAATGGCTCTCAATAGAGCCATGCTAGATACGGGTTCAGCTCTTGTGCGCTACCTGCTCTAGTTCTGGCTTAAACACTTTGAGCCTGTCAGGGTGGAACAAGACTCACACAAACAGAGCTACTGGCAAGTGCGCCTTGGGCTTAGGCCCTGCAGGAGCCCCTGGGAATACACCTGTGCCTCTTCTGCAGTCCAGCCTTGCCACGCCCCACAAGAGACACTCACATACCTTGGGGTGGGCATACCCTTGCAGAGGCGCGAAAGCAGAACTGAAAGGACAAAGATGATTGATTGCATGGCCCCAATAAAAGATCTCTAAATATTTCAAAATTAGCCTTTGCATTTTTGGGTAACCTGTGGATTCAAGACACTAAGTAGCATCTCATCCATCCAGTTGGAGTGGGCACATTTTCTCACAATCACTACTGGTAAAATATATTTAAAGGCCTTATCTGAGGCCTGCTCAGAAAAGTTAATTTTTTCAGATTGTCTTCATTCAAGTAAAATGTCCCTATTCTCTGAACCTACTGACCCTACTGAACCTACTTGGTGCATTTGTGTGCTACATTCCTACAAACATTCGTTTTACATTACTCTAGGTTTATATGCATTTGTAATGGCACTTCAGGTCTGTTATGCTTTCAGGACTCTGTGTGCACCTTGCATAATTCCAGATTTGAGATCCACACATCTACTCATCCATATCACATCCCCTATTCCCCCATTTTCATCCACATCCTAATTTCCACGAAAGAAAGAATTTACTGGGCAAAGAAGTTCCATTTGTAAGCTGCTTTAATTGCAATTGTTGCAATTCTGTAAGAGCTGGTAAAATATTTTTGGAAGTCTTTCCTCGGCTTCTCCTTTTTCCTTTCCTTAGTTATTTTCCCAAGCAAACCAGGTTGAGTACTGTCACAAGGGCTGCTGTGAACCATCTTTATGTTAGAGGGACTTTGCTACCATAACTACACTGGCAAAACCTTTAAGGAAAACAAAGCTATTTGCTTCTGAGTGTCCAGCAGCACAGCTCAGTATTTCAGTCATGATGTTTGAGCATTTGAACAGGCTGCTTAGGGAAGTTTTGGAGTCACTGTCCCTGGAATTATTCAAAAAATGCTTAGGTGCGGTGCTTAGGGACGTGGTTTAGTGGTGGATTTGGCAGTGATGGGTTAATGGTTGGACTTGATCTTGGAGACCTTTTCCAACCTTAATGATTCTATGATTCTATGATGTAAACTGTCATAGTCTATTGATGTTAGTAGGGACATGGTAGTTGATACCACCTGCCCCTAAATCTTTGGCTAAAATCATGGAGATGTTGCTTGAAAAACTGTCATTTATAGATGGGTTTGACAAATATCTTCAGAGTACAGACCTGTAACAATTGAGCTAGTTTCACTCCTTGGACCTGGCTAGTTCACACCTTAAAAGAACTTCATCCCAGAAATTAAAGCGCTAGGCTGGGGATCAGAGGTGGTTTTATTTATAGAAATAAGTTTTCATAAATTTTGGCAACACTCTACAGTGGTATGATCTTCCTTCCATACTGTATAAAGAAAAATTGGAGCAAATTGATTCTAGGTGAGTGAGTAGACAACACAGTATGTTGGGTGCTCACATAGTTGTGCTTGAGCCTGTTTTGGGAGGGAGGTGGAAGTCTGCTTTGAAAGATTTTATTTTTTCAATACAATGATTGAAATACACAAATACAATGATTTATTTTCCTTCTTGTGACTATATGTTAAGCAGTGAAACTCAGCTTCTAATTAGTAGAGAGCCTGGGCCCAAGGGTCAGTAATTTACTTTCTAAAGCATACCAAAAGTTGTTATTTGGGCAACTGAAAGCAACAGGCCAGTGCCTTTTCAAGGTGCTTTCAGGCACCTGTTTTTAATTTTTTACATTTATTTTTCCCTTTTTCCCTCTTCACATTAGTGGAAGTTTTGTTGTCGTCATTTTTGTTGGGTTTTGGAAACTGGTATCATCTCTGTTCATGGAGATGTCTTCAACTATTTTTTTCAACCTAGTTTCAATTGGAACAAGTATCATTAGATTTTTTTTGTTGTAATTTCTTTCTTCTCCACTGTTTTTATTGTCTGGTGTGAGAATATCTACTTTTTATTTTTATTTTCAGATAAATAAGGTCTTCTAGAGGGACATGAAACTCAGATTTACTTAGGTTCTGGTTTGCACAATCTGCTAATTCATCATAATGACTGCTGATTAAGNCCCCCCCCCCCCCCCAAAATTTCGGCCAGAGTTGATGCCTGGAGGCTGAGTAGTCAGTGTACCTAATTCTGAGCTCAGGCAGGTGGCAGCCCAACCTACTAACTGAAGTTTCATCCACCTCTGTCTCCATAAATAAAAATCATGAAATGCTGCAGCCGAATGCTTGAATTCACAATCCTTGTTAGGACTGTGGGTGCCAGTTTGCCACTTCTGTCTCCTTTTCTGTAGCAAGAGTGCTGTGTAGGCTGACAGAGGCTGCTAAGCAGAGGCTTGAATTACATATCAATAGAAGCTAAAAAAACACGAGTCAGGTCCGAAGGCAGTAGAGACATAAAGCCTCTGGTAATTTTATATTAACATGGTATGGGTGAAGAACAGAAGCTCCATGGACTATCTTGGAGAATAATGTGGAAGATACTTAAGTGCCACCCTATAAATCAGATGTTTCTTATAATCTAAAATGTGTAATGCAGTCCTGCATCATGTGGATGTACCACACAAGTACATCCGCAGAACTGGAGGGTGCTCAGCAATGAGCAGCAGCACAAATGAGTGCTTACATGAACAGAGACTAAAATAATCAGTGGCATCCTTTAGGGACGTGCCTCTGCTTATCAAAAATAAAAGGAAGCCTGTATGGACTTAAAACCCTATTTAGCAGAACACAAAACTGTATGTTTTCCCACATATCTTTGGTTTCACAGCGTTTGCCATGTTTGAAGCATTCCCATAGTGCCTCCTGTTGCTGCTGTTCCACAGGGCATTTGCTATTCTTAGAAGAAAGTCACCAGCAGAATTACACCAGTGTTCAAGAAGCAGGGAGTGGAAACAGGAAAAGAAAGTGTGAGGACAATCCAATTGTTCCAATGCCACTTGATTCAATAAGAACAATAACATTAAAAGGATTTGGGGTCTGCAAGCTGCTGTTGTCTGAATAATTCACCATGTGTGCAAAAGATCGATGAGGGGGCCTTGAGCTAGCCAACAGGCACTGTTGATCTGGGCAGTCAAACTGCTGGGTACATCCAATTATTAAGGAAAATGAAGTTCAAACTCCAGAATATCTTTTTCTTGATGGGGATAATGCATGTGGATGTTTGGATTGTGCAAGTTTATTTGTGAGAAGCATAACGCAAAGATAATGATTACCCAGTTAAGTGGGTTTACAGGTTTCTATTAATCACTTTCATTAAATTATTAAGCCACTTATCTGTCTTTGGCATTAATACACACTGCATGACTAGTGGACATTACATTGATAACAAGTCTGGAAGGAATTTGTGCCCTAAGCAATCTAGATAGCTCTGTGCATCCATCACACACTGATGATGCAAAAAGTTGAGTCAGCCTCACTGTAACTTGAGCAACCCCATTAAGGGGTGCACGATTTGACTCAACATCCTGAGATTTTGAGAAGAAGCCATAACTTTTTCATCATGCTCTGAGATTTTTAGTCCTATAAAATAGCAAAAATCTATTGCTATTTTTTGTTTTTAGATAATTTTTTGTGTCTATATTGTGTGTGATTTGCAACCATGTTTTATCTTTTACATTGCAACAAGCTAAAATATAACTGACAATTTTCAAAGCACTGAATTATTGAAATTATTTCATTGAAATTATTTCACTGTCCAACATGAAAGATCTCAAGGCATGCTGTATGGTTAGCATAAAGTATTGTGAGAAAGGTGTGTAGCTGGCTTCCTGAGTTGTGGTTGGAGAGAGCTGGGGAGGAACATCTCTCGTCAGCTGATCAGGGGATAAAAGGATCAGGTCAATGGCTGCATCCAGCACAGAAAGTTATCAAACTGGAAGAAGGATGTAATTATTATTTGTGTTGTGTTTCTCCCTCACTGTTTAATGTGTATAAATAAAATAAAACCCTAAATCTCACCTCTTATTTCTGTACCAGTATGTGAGACACAGGACCTATGTCTGCCACATGCTGTCCTATGGTAGGGCTGAGCCTGAGGTGCTGGGTCCCAGCTTGAAAAGGTGCCCATGGTGTTGTGCTGTTCCATCCTCTTCACCCTGAGCACAGGCACAACTGGTTCAGCGGAGCAGCTGTGGTTGGGTTGAGAGGCTGTGTGTTCTCCTGGGTCTCCATTCCACCATAACTTGTGTTCCTGTTTTTTCCATGTGCAGAAGATGAGGTTTCCTGCTAGTTAGATGGTGGAAGCACAGGCAATAAGAGTTTCGGGGCAGTATAACAGAACAAAGGAGATTCTGAAGTGCTGCCAAGTGGTTAAGGGGCAGGAAGTACATCAGATATTCCGGTTCGAAAACTGTTGAAAATAGTAAGAGTAGAGGCAGATTTTTTGTTTAGTTTTATTTGTTCTAGTTTTTGTTGGATTTTTTAATCAAATTCCAGAGAAAAAACTTGCTGTGATTTGATGCTCGTAAAATCTAAAATCAGTGGGGGACACAATTAACAGATTGCTGCGATTTGTGAGGTGAAACAAGAAATAAATTTGGCTCATGGGTTTTAGTAGCGCAACGATGTTTTTATGTCATCCTTTCTTGTGCTTGTGATGTTTGATAATGGCTATACAGAATGAGATAAAGTGTGGTAAATTTTTTGCTGGTGTGGGAGCTGATAGAAGTTTCTGGGAGAGAAGAGTGTGTATAATACCACAGTAACAAACAGCAAACAACATCAAGGGCAAATAACTTCATTAGACAACACAGGCATGTGGTCTTCAGTATAAAGCATTGTAGGTAGAGCAGCTGCTGGAGAGAATAAGAAATATCAGGATGGATCTGAATGAAGCCCAGAAATGAGATCTATTTCTATTTCTCTGAAGTCTTATTTATAACCTAAACTCAGATCACCAACTGATACAAAGTGATTTATGGCCTAAAAATATTAATGGAATTAGTACAGCTGAGCACCCTTAGGAATCTGTCCACTAAAGTCTCCACACACCCTGTAAAAACAAGTCCAAATTCCCATTGTTGCATTAAGCTTGCCTAAGCACCATGCATCATCCAAATGGCAAGCAGTGACTAAGCAATGTCGTATTTTAATGAATATTCAAATGTAGATATATTATTTTCTTTCTGTTGGCTTTTTAATTTTCTAATGCTTTTTCAAGGTCTGTGCATCTGGAAGGGGGAGGGAGACATTTGCTCTTAGAGGAAAAAAAAAAGGCACGTTGCCATTTCATTTCTTTGTAGAGGTTCGTAATGCGATTACCAAAATGTGAATAACAATCAAATAATGCAGAGGCTTATTCCCTATGGATAGCAAAAATAAATTTCAGTCAAATGTTTCTGGCAGAAATCTCAAATTTGTCATGCAAAGTACTTCTCTGCATTCAAACATAATGTATTTATGTGACTCAGAAACATCAAACATTAGGATAAATAGCCAGATTATAAGTACAGTCCGCTTACGAAGTGATTGGAATAGAAGTGCAATTAATGAAACTGGCAGAATGGCTATGAAGCAGTGTTAATGCCTTGAGATTTAAAGCAAGCATCCAGACCTGCTTTATAGCACGGGGTGGAAGAGACACTTAGAGACTGCTTGCCATTCTCCCTGTTCACAATCTTTGACTACCTTTTTGTGTGTGTGACTTATATTCACGTCAGAAGGAAGTTAGAAGCAATTTTTGCGAGATTTTCCTGGGCTCAAATTTAAAAGGGAACTGAGGCCTGAGGGGCCAAGAGGAAGAAAATTGAAAGATTGGCAACATCATCAATGCTTTCCTTCTACCTCAAATCCAGTGTAACACTACATACTTCAAAAAAAAACCAAACCAACAAACAAACCAGGAGTAGGGAAGAATGGTGAGTTCATATATGTGACAAAATTGCTGCTTTGAACTCCTTATCCCAACTTTCCCAACTCCTCTTACCTTGGCAGAAGTGTTGTCTGAAGTTGCTGCAGATCTTATTTCCCCTAGATGAGCTGTTGAGTTTGTGTCTCCTCACCTGCTTTCTCTGCATCCTTGAAAAGGAAAGGATATAGTCTGAGATACCTGGACTGGATCTGCTGATGTTTGTGAGACATTAGGCAGGAGTGGCATAAAGCATATGAAATGGCAGGTTTTAATAATTGTGTGGGTCCTGTGTGTTTCCGGGGTGGAAGGGTGCATGTTTGGGAAAAACAACAGGAATAAGCATTGCCTGCTCTGTATTAGTCTGTGTGCATGTGGTTCTTTACTGGGCAGATATTTTGGAGATGTGCATCAACAGTCTGTGATCTGTTTTGATTGTTCAGCAGATTTTGTTAGTTTTGTGTGTCCAGCAGCTAGTGGTGATGTAATAAATATTTAAATTTTGTAAGGACCTTGGAGAGCATATTCAAGCAGAGGTTGCTGAGTGCAACACTAGGCTCAGTTACCATTGTCTGATGGCAGAGGCTGACATTACTTTTAAGCAGTGAGAAATGCTGAGAGTCATCTTCCTATTGCTGGAACTTCTGACACTACCTTTATGGAGAACTTGTTGTGGCTCTTCTTACTGGGTTTTTTTTCCTCTAGTCTTATCAATGTGACTTGATTAGCAGTAGCAGAAATTTTTGAATTTACCATACTGTACTATTGCAGGTAAATGATAACAGCCTCCTCCAAATAAATGTTAAATTAGTCGGGTATTCAAATCTTAATTAAGCTTGCTCAACACCAAATACGTTATTACTTATGTCAGTAAATGAATGTATAAATGACAAACCTCAGGATGGGTTTCATGAGATGATGCAGGTGGGATGCAAGTCTGGGTGACCTGGGTTTAGTACTGAATTTAGAGCATATGAAAATAAAAAAAAAAAGTAACAAATGGGATTAAGACACCTATATTTTGAAACTGTACAGGATTTATTACAACTTATATAGCCTTGGAGCTAGCATAGTTTATATCCACTTATCTATAGCCTACAGATCTTTATGAGAAAGGTTTTACCAGGAAATAGATATGTTACTCTATAGTTCATCATAAAGGAGGACTCCTCTGTAAAGGAAGAAATTTTATTAGTCTTAGATTTTTCTTTTCTTGGCTTTAACAGAACCTGCAAATATTTTCCTCCAGAAAACCCTTTAAAGACGTTCCCCTTTAAGTCAGCAATAAGGATTTCAGATGTCCAAGCAACCTCTGTGCACTGAAGCTACACTTCCAGTAAATGTGGAAAATTCACAAGGGCCACATGAAATGTTATGAGCTGGTATCTTACGCAGGTGATTCCCTTCTCCCAGTAAGTCCATACAAAGTCCTTTTCTGCTCACATAGGAGCCTCTTTTCTATTTGGTGAGCCTGGTAGAATACAGCTAGAAGGAAAAGTTGGCAGTAGTCTTCCTTGTCCCTCAAGCAGCACCCATGATGGTTTGTGATAAGGCACATTCCCAAGAAATTGTAAGACCTTCACTTCAACTGTTAAATCCTGAAACTGACTTTCTTTCTGTTTGTGTGTTGAGGCCAACTAAGAGTCTACCAAATCTCAGAAAGGTAACTCTAGGAAGTGCTGAGTCTTCTGCAAAGCTCCTTGATGACATTGATATAGCCTTTGCTTGCAGATATATTGGACAGCAATGTATTTACTATCCAAATTATTCTCTGACATTTAATTTTTATGAAATTTAAACCTTTCTGAGCTTTTGGGTTTGTTTTCCTTTTCAAATAAATGTCATTGATCTTGTACCTAGAAAATGTGGAAATATTTTAATTTCTTATAGGCTTTCCTATATTTTAAAAGATACTAGTTTTTATACATCTTGTTAAATGCTGTCAAATAAAAATGTGATGTGGGGTTTTTTAACTTTAGAAGTTTTCAGGAGTCAGAACTAACCAACATGGTGAGTTTATCAGTTACATCACTCAGAAGGTACTTGGTGGAAAGACACTTCTCTAGGACAGTGAGTTCTACATCTTCAGCAACTCCAGCAACTACTTCCTTAAAACCTGCTTATAAGATACTGAGAAGATGTTTGTTCATGGGCATTAACTCTGTGGCGGTTTTTGAAAATTTTCACTTCGCATGAATTCCATCACTTTATATTTGCAATTCAAATCAGAATTACTTTTTAATATGTTAGAATTTCATATATAACAGGAATTCCGTTTCTTGAGCAGTTGTGTAGAAACCCTGCTTTCCCCTCAAAGAGACTGAATTTTGTAATACAATGAAGAGAGTCATAATCAAGTCTGGCTGCTCACAGGTTATTAAAACTGTTAGTCACTGTGTCCATATAAGACAAGAATGAATATATCATTGGAAAACTAAACTAGCAGCACAAATAGATAGGCCTTTTTGCCTTTTTCTTGAATGAGTCCATATATCTCTTCTAGGCCCACAGAGGGACTGAGTGTGTTACTCAATGGAATGAAGAAAAAGAGCTCTCCCAGTTCAAGGTTGAGGGCTTTCTGGCAAGTTCTTTTCTGAGTTTATGTGGAATTTCCTGTTTTTCAGTTTGTGCCCATTCCCTTTTGTCCTGTCACTGGGCACCACTGAGAAAAGCGTGGTGCTTTTCATCTTCTTTACAACCTTCCCTTTGGGTATTTGTGCACCTCAAGAAGATCCCCACCTGAAACATCTATTCTCCAGACTGAACAGTTCCATCTCTCAGCTTCTCCTCATATTAGAGATGATCTAGTCCCTTATTCATATTTGTAATCCTTCACTAGACTCACTCCACTATGTCTTGGACTGGGGAGCTCAGAACTGGACACAGCACTGCAGATGTGACCTCACCAGTGCTGATAGAGGGGAGAGATTACCTCCATTAGTGTAATGCAGCCCAGGGTACCGTTTACCTCAGCTTGTTGTCCACTAGGACACCCAGACCCTTTTCTAACAAAGCTGCTTTCCAGCCAGTCAGGCCTTTACCAGTACTGGTGGCTGGGTTTCTTCCTACCCAAATGCAGGACTTTGCATTTCTCTTTGTTGATCTTCATGAATTCCTCCTTACAATTCTCCGGCTTGTCGAGGTCCCTCTGGTTTGCAGCGCAATCATTAGTTGTATCATCTGGAAATTTGTTGAGTGTGCATGCTGCCCCATTGTCCAAGTCATTATTGAGGATTTTTGATGGCAAAGGATTCAATATCAACACCTGGGGTATATCACCAGTGACTAGCTTTGAGATGGACTTTGTGCCATTGATCACAGCCCTCTAAGCCTGGCAGTTAAGTCATTTTTCAGTTCCACTTCATCGTCCACTTATCTAACCCATAATTCATCAGTTTGTCTGTGAAGATTTTATGGGAGAGAGTGTCAAAAATTAAGAAAGTCAAGATAAACTGCATCCACTGTTCTTCCCTCATTTGCCAAACTGGTCATCTCATTGAAGAAGGCTATGAGGCTGGTTAAGCATGTGTTACTCTTTGTAAATCCATGATGACTGTTCCTGATCACCTTTTTTTCCTTCGTGTATGAAAATGGTTTCTGGACTCATCTGCTTTATCACCTTCCCTGAGACTGAGGTGAAGCTGACCAGCCTGTAATTCCCTGAATCTTTCTTCTTGCCCTTCTTGAGAATAGGAATGAAACTGGCTTTTCTCCAGTCCCGGTCTTTGGGAAATTCTCTCAATCACCATGATCTTCCAAAGATTATCAGGACTGACCTTGCAAGCAACAGCACCCAGCTCCACTGGCACTTGTGGGAGCATCCCATCAGGGCTCATGAACTTGTTTATGCCCAGTTTATTTTAAGGGGTCCATAACATGATCCTGTTCCACTGGTGGGAAGTTGTCCTTGGACTAGACTTTTCCTCTGAGCTGAGGGCCTTGGATTGCTGAAGGCAAGGTTCACCAGTAAAAAACTAGTCATAGGAGACATTGAGACCTTTACCCTTTCCTGTGTCCTTCCTCAGCAGGGCTTCTGCCTGTCAAAATCCTCCTTGTTACCCATTACATTCCTTACCGAATTCCTAATTGCATCTATGCAGGTTCAGACCACAGCTCTGTATCCTCCTGGGTCACCTGGCCTTGTTTTCACCTTTCTACTTGTGTTTTAGTTTAGTGGGGAGCTCCTTGTTCATCCATGAAAGTCTCCTGCTGCCTTAACTATGTTTTGTGCTTGCTAGATGGACCGCTCCTGAGCTTGAAGAAGGTGATCCTTGAAACATACTTTTGTTACCTGAAATCAAATTTTTCTTGTCAGGTTAAAACCAAATTTTTGCAGTGACTAATCCTAACTGTGATGGGGAGCATTTCTGAAAAGCTGAACAAGGACATCAGCACCTAGGTAATAATGGGTATTTGGGTATGTAGACTATGTGTCTGCTTCAGGAATAATTTAAATCACTACCAAAATTTCTCATTTACTTCCATGAGCACAGAATCAGGAGTGGGTTATTCTTGTGGTTCATGAGATCGTTGTACCGTTCAGAGAAGAATCAGTCTGTGCTACACCTCTATGGGAATGGTAGCAAGGAAAGAAGATGGAGCCTGTAGACTTTTTATGGGTGTAGTAAAAGATGGTTATTGAAACTAATATTAAATATTTAGGGTTTAGCCCTTCCTGAAAAGCTATCAAGGATTTAATAGAAAATAAAAGCTTTTCTATTACATTTGTAACCATATGCTAGCAATTAGAATTATGAGCTGGATATAGAATCCCATATGAAAGCATGAAATGCCTCCAATCTCAAAAAAGGAAAAATTCTCTCTTAAACTATCTGGACTTTCACTGTAATTTCCAGGCAGCCCAATAGATTTGATTTTACTAGGTTTTTCTATAAGTAGTCTCTTACAGGAATATAGCTATTAATGATATTTAATAAATTATTTCCAGGATTGACGTCTTAATGAAGTTTTTATTTTCAAGCAATTTAAGAGGCTAATGTTGCTGCATTAATTTCTTTAAGCTGAATATCTTCATTTTAGAGCAATTTTATTAAACCTTTATCTGCAATATCACCTGTTTATCCATCAAACTTAAAATTCACTATGTACATCTACACAAATACGCTTATGTCTCATTCACAAATTCTTTTTTAAAAAGTGTCTTGTTAAAAGAAGTCCAACAGATCTTCACAAAACAAGTGCTTTAATCTTTGTTACTGGATTTTAGTGTTTCCCTCAGCAAACAATACCTACAGAGATATGTTTTATGTATTGATTCTTACCAAGAAGTGGTTTAGATCAATGCTAATTTTGAATTGCCAGGGTACTGAAGAGAAGCATAGCTATAACATGTTAGTAGTCGATGACTTTTCTGTCTTCTACTAACATTAGGAAGTGGACTTTATGGGAATTTTTTTTTTTTTGATGGTACAGCAGTTCCTAGCAAACAAACGAGTTCAGCAGTGCATATTTTGTTCTCTCTCCCTATCATCTGTGTGGCATTCCAGGTGTGCTTGTCACTTTGGTATATTCAGTGAGCTACACATTAACTAAAAGAACATTTGGTAGTTTAAAAAATATTATGAAATAATTTATCTCTGGAGTTTTAAACAGAATTGTTTTTCATCTCCAAAAAAATCATGTTTTAAAGTTAGCTAAAGTTTTGGGCTGAAAACTCAAGTACCTGGTTTCATGTTGATAAATACAGTTTTCATTTACGTAGTGTCAAATTTCAGCGGTTGCAATTACAAATACAAATTTTGAAGAGGATTAATAAAAGGGGGGGAAAGTTTTTGAAGTTTACAGGTCAGACAGAATATTCTGCAAGGCTCTAGAGCCAGAAATTCCTATAGCTTGTATAGTTCTCCCTCACAGAAGCAGTGGGAGCTGAGCAATTGAGTTATTCACCCATAGCTGGAAGATGGGATCAACGCCATCCAAGGCAGAGTCGCCTCTGGGGGCTACAATAGCATCGAGAAGGCAGCTCTTCAGCCATTTCACACGTGGGAGGAGGCGAGGCACTTCCTCTCAGAGATGCCCGCCACACGGCATGGTATTCATGTTGAGCTGTGGATGGGAGGGTTTGAGCCTAATTAAACAGTAGCTGTTGTCCTGGCATGTTCTGTAAATGGGCATGACACCATTTGTTACTTAGTTGTGGTCTAGCATCAAACAGCTCCCTTGAACTGCAGATCCGAGGCACGGCTCAAAGAATAATTCCGTTTCCCTGCGACAAGCCAGGGGCTGGCTGACAGAACAAGTAGCATTTGCGAGGGTGGAGACTGCCAGCATCAATAATGATTATACGTGCTGCTTCTGCCTGTGATGAGCTGCCAGCTTGTAAATGCTGAACAATTGAGTGACCTTGGACAAACCAGTCCCAATAATGATACAGCGCTTGTTTTAATATGAAAATGATAAGAAGGAAAAGATCACAGTGTGCCTCTCTTTCATGCAATCCCTCATCTCCAAAATGGATGTATCTCATGTGAGTTTAATAATTTGTTTCATATGCAAAGCCTCTTTCTCTGGTATTAAGAACATCTTCATTTCAAAGCTTAGAAAAGTTAAAGAGGACTGAAGGCTGGAGTCAAGAAAGGAAGATAGTTCTTATACCTGCAGTGGCTGTCACCTGCTTAAAGATAAAAATACTTTCTGAAATTTAAAACCATGCTTTATCTCAGCTTAGGTACCTGCAAGCTTTTTGTATTTGGGAGCAGAGGCAGCCTGTCCCCATGGGGGGACGAGGCCTGGCCATGGCTGTCCTGAGGCGCTGCATGTTGCTGCCCATGGCCCATGTGTAGGAAGAGGAGGAGGAGGAGGAGGAGGCATGGGAAGAAAGTGGCTGCCTTGGCACAGGGTGCCCCCTAGTGCTGGCAAGCCTGGCCTCAGCATCCAGGTAGCTCAGTGTGGCCCCATCCCACCACCAGGCTCTCCCTCATGCTCCATCCTTGTCCTGGCGCCTCCTCTGAAGGCTCGGCAGCCCCTCAGCAAGCTGGGAGTTGGTGTTCTCCACAAGGATCTCCATGGCTGTCTTGGCACACTGTGCCAGGGGCAGCCAGGGGAGATGCTGACTCCTGAGAGAGGGAGCTGCTCTCCTGGGAGCTGGGCACCCCAGGGCTCTGTGCTCCTTCAATGCTCCCAGGACCAGGGCGGAGCCCTGCAGTGTCACAGTGGTCTCTGGGCATCTCCAAGCCCTGGCAGCAGATCCCAGGCCCTGCTCCCAGCGTAGGTGTCCTGTGGCAACAGGTTTTGGTGAAATTCATTATTTTCTTTAATAATTTAGAAAAGCTGGAGGTGAGTAAAAGGGGGAGCATGGGAATAAGAAGGGTGTAAAATAGAGTCTGAGAATCTTATAAATTGGAATTTTTAAATTGAGGGTAGTGATACCAATTCATTAATTGAATAACATCGTAGGCATTTAAGAGCAATATATTTTTATGGCTGTGTTAAGTGGTTTTAAAGATATATTTTGCTCTCCTTTTCATAAATTAGTCTTGATAATATCTTCCTGTTCATGGAAGCAGAAATTCTCAAAATCTGTCTCTTGGCATTTTGCCATTTTGTGGCAGTAATAGATCATTCTCTTCTGACGGGAAGAGTTTTAAATAAATGTCAGCTCAACAAGCAGCTGTGTGAAACAGGCTGATCCAGCCTCTGTCTTTGGGTCAAATACTCAATGTCTCTGCTGCAAACAAAATACAAAAACTAAAGAGATGAAGTCCAATGGGGTGCATTCAGTTACCATGGAAGGATTTCAAAACACCTTGAAGGATGGATCTGCATGTCAGCAGCACATAGGATATGGAAAAATGTTCTTGCTGGTTACTGCAGGAGAGCTTTACAGCTGTGGAGGATCCTGTCGGCTTTAATAGGCTCTGAATGAATTACTGACTAACCTGGCTTACAAGCAGCTGGCATTAAAGTGCCTGATGCCCCTGACACACTCCTTCATCTCTTCCCTGCCTGTAGATGAAAAGACAAAGTCTGCAGGGAAGTAATACCAGCATAGCCAAAAAGCCAAAATAGCTGAGCAGTATAGTGATGTGTTTAACTTCTGTCTTACAGAATATTTTCAGATAAAATTACAAACACATCTCACATACCCAAGTTCAGTGAATGTTATCCATAAAGAGCTGCAGAAATGAGGGAAAAGAAAGAACTGTATGAGACGTGGGAAACTAATTAATCCTCTGTAACAGAGCTCATCATATGTTACAAGAAAGTGTGGTATGAGTTAAGTCAAAGCTTGGTAGTTGCAGAAGAAAAATAAAGACTGCAGTTGCTGTCTCTGGCTGTTGAACAAAGTGAGCCTTCAAGGTTCAGCTTTTAGTCAGAAATAATCAACATGCTGTCTTGTTACCACCACTTCTTGTTATCTGCTCTGATAAAGAAGGATCTAAGCTTTTATATTAGATCACATACTGAACTTGACAGCATCATTCCGATAAAGAAAGAAGAAAGGGAAGAGCTGTAATGAGTACATTTTGCAGGATTCATATTGTCAAGCCCTCAAAAATAAAGGCTTTTATTATTTTGATTGATTGATTGGTCTGACCTTACAGGTGAGTCAAATCTCAGCAGGGCCATAAAACTGTAATTTTTCTGACCCTTCAGTTTACAGTACCTTCCTTTTTCCTTTTCTGGTCTGTGTCCAAGACAGGTGAAATGTTTCAATACAGTTTCTACTGATCCTAGAAAATTCTGTGATTCATCATAACTTCAGGATATTAATGAAATTACTTCTTACATATTCAAACACACAGAAGGGAAGATGTGCTTGAACCAAAATTTCTTTGATTATCTATTTATTTATTTGTTCCCCAGCTGTACAAGGGGTGTGAAATTCTGTGAAACATATATCTTAAATGGCATGTGAGAGAGTTGAACTGTCTGGGACACTAGAGTCTCTCTTTAGATCAAAATGTAAGCTTCTCTATCACTTCTCAATACTATGTGGAAATTTCTTGGTTTGAGACAAATTAGGAGGAAATGTCCTGAGAAGAACATATCCTCTAATGGAAGGCAGGTTTCGGCAGCCCCTCTCCCACAGGTTTGAAAGGAATTTCTTGGAGGAAAGTGAAAAAAACCTATTTATTTAACAAGCAGGGTGCACAAAGGGGAAAAAAAATGAGAAATGTCAGATAATAAACCTTCTCATTGCTGAGAAAGATGGTGGATTTTTTAGAGTCCTGCTCGGCTTCTCCCGAGGTCCTCCAGAGCCGGGGGGCGGCGCCCCAGGGCCTCCCGTCTGGGCCACGGCGTGGGGTTCCTGGCACTGTTCTGGTGTTTCAGACCAGAGCAAAGCTGAGCAGTTCCAGAAGAAGCAGCAGCAGCAGAAGAAGCCACAGTCCTGGGAGAAATTTCTTGCCTCAGCTAACAGGCTAGCTAAAAGCTGGGAAAAAGAAGTGCTCCCTCTGCTCTGCAGCGGTGAGAACGCAGGGGAGTGTGTGAGTCCCTGAACACAAACCGCGCCGAACAATTCACCCAGCTTCTCTCCCCGCTCTCCTGGACCCAGCTTAAAGCTGCGGGACCACCCATTTCTAAGCATATAAGCAGACGATAGGGAAATAGAATATCATACAGTCACCCCAGGGGAATCCACTATCATACAGTCACCCCAGGACAGGAAGTTTTGATATCAGAATAGCTAGGAAGAAATTTTAAAAAAAGGACAGAACAAAATACTACTACAAAGACTTGACAGCAAGAGGTATGTCACGTAAGCCTCCTCATACTCTGGAGAGCACGGTTGTAAAAGTGTGTGAGAACACAAGAAAAAGGAAAATTGCTAACTGGCATGAAAAATCTCCCAGGCCAGCTCCAAACTGCTGAAGTTTCAGCAGCTTGCTGAAGGAGGGCTTGCTGTGTAGCTGTCACTACTGCTTTGTCTCTCCTGGGGAGTTCAAGTTGACTGCCTGCCGTTGTCATGAAAGGCCAGCTCATCCTGCATCTTTCTGACCTCTCTTCATAGTTGTATTGATGGCTTCTCCTCTGAGAAGGCTCTCTGGTGAGAGTCATAACAGGTATTATAATGAAAGGGAAAAAGGTTGAGAAGCCATATCACAAACCAAGCTAATATCATCTGATAAATGCTGCATCTGATCCTGGTGTCACTTTTGGTCACCCTAAAATAGAACAACACACTAAGGTTGATGTCCTTGCAGCTGCCTTTTGGTCTCACCGATTTAGTAAAATTTCCCTGTTGACAACTGCTCATTAAATTCAAACCATTTATAATAAACACTGAAGATGTTCTTGAACTCTTAAAAATTATTGAGGTGTTTCATGGGAAAATGTCAGTTAGTACTAGTAAAAGATTTTGCAGATGGGAACCCACAAAACTGTGGGACTGTCATTGTTCTCCTAAAAGAAAACAGGGCTCATTATTTGCATAGTGTTTTCCCCTGCTCCTGCCATATCCAAGACGGCAGAAGAGTTTCAGAGAGGTAAATGAATGTAGGTGTTCTGCATGAAATGCAGCCACCCTAATGTTTGATACATGCAGCCTTTAAATGCATTGTCGTGCACTTGAATTCACACCTCTTCATTATACAAGTTTTCCTGTTGGGTTTGCAGTTAAATGTTTGAACAGTTTGATTAATCACTCCACTTCTAATTAGTGTGAAGTTTGCTGCTGCTTTGCATTGGGTGTCCTCTCTCCTGCAAAGTACCTCATCAGGGTGATGTAATTCCTGTAGGCTCGTCACCTAGGTATTGTAAGCACCAGAGGTGTGGTGAGGCCAGAACAGTTGAGTCAATAAAATATTAGAGAGGTTGAGTCAAGAGAAATATTAGAAGCTTGGGCAGCCTGAGACAGCCATTCTGGTTAGTTCAATTCAGATAAGAATACCTGTTGCGCTTAATAATTGAAATAGACTAAATAATAATCTTTAATAGGCTTGAGTAATTTCAACTACAAACCAGGGCTCCTGCCTGGTCAGCTAGAGACTCCAAACCAAGACAACGTTATCTACAAGGGTGTCTTGGTGCCATTGCAGCCATTCAGATTATCTCATGTATTTAGTTAAGCATCTTTCCAGAAGGCAAAAAAAAAAAGAAAAGGAAAAAAAGAGATGCACATATTTCATCAACAAGTTTTGTAATTCAAGGCTAAGGAATGAAAACAGATTCTTTGCTTTGAGTATGGCATTTGCATATCTCGTGTTGTGCAGCACCTCTGTGTAGCCAAAGGTCATGGAGCTAAGCATGTGCCAGCTTCCTTTGCCAACAGTAGCAACACTCAGTGCCTGTTAGGTATAATGGCCATATACACTGTGAGTCATTTCTGAGGATTTTCTTTTCATGGTGCTTTAAATAAGAAGCTCTTTTCATGGTCATACGTTACATTTACAATAGAAAGACTGCACTTGGTGGGGCAAGAATCAAAAGGTAAGTAATAAGGATTATCTGTGCATTTCTGTGAATTGCTTCTTCCCTGAATATTTCCATTTACAAATAAAGGCATTGTAGATATCTTTGGAAAATACGGTGCATAAAAGAAAGAAAGAAATGCATGGTAGATAATAGTAAATAACAAAAAAAAACACAAGAAGAGCTGTTATTTCTGATTTTTTCCTTCATTAGCACTGATAGTGTTCTTTAACATCTTAAAATATGAATCTCATAGAACAGTCTGAAGAGCAGTAGCCACTATTACCACTTTGGTGGATCTAAGAAAAGGCATTCCAAAAACAGAGGTCCAAAGAAACGAGGGCAGTAAAATATATTGTTTTATTGTTATTTGTGGTGACAAACTAGAGTGTGAAGCCCCTCAAGGGAGCACATAAGTGAATCTGGGCCCCTCCACACCTCATGAGTGTTGTAGCTTCATCCCTACACCAGAAGAAGGGAACCTTTGCTGTCTTGCCTTTTCTTTGTTACCTAAAATTGGAATTTTGTGAACAGTGCCTTGAGCTGGACCTTCATTTCTAAAGCATTGCTGTTGTAAAAAATACCTGAAATGGAAATGATGAGGAAAATGGGGTTATTTAAGCCATTTGTTTACACCTTAAATTCAGAGTCCCTCATATGACAGAACTGCAGCAGCCCCTGCTCTTTTTCCCTTCCTTCTGCAGAGCTCATAATGTAATGGGTTGCTGTGGGAAAAGGCCGGGGCTTCCTAAGTGCATGCTGCCTTGCTTTTTTTCCCTGTCAGTGGCTTCCTCTGAGTTGGCAGCACTCATCCTTCACCGATGCCTTGCTCACATCAGTGTTTTCTTTTAACCTCACCCAAGTCTGTCTTCAGAGGCAGTTCCCGTGTCACCGTGGAATGTGATTTACAGCATGAGACAATGAGTGGTGCACATAAGAATTGCTCATGTCTTAAACACTTCAACTCTTCTGAACTGAATCTGAAGTACAGATTTTGACTGATTTATGGTGTTATAGCTTATTGAAGCTGATGTAAGGCCAAGATTGGTTATTTTTTTTTGGAAGCACACTCCCTACATTCTTTAGAAGGAAGCAAAAACTGCAATAAATTACTTTATAATATTAACATTTTCTACCTTAGATTTCTCTTCCAGTCTTCTGTTTAGTAGGTCTTCTCATTGAACTTACAACTGAGTATAATGCCTATTCCATGCCTATAAAATTACAAATGTTCAGTTGTAATCCAGCACACTTTCTTATTGCTCATGAGCCCCTTGACTTGGAGACCACACAACCTTCTAGGTGCAGTAGGTTTCAGAAGCTCAAAGGAATGAGCAATGTAATAAAAACCTGCCAAAAGTTAATTTTTGCCAGCCAACACTGCAGGACATTCTGCTTATAGAAAAACCTGGTGCTGTTTTACAGGAGTGATTGCTGAGCACCCCACAGCAATGGCTGTACTTTAAGAAGTACTGACATCTCGCTTTTATTGCGTGAACTCTTGGGAAGTGAGGCTGGAACTGTAACATCATTGCTGAAACCTGTGTGTTGAGAGTGTGTAACATTGTGCCAAAGTAACCACTTTTTGCTCTGCTTTTCCATTCACTGTCTGTGAAATATTGTGTGTGTTCACACATCTTACAAACTCAGCAATGAACTTCAAGAGGTCTGAGCCTGCTACGTCCAGTCAGAAAAGACAGCCACAGGAGGGAAAGTGTGTCAGTGGGTCACCTTTTGGTCCTCACAAGAACAGTGACTGATGTAAAGCAGCCTTGATGCTCTGACCTCAGGGGAGGGTCTATAAAACTCACAGCAAAAATATTACATGTTAGCTATAGGTCTCTCTTGTGGTGTTAGTGTAGATAATTATTAAAACAACATTAGCCTGGTTAAAAAGCCTGGGAGAAGCCCTGGCGTGATTCAGTCTATCATGAGGTTCCAGAATTCAGAGCACTTTTTAATATTGACTGCATGCTTCCTAATGATTAAGACATCAAATTAAAGAAATTTCAAGGCAGTTTTTCTAATTCATTGTATTTGCTTTATTACCACTGTTTCATTAATGACACCCTTCTTTCCATGGTAGCTATTATTATTATTATAACAGTACCAGCAGAGACCTAGTCTGAGAATGCAAAACAAATGGCAAAGCATCCTTTCAGGCTATTAGAAAATGATGAACATCAATAAATCCAAAATTTCACTGAGAAAAATATCATTCTTTTAATAAAAATAGATAGAAATTATTTTACTAACTTTCTGTATTCCTGAATGTTACAGATAGAGAATGGGAAGACTGAGTGATTTTTTTTTCTTGTTTCATCACTATTCAGCATCATGCTTTAAGATTTCTCCTCTGGAAACTTTTATTTTGGTGTTTTGTGATTCTTGGTTTAATTAAATGAACTTGTGGTATTTTCTGTATTGCTGTGATGGGAAAGTTCTGTGGAACCTTAGAAAAAGCAGGATACAAAGGCTGCACAAGAGCAGACATGGAGCATCCCCACTACTTCATACATTGGCAGTAAAAGCCTTGGTTCAGAGATTGTCAGAGAAAAAGAGGAAAGGTGTCCAACCAAAATTACAAGTAAGGAAAAAGTAGTACTGTAAATCAATATGCTGCTCTGGACACCAAAGTATTTCACTAACAGAGAGATTCCAAAAACGTTATGTTAAATGTTTTGCTAATACAAAACTTATAGGAAGGTAGGGTCCAACCAGTGGGTACTGAGGTGTCAGTTATGGGCACAGCATTAGCCATTCTTCTTCACCTGATGCAGGCATGGTGAGCTTTGAAGCAGAACCTCGTTATTTCCTAGCAAGGCTTTAGATTGGGATGTGTCATCTTAGGATGGAAAAAAAGGAAGCTGTCAGGGTTTTCAGAGTATTTTAAAGGGTTCTCTTGGTGCTGAGGGAAAAATTTTCTCCCACAAACCCCCCCACATTTGGATTTCTCTTTATATTCAGTTTATTTTTGGTGCTAGTTGTTTGTATCTGTTGGTCTGCGCCTCCCCTCAGGGGAAAATGAAAACAAACAACCCACAAAACTGTGGAGATGTTAGAAAATCAGGAGACTGTCAAGTAGCACTGGTGGCTGGATCTTATAGAAAAGTTATTTTTCAGAAGAATTCAACCTAACTTCAGACCTGATGATAGTATCAGTTTAGCTGAGCAGAGGATGACAAAGATTCTCCTCCAGCTATGTTTCAGTGATTGGAAAGTTGTAGCTGACTCAAATAAGTAAGTTAGAAAATAAATAAATAAATAAGTGCTCATGCAAAATCAGAGTCAAATTAGTCTTATTGCCTTGAAAACATAAGACTTATTGCCCCATCTTACATTTTCTAAATTCCCATGATAGAGCTGTGAGTCAAAGAAAGAGGTTTATGCTCTGCTTTATATTAGCAGACTAGTTGCTGAGAGTTAAAATTTCCAGGGAACAAGCAGCAGTAAAGCTTCCACATGCTAACTTCAAGGAATTGTGCATAGCAGGCTCCATTAAAGAGAGGACAGAGACATTTCATAATAAAGCAGAAAACAGGACTGTATGTAACATTCAGGTTTCTAACAGCTGCCAGGAGAATTCATGTGCTTTTATAGTACAAGCTTCTCTTGCATTTCGTCCTTAAGATGACAGAATCATAAGCAGAAGTTGTTCTGCTGGACTGAGAAAAACCTTGGGAGATAAAGCCTTTAGAGGTAAAATGTGAGTATCACATAAATACTTACTTTTAGGGATGATTCTGTTGTTCTCACAGAAATCTCTCTGGGCTCATGTCATCTAGCACTCTGGAGGTGCAGTTTGAGTGCTGCTTCCATGAGATGTGCAAAGCATTCTGCCTTTTTAAGATTAGAAAGACTCCTCAGTCATCTTTTATGTTGCTTTTTTCATGGTTTGAAAAGTCATCCTGAAATTATTCCTTCTGCTGAGAGTATGGCATGGGCACATGGAAGAAAAGGATGGACAGAAATACATACCCTCCCCTGGCTCAAAAAAGAAATCTTGTAATAGCAAACAGTGAATTAAATGTATCTTACCTGGAGCTTATTTGAATTCTTAGATAGCTATTAGTCTAACAAGCAGTTAACTGAAGTTGAATTGTACCTGTAATTAAAGTATTTATACTAAAAGTGAGTCAGACAGCTGGTGTGTACAACTTCCCCGCTTTCATGCAACTCCTGAGAAATTTTTTAAAAATGCAAAGTATTCTTCATTATGATGTTTGAAAATTAGGAGCTGCTTCTTTCAGAATGTGCTGCTCATTTTATTTAGAACAAAGACTTCGAACTCCCCTCACTGTGTGAAAACAGAGCTTGAATTAGCTGCTCTAAAGAAGTGGGAGATGGGGCATCAAAGAGCCTTCTGTTCATTAAGATAAACACCAAATGTGTGTTTCATGTTTGGTTTCAGTATAACATTCTGAATAGAGGATTAAGCAGTTGCTTCCCACAGTCTTAAACTATTGAGATGGTGTGGGAGAAGGAGGAGAATGAAAGGATTTAAGCTATTATGCAAAGAATTAGTGTTGGGAGAGTAAAAGGTCCTCCTATTACCCATTGAATTCTGCATGGATTTAGTTGTGTTGAGAGCATAACACGGCTCTCTGTTTTGGATACACAGAAAGTACATAATTAGGTTGCAGCAGTTCATCTAAGGTTTCAGTCTGGACACTGATCTTGTGAGATGAATTCTTGCCAGTTGATTATGTACTTTCAAACAGTATTATGTACTTTTCAGGAAAAAAAACCCCATAGTTTCATAACCAAAATTTTCTTTTTATGTAATTCTTTTTGTTACATCTTAACTTTAGAAAGAAGCCTGCATTATATTTTAAGAAGTACCAATGATAACTGGGGACACAGATTTTACCCTTCTTGCTCTCAAATGCAGTCACCTCAGCTGCAGAAACAGTCGTGGTCCACTCCACTTTGTGTTCCCCAAACCAATTTTTATTACATGTGTTTTATAAATCAAGTTGATTGGACTGGTCGTGTGAGTCAGTGTGAAAGTGGGGTTTGCAATCTGTCCATGCCTTATGCCTTTTCTGTGAGTGTGGATGACAGATATTTTTATGGATTGGCTGCTAAGCCATTTACCGTGGTTTACTTTGAATTAAATGGATGAGATTTTGGAAACAGTTATGACCAATATTGCAGTTCTCTTACATCAGAAGAGCTCTTTTATGTTGACACCAAGGAAATGTTAATGTAATAATTGTAATGCTTAAGTTCCCTGAGGGGTTTTTATACCCTTAGTTCTGTTTTTAAAACTAATGCTTAGTTTCTGTCAGCCAACCTCTAAGCACATTTTCATATTCTGGGGTTTTTTAAAGTATATATATTTTGTTTATTTCGTTGTAGCTGATTAGAAATTACATACCTTTTTCATATATTTTTCCCTCTAGGCATCTGTTACTCCTCACTCTGGGAAACAGGCAGTAGCTACATTTGGTATTACTTAGGGCAGCTATTCTCATAATTTAGGGGAGAAAAACCTACCAGGAATGGGTATGTTTAATATTTTTATTGATAAATGTAGAAGCTCTACCAAGGGATGACTGATCAAGTTGATTATATTTTCTTCTCTTTGTTTTGTTTTCTTGTATTAATAGCATTTCAGGGTTGCACTTTGGTGGCAGGGAGTTGGATCATCTTAAGAATATTTCATTTTCATGTTTGCAGCATTCTGTTTAAAACAGGAGTGCTAAAGAATAGTGGTGGTTAGAATACATTGTTTAATGTGGTTTAAAGCTGAAGCACTCAAATTCGCAAAAAATTACCAAGTTCATCCTCAAGAGATTTTTTTTGTGGGGAAAATAACGCTAAGTAAATGACAGACCTCTGTCAGAGACATCCAGTTCTATGCATAAAAGAACTCCAAAAAAAGCTCAGAAATTAATCTTAGCCTACACTTCTTAGAGAAAGTGAAGGAAGGACTCCAAATGTTTGACAGGATTTCCAGGTTCCATGGCTTCATTAGCACGTTGACTCACCAGTCCTGCGTGGTGATCTGTCTTGTCTGGGATTCAGTAGAAGGTGGCTACATCTTGGTTTCACTCCCTGCTGATTGGTTTGCTGAGATTTCAGCTCATTATTTCTCTGCCTCGTTGCTCTCTGTTAGGTGATGCTGATGAATAGTGAATCACATTGATCTTTCTCTTATCCAAAGATAGATGTGAGACTGGATTTACTGGAGTGATAGAGAATTTGTCACTTAAACCTCAGTTTCTGTGGCTTTTTCACACCCAGTTAGAACAATAACTGTATGCTTGTTTTATGTCTCTCTTCTTCCTTATCTCCAGTATTTAGCTTCTCATAATAAGAGAGATAAAAAATGTATTTGAATGCAGATCACAGAGGTTTCTGAGTACAGCCTGAAAACCTTAAGCACCAGAGCTTTCATTCTAGAGGCTCATTTTCAGTCTCTGCTTTATATTAATCTCTTTATTCAAAATCTTTTATAGGTGTTGACATATGCCTATTTGTCTGCAGCTCTTTCAGGAAGAGCTAACGTTTGAACATTTGGGCTGCTGAAATCCTGGTTCTTTCGGAGAGGAGACGATATGCCGTTACATGTTTGCCATTATATAATACAAAACCAGGTCCATGCTAGCTCAGAATCATTCTTCACTGAATACTTATTGGACATCTGTATGTCTCAGAGCTCCCTGGTTAGATAAAATTCCACTGGAAAAATAAAATCTTACTCTATTTTGCATAGAACAAGCATCTAATGAGACAGAGGTAATGCAAATACAAGATATTATCACCAGGCAAGACAAGCAGTGGATTTACTATACCATGATGACAGTTGTGAATAGTTTGAATGCACATACTTTGTACCCTCTTGTTAAGTGTATTATAACTTCTTCTCTTCCAGATGACTTAACTGTCCCACTGTCTGTGTGGAGAGGCATATGCACACATGCAATTCCTACGGAAGAGCTGATGTCATAAATTTATCTGTGGGTTATCCAGTGCAGAGGCACTGAATTTTCCATACTGGAACAGTATTAGTTTCCATACCCAGACTGAAGTATAAGATGGGGTGGCAGGTCTGAGATGGTGCTGACCTATCAGAATGCTGTAGTGTGCAAACATACATCAGCAATATGAGCTGTAACAGCATCTCCACAGGTTTGCTAGAATACTTTGGCAAGGAGGTTTGTGCACAAAAGTACAAGCTTGCTTTGTCAGTCTCTTCTGCTCGAAAACTTTAGTGCTATGAAAGTGTACGGCATTCATTGGGGCAACAATTTGTGTGAAAAATCTGGTGCTACTGGGGAGAAGAATTAATTAAATGATCATGTCTGGTTTAATGTAACATCAAAAAATGCACATGGAGACAAAGTAATAAGGGGCATATTAATCCACAGAAATGCAGAAGTTTCCCTTTTAACAGAGAAGTCCTTACAGTTCTGCTATAGCAAGAAGTTGCTAATGAGTACAGACTGGACTGTGAGCATTCTTTGTGCTGAATGTGTTCTGACACACATTGCACTCATAAATACAGTGTATGGTATTAGATAGACTTCATCGGATGTAGTCTAGACATGGGATTAGTTCTGATCCAAATTACAGAATGCATAAATTGTTCTTAATTTTAAAATATTTTAGGAGCAATTAGATGCAATTCACCTTAATGAAATAGTGCAGCAGTAAGGAATAAAATCCCTAAACTGAGAAGGAGTCAGGGCACTTGAGTCCTTCCTAGCGCCTTCTTGAGGTGAAGTATCAATGATTTTTCCAAACTGTAAGTCCTTCAAAAGGCTTGTGATGTGTTACTACTTTTATTCTCCAACAGAGGTTTGTTCTGGTTTTTATTTTCTCTTGCTCACATTCTTGTCACTAGAAAGGAGATGAGGTAAGCACTGGATTTAAGCAATACGCAGTATAGATAGTTGTGTTGAACAAAAGAAAAATAAATCACAGCTATTTTCTTAATATATCCCTTTTTCTGTCAGAATAAACTTCCGATTGTTGGCAGCAGCTTTTCCATAAGGTTTTCTGTGACATCAGACCTAATTACCATCTATTCTGCTACTTAAAAATATGACGCCCTGGCAACACAGCTTCCTTTCTCCAATCACGGGGCAGGAAAGCAACTGCAGGCTATTGCATTTGGATTTGTCAGAATAAATAATTAAAAGGCTCATCAGCTTCTCACTAATGAACAAGGAAATGTGATTCAGAAACTTTAAAGAAGAATAGCTGAAAACATTATAGAAATGATAGCAGGATGATTGCTGTGAATGAGTGACTGAAATTTCTGAATAAGAGATTTCTTCAACCGGGCACAAGGACAGTAGTTTAATCTTCTATTAAAAGATTCCTGATAATTTGGAAAAGCTCTGAATCAAGAGATTAGACACATCTCAGAAGCTGACAAGGCAGTCACTTCTCTTAAGACAGCTACTTCCTGGCAAATGCTCAGAAATAACCTTTTTTGTGTGTGGTTTTGGTTTTCTTTTTCGCTATTTCAAGACTCTTAACTTCTACCCAACAATGACTAGGACATTTCTGACTAGGCAATCTTTTATGCTCAGAGACTCTGAAAATACAAATCATCTTTCAGACCAAAATGTTGTAGATATGCTTGCCAAGTTTACTGTGGCTAACATCTAGAAATTGCACTGATTACCTTCTGGCATGCTTCCTTGCAAGCACTTTGTATGTTAGTATCTCATTAAATAGCTTATTCCTCTTTATTATTCTTCAGCACCAAAAAATGTACTTCCACCTTACATCTGATCTGTTTCTATGCTTTTAATGTATGCTCTCCCAGCTTATCTAAAGGAGATAGCACATAATAGAGAAACTCAAAGAAAAGTGAAATAACAGACACTGCTGCAGTTCTTCTGCGTGTCAGGAGAAATAGATCTTATTTTTTTTCCTTTATATACATTCATAAATGACACGGTCTTTTTATTAATAAAGACACAGAAGTCAACAAGATTACAAAGTTTCAATTCAAGGGTAGAACTTTCCAGATATTCAGATATAAAAGTAATATGCACAGAAGTAAGTGTGACATTCATAGTTACAAAGATTAATAGAAAAAGGTAAAATAAAATGTGAAACATGCTCATGTGCCTCAAATAGGATACTCAGCATTACAGAAAATACTCTGGGTCTAAAACTCAGAAAGAAAAATGCTCTTCTACTTCAAGAGGTCTTTGGGGAAGTGATTCTTTACCCTTTTTTTTTTCTTTCCACATGATGTAGACCCACCACGGTGCAGTGCATAGTGTGCATAATAGAAGCCACTTCAATAGGGACATCTAGCAAAGACACAACCTCTCCTCAAAGAGCAGAAATGTAGAAGAGATCTTCATCTGTCAGGAATTCTCTGCAGTTCTCTTTTCCAAACTGCACAGTGTAGCAAAATAAAAAAAAAAAAAAAATTTCCTCTTTATGCTTTTTCCAGGCCAAGTTCTGTGAAAACTTGTCTGCAAAGTTTCTTTTGAGCCCCTAGATTGCATGGGTGTAGTCAATGAAGCATTCACAATGTCCTTTTTCTTCTAGAGAAAGAAGTCTTGGAAGAATAATTCTTCATTATTCAAGTAAATTCCTTGTAAAATGACATTTTTATTTTGTCATTACATTTAGAATTTTATTATTTTTATTTTATCTCAGACATAACAGTACACTTTCTGTGCTGTGTTCCCATGATCTCCAGAGCTAGATCTGGAGAAAAACTTGCTTTTCAATTTATTTGTGCCAGAACATCTTAGTTTTATGTATAGACTGGAACTATAAATCTTGTAATTCCTGTGATGCATTTCAGTGAAACTTTAGCTTTCTACAGTAGATTAACTATAGATAAATCCTTGGTGCAACAGTATGTCTGAAACTTCTACATGAGGAAAGAAACATTAACAAATTGTATATGCATTTAAAGAAACACAAAACTACCAATTTTGTGCTAATTACCTCACACTAAGCCATTGTGAAAAATCATCTTTTTTTTTACATTGCCATAAAAATAATGCACCTGACATGTATGCACTTTTCTTTTGTAGGTGGAATGGAGAAAATAAAACAACATACCTTTGCATTAGCTCACTACACCTATACTGTGCTGTCTAACTTAAAATATGCCAATGGGGCTCCTGTAGTACGTATTTACAGTGATACAGATTTCAGCAATCCTGATGTCCAAGGTCCAATTATTAATTTTAATGTGCTCGATGAAAATGGAGAAGTGCTCGGCTTTTCACAGGTATGTTTTTCTCTTGGCTTAACTTGAGTTTGTGGTTGTATTTTAAGCATATTCACAATGAATTCTTTATCCTAAAAGAAATATTTTATTCATAGTAGTCCCTTCTGAGGTTTTGGGTTTGTTTCTTCATAGCTCTGCACCATATATACACACCATTTTTAGAGCAGTGGAACGAGAATACAATAAATAGTGCTAGAACAATACAAAATACATAATAGCCAGAGGCAATATCTTATAGATTTATTACTCCACAAATAGGAAGTTTGGAAGGGGGCTGTTTTAACAGGATACATTGACTAGGCAGTTTGATTTTTTGTTGGCTTTCTTCTCTAGAGTACTCAAAATTGAGAACTGAAGGGCAAGTCTGGAAAAGCTGATAAAGAGACTGCCTTGGAGCTCTGACATACAAGTGAAATTAGATCTCAGAATATTGCAGTTACCAGTGAAAGAGGAGTTCTCTTTTCCCTTCAGTTCTAACAATTACGTTCTTAAAATATTCCTGAGGAGTCATGGAATAAAGTTGAATGATCATTGTAAAGAGTGAGATTCAAGTTCAAGAAATCCTTAAATATTGTCTTTCTCAGCAGCTTTTTGTAGCCTTTATCTATCAGGTATACCAAGTATCTTTAAGATGAAACTTCGTTAAGTTTTCCTCCCTTCAGCAGGGAGGTAATGGCGTGTAACCATAACTGTGTGTGTGGCCGTGCACCGTGCAGGCAGTGGGTCACAGAGGGGAGAGCAGCTCACTTGCTCATCAGCAGAAGGCAGAAAAACCACAGTGGTCTTGTTTTGCTGGATTCTTCTTTTTTTCCCTTGGCTGCCTGAGAGAACAGGACAAGGAGGGGGACATGGAGATATGTCTACAAGAACACAAGAAGAGATCCATTTCTCACAAGGGAAAACAGAAGTGAAGCACTTGCTTTGTAGCCTGCAAGTGTGGAGTTTTACACTTTTTTAAGGAGTTTACCTGATGAACATGGGATGGCCAAATGTGTAGTACTCAATAAGCTCTTCTTCACATAAATCTTTTTTTAGACAATGCTACCAAATAATGGCAAATGTTCACCATGTTACATTTCAAAGCAGTCCACATTTTAGGAGTGAATTAGTCATTCACGTAGCCTTCAATATGAATGACAATGTTCAGAAAAGACTGGAGACATTAACACAACTGAGTTTGTAGAAATGCCCAAACACCTTGATGTTGCTTCTCTTCTTTTGTTAAAACCAAAACCTTTATTTTGATTTCTGATTTTCATAATTTCTTAGTAAAAATGCCTCATTCGTGTTTCACTTTTTAAAACTCAACTGTACCCTCAAATTAAAAATTCTTTTATAGTCTTATGAATCCGTTGTGCCTGTTTGCTCCAATGGCTGCTCATTAAAAGCTTCTTAATTGATCTGTATTGTTGCCTTTCCCTGGCCTTAAAATTAAGAGCCAAACACGGTTAAGAGGGGAAAAAGGGTTTTACCTCGGTATTTATTTAAGGATCCTCAGGTGCGCCAAAATGCACATCAAAATGCACCCCGAAAATGCACACCCACACAATAGAACATGCACACAATTATAGGCTTTGCAAATTAGCACATCTATCAAGGATTCCCCAATGAGAGACTCCAGCGAGACCCCTCGTCCAAGGATCCCTCCCCCTGGATGGGCCTATCTTTGTTTACAGAATGTATTCTGGAGAGGACCTTGGTGTCTGGGGTTTCCAGAATGTTTGGTCTCTTGGCTTAATGCAATACTGGGTCTAAGGGAAGTTATCAAACTTAAAGAATTGTAACTATGTGGGCTAAAAGCACTAAGAATACATAAAAGCTATATAAAAGAGGGTATAAAAGAAAAGGCAAAAAATCATCATGGCGTCGGTATCATCTGGGTTGTGCTGTTCACCAGATTATCGAAATTTCTGGCATATGTAGAACGAAGAACTATAAAATTTTCAAACACATCCCAGTCACATCTGCAGTGTCTGTTAGACTGCTTTGTTTAATTAAAATAATGTGCAATTTAATGACTTTTAGAAATTAACAAGCAGCAGCACTATTCTTTCCAAAGCTACAATATGTGTGATGTGTGTATAATTCGCTTCTTTATGGAATGAAATTCTTTCATAGACACCTTATAGAAGTCATGGGGGAGAAAAAATCTTTGCTGCTTCTTTATGATTACAAAGAAAATACATACAACAGAAAGTAAGCTTCATCTTTCAACAGAAAGTAAGCAGTAAGCTGCCTGCATGTCTAAAATTAGATAGTTTTATTCAAATCAAAGTTGAATCCAACACTTTTGTTAATGGGTTGGAAGTGAAACAGTGTCCTCTGCTTTGGTTGTGTCTGTGGTCTGCACATTCATGTGGATACACTGGGCAGTCTCCAAATGCAATCTAGTGGAGTCAAGAGAGCACAGCTTCAGAAGGCTCCCAGAAAACATTTTGGGGATTTTTTAATGAAGGGAAAATTGGACGACGTTTCTGTCTGACATACCTACTACTAGTGCGAACCAGTTAAGGAATCAAGTTATCTTTGTATATTAAAAGAGAAATGACAGAACATCCTATTCCTTTATGGATGATATCCCATCTATAATTAATTACTTATAACCAGGCCTTGAACCAGTTCTGTTTGTCTTTTTGACAGGCAATTGTTATGTGCCTACTGCCTGTTGTAGGGCACAGTGTGCCTGGCCATTAACATTTGGTAGCTTGGAAAGGACAATATGGCTAACTGATACCAGAGAAAATATTATGAGGTTTGAAGCAGTTTATTTGGATCACTTGAGATTGGCAAGAAAGACTTCATAAGTAGACACTGTCTTCAGAGGATACCAAGCTCACATTTAAGCCACAAGATTTGCATAATTGGCATGATATTCAAAACTCTGAACTAAGCCCAAGATATTTAGGATGTGAAAGGCGTGGAGTGAAATATATGACATGAAACACCGCTGCTGAAAAATGAAAACAGAGAAAAAATTATGTCTTTCATCTGTGTAGCAATGGGGAAGAATTTTGTTAAAACTCATATGATTGAAATCCATTTCTCAGTGTTACCAGTTTAATTACCAGAGGTAACAAGATTGTGCCACTAAACACAAACATCCTTGAATTACATACATGGGGTCAATTGCACCAAGAGGAAATAGCCACAGTCTCAGGTTCATCTTTGAGTAAAACTTTCATTGCAGCACTGAAGAGCAAATGAAGGCATTTCATTAAAGTGAGAAACAACCACACCGTGATTGCTCTCTCAGAGATTGCAGCAATTTTTACAGCCTCCTGTCCCAATATGTATGATATTGAATATTTGGATGTTAAGAAGCGATAGGGTGGGAGTGAAATAATTATAGAAGTTAGTTGAATTGCTATTGCTTTTTTGTTTAAATGTTTCTTTGTGACTGTTGAAGGGTAATACCATCTTAGAATATTATACTTGGAATAAACTTGAGTTGTATACTATATGTATCATTGGTTTAATTGACAGTTCAATTACTAGTTTAGGGGTTTTTGCTCTAAATGGTAGTTAAAACAATTAAATAAGAGAGACTTGCAGACTCCAAACATCAATAGTCACTCAAAAGCTTTGGTTTTAATTTAGATTTTTCGTGAAAAATTTCTTTATCTAGAAATAAAACTACTACGGTTTTGAAATTTCCATAAACCTCTTGTCTTTAAGCACTAAAACTGCATTAAATTTCCTCCTTTGAGCTGCACCAAATACTTTCCATTAAAATTATTTCTTTCAGCAAAGCTGTCTCATAGACTACTATTGGTAGTAATTTGTTCTTGAAATCCCTTGGGAGGACACCTGTATTCTTTTCACGCAAGATGCCTGTCCTCTGCTGTAGCACCTCTGTCATTTTGTTATGTGCTTATTTCCACTGCACCATCAAAAAGCCCCTGTTATGATCAGGGGTTGAATTGTGATGAGTACTTGACAGGCCCAGGACAAAAAGATGGCCTTTTTGCCAAATGGCTTCCTCATATATACTTGTCTAGTCAGAATGGATAATTCCCCAGCATTACGGCTTTTGCTGCTAATGAAGTGTGGACAGATGACAGACTGGTAATTTGGAAAGGTGCAAAAGTGCAGTGGTAGAGATGAGCATCCTCTGCAGGACAGAAGCAGAAGAGTTGACATTAAAGCAGCAAACTGTCAATCTTCTGCTTCCTTGTGAGGCTACCAGAAAAAGAGAAGCAATCAGCCCTAGACTTAGAGAGTGGTTGTGATGTAACAAAAAATGGTGTTACAGATATACACCTGGTGCTGAGCTAATGCAGCAAACTCTTCACACAGAGAATCAGCAGCAGCTCATTTATTAACAATGAATTTGCAGCCTTCAGCATGTATGAATGTCCTGTGTTCTGTCATCCTCAAGTCTTTCCTAGCCTCTGGAACACTGGCAGCAATGACTCGGCTTCAGTTTGCATGCTTGCCATCTGTTGTGGTTTGAACCTGAGTTGAGTGACAAAGTTCTGAGCTAATCGCTTCCCGCAATTTTGCATATCTAAAAGCAGCAGAGAGGCGAGAAATTTGGCTTCTTTTCCGGTTTTCACCGGAGGGTGGCCAGGCCGGGGCCCGGCCTGGCCCCTGCTGGGCCAGGCCTGGCCCCTGCCAGGCTCTGCCGGGCTCTGCTGAGCCATGGGCCCCCTGTGCCCACTCCCCGTTGCCGATGGCTGTGGGAGGACCCTCTTGGAACCGCGAGCAGCTGGGAGACACATCAAACTGCTGCCTGACCGAAAACCACC
>VXBT01005221.1:251514-299162 GCA_013400235.1 Oriolus oriolus | reverse complement strand
GCTGGAGTTTTGCTTATCCTTAAAAAGATAATACCCCATGTAAAAGCAGTGTGGGAAAACTACAGTGTTCAAGAGAGAGAGAAATGTTACAGCAACAGGGCATTCCTCCGGGCGGGACTCTGTTTTGCTGGGAGCAGTTTGGAAACCACGAAAGCAGAAGAAACCTCTTTTTTTCAAATATAGAAAAGACTTTTGAAACCTGCATCTGACCGATATTATATGTTGTTGTCCTTTATGCACTTTAAGTAAAGTGGGAGGTACTAGAAGGAGAAAAAGAGGGGTTTTTGATTTAATTTCTTATTATTTCTTTTAACTTTTAATCTTGTTAGTAATGAGCTTCTTTATATTCTCTAAAGTTTGTGCCTGCTTTCCCTACTTCTAATTCTTATCTCACAAAAAGTTAAAAGCTACAAATCAAACCACTACACTATCTTTTTTTTTTTAGTGAGAGCTTGCATAGGACTCTATGAAGTCCCACCTGATCTGAATGCCTAAGAGATGGAGTGGTCATAAGAGAACAACATAGATTTGAAATAACAATGATACACACAAAAAAGTGAATTTCTTATAAACTGTGTCAAAGTGCAAATGTATGTTCTCTTCCATTTGCAGGTGTGAAAAAACATCACCATCTCTGGTCTGTGAGACCTTTTATGCTAATATTATTGATAAAATTTTCTCTTTGTTTTGATAGGGAGACGAGACCTGTGACATTCTCTTTGTACATTCAATAGATAATTGCAGAGTAATATTATAATCCCTTCACATTTTATTCTATAAAGTCGGTTTGGAAGCCAGAAGAGGGGAAAGAGGTAGGAGACACAGATGGCCAGATGGAATTTTACCTGAAACATTTGTTGAATTGTATGCACTGGAGAGCTCTTACCCAGCCACACCTTTCAATTCAGTGTTCGGCCACTAGTGAAAAATAGCCCTTCCCTTATCAAACCTTTTCTTTTTCCACTCTGATCTTCTGAGGCAATATTTTTTTCTCCTCCTGTGTGTAATGGAGCCAGTAATGGGCTTTAAAAAGTGAGCAAACCATCATGGCCGTCTTCTGAAAAATGGCCATCATTTCACATTTCAGCTGTGGATTACCAGCATCCATCCCTACTTTGCTTTTTCACACTGCCTCCTTTGCTTGGAGCCTGGACCTAAGCACAAGTAACTTGCTGTGATTGGCTCACCTGCAAAAGTTCCCTTGGTATACATATATGCTTGCCATGTCCCCTAAAAATCCTGTCAGGAAAGGAATGAGCATCAGTCCATTAGCAGTCTCAGCCTTCTTGCCTACCACTTCACACTTGTGTGTGATAGACAAACTGCTATAACAGGAATAGCTGCCAAAGACAGAGAATGTAAACATTTTGGTTTGCCTAAGGAAGGCTCTTCTGCAGTGTTGCATATGAATGAGTTTTGCCTCTCAAGACTGAGAGCCCTGCTCACATGGATTATAATCAGTTTTGTCTAGGAGCCTACATTAGTATGTCCTGGCCTACCCTCATCAATCCAGATTGAGTGAAGGGAGGTCTAGACTTTGAGCTGACTTTCTTCACTCATTTCTCAATTAAAAGGAAAAAAATCAGCATTTCTCAAAAGACAGCTTCTAGTTTGTATCCCTTCAGTTTAAATCTATGAAACAGTTCGATGACTGCTCTAATTATGTCATGTGCCCACTGTTTCACTTACCTTCCTCTATCTCAACCACCCTTGAATTAATGTAAGGATTGACTTGATGACCCACTACTGGGTTTTTTCCTCTCCTCCCTTGCTTTCTATCATTCTGAAGTGAAGACCAGGTTCTTCCACTGGAATGTGTGGCCTAAAATCACTTACATCCAACCACTCACTGTGACACTCTTGGAAGCCTCTTTTCCTACTCTGGTAGCCTCTTTCTGCTAGCAGTACATGTTAGTAGTATAATCTTTAGTTCCCAGTCACAGAATATTCTGAGTTGGAAGTGACCCATAAGGATCACTAAGTCCAACCCTAAGTAAACGGCCCATACGGGGATAAAACCCACAACCTTGGTATTATTAGCACCCTGCTTGAAGAAGGCAAAATCAGAATGAGATTCCTCCAATAAATAAAATCTTGTTTTCCTTTTAACCCCATTTATCCTTCTGTATCCAAAGCATTCTGTGTTAGTGAATTTTCTTGGAAGCAGCTTAGCAGCCAAGCCAAATTCAACCCTGTGGTTTGAGATGTAGAGGCAGAAAAATATATCTTAGAACTGCATAGTCATCTTTACTTAAACCTTTCGTACCAGAAGCAATTTGTTCTGGAACTTAGCTATATTCAGTACTACAAAATATTTCCTCGTAATTAAACTAAATTTCTCGCAGTGCAGCTAAAGTCCATTATTACATGTATTGGGCAAAGAAGGAGACACCCGTTTGGGCAGAAAAGTAGAAAAAAAGAGGATTTCAGACATCCAAGGCAGGGAAGAATTGGACAAGCAGCATGAAGCAGTGTTGTATAGGTGAGGTGCGACGAGGGAAGAGACAGAGCAGTATATGCAGTTAGAAGTTATTCCATCAGTTTGTATTTGAACAGGACTGCAAACAAAAGTAACACGGGAGAAAGGGGTGTGAGACAGGATGGGAAACACATGAAAACGTAGCTGCTTTTGGTAAATATTATGGTGATAGCTGGTTCTGGAAGCACTTTCATATTGCAAGTACACTTTCTTTGATTTGGTTTCACAATATTCTCTTTTAAAAGCTTCCTTTTCCTTCTGTGATATCTTAAGGAATTGTTTAGCTGGACTTTGATTAGTAACCAGGACCTGGCAACAGCCAGGTGAAATGCCTTCCTTCTGCTGTAGGCTTTCAGAGTCACCTTGAGGGATTCAATGCCTTATAGTCCCAATTTACTCTCTCCTCACAGGAGTGGAGGGAAAAATATGTTAAATACTGTCAAATCTTCAGATATCAAGTGGCGGATACATTTGTATATACACACAGCTGGTTCAATACATATTCATATCACTGCTTATCGTTACCTGATAAAAGGGACCAGGCAATACCTGAAGTGGGTAGATTTCTCAAAATAATTGCTGTTTGTGTCTTAGGTTGTATTTTTAGTTTCACTAGAAGATCATCTCCAGCCCACTGTACACATGGTGTACAGGCACAGAATTAGAGCAATGGCAACATGTGAATTAGAGGAGTGAAGAAAACAAATGAGCTACAGCATTTCCCATGCACAAGAAGTTGATGCCAGGTCAATTGGATCAGACTGACCAGAGCCTGGTACTACTTGTCAGTACTTGTCTAGGAATTCATACCACATCCCTACAGGAGAAAGTGGGCAATGAGGGGGGATACTTCCTTCAACATTTAATCTCTTTGAAATAAATCTCCATAGAAAGTTATTAAGCAAGAGATCTTTGTTGCTCTTCATATTTAATCCTTTTATGGTTTTTTTTCCATCTGTTTCTTTCTACTTCCATGTAAAACAATCATTCAGTTTTGTAAGTGCAGCATTTTTTCATCTGGGCCACAGAAAATGGAAATCCAGCATTTTTTAATTCCAGCTAAGAATGTCTTTGCAGCAATGGTCATATGACTCTGAGCTAGTTACACTAATGCTTTTAGAAGCATAACCACTCATTATATTAATTTTGATGACTCAGGGAAAGAAAAGTGTTCTCTAACTTGCTTAATGGTATTTTTGGCCATCTTCCCAATAGCTACCTAAAAATTGCTGAGGTGATTACTCACTATTGATTTTAGCTATGGATTTAGCCATTGATTTCAGGAAGCTGGGAATGGCAGATGGACCGGCACAATAAAATGCAAACAGGATTATAAGGACAAAAAGATTGTTGTGAAGATTTCTGTTGAACAGATACTGATTTCTTTGGTTCCAATTAGTTTCCAGTTGTGCTGTGGATATCTTGGACCAGGGAGATAGCAGCAATACAGTAAACCACACTGGCGTGTCAATAAATGGCACCTTATTTCTTCAAACTGGCAAGAAATCATTACAATCCGGACCTTTGCTTTCATGACATGGCACTGGGTGCTCAAAGACAGCCCTTACAAAAAGGAGCTCACAGTATAGGAGGCAACTTTGTTGATCTAGGTAAGGGATCACTGACTGAACACAAGGAGTGCTGTATTTCAGAGGCTCAATGTGAGAAATGCAAGCCTAGTTAGTAGATAATGAAGCTCTCTTCTTGCTGAGGTAGTAGTGACAGAGTGCAGGCTGAGTTCTTTCTGTAATATCTCATTGCAGGGGGACAAAGACACATGTGAGTTAGTGTGCTTGAAATTGCCTACTATTAAACTGCACATCAGAGCTGATCAAGGTTAGAAAGCTTCATGAAAGACTAGACTGAAGGTGTTGCCTGACACTGTTTCTCTGGAGTGTCCTTGCACGTTGCTAAGGAAACGAAAGGAGATAAAAGAAAGATGCTCATAGTTGTTCAGATGAAAGAATCTGAGATGAATGAGGGAGGCTAAATATTTTCTGTTTGGTAACAGGGCCAAACTGTGGCTCTAAACTACAGGCCTTGTCATGTGGGAGAAATGTGAAAAGAAAGCACATGGTAGCAGGAAAAGAATTGCACTTTCGACAGCTTTCACTGGATTCCCTTTTCCTTGATCTTGGTAAAAGCAGATCAGGTGCCTTTGAATGCATGCAGTGGCTAGTTTCAGTCCACCGTCTGAATCCTTTGAAGACAAAAAGAGCCTGGTCCCACCTTCTCTATTACTCTGCTTCCTTGCTCTCTATTACTCTTCTTCCTGCCCCCACACCCCTCTACCCTACCACACTACTGTATAGGAACCTGTGACTGTAATTAAAGTGATATGGGATTTTGACCCCACAACCTCCCTGTGTTCTATTATTCCTGTTTTCAGGGGTTAAATACAGACAGAAGAGGATTTAACTGCTTTAAAAGAAAGAGGAAAAGGTGGAGAAGATTTTATCTGTGACATGAATTAAACCTATGTTACTAGACTTTCAGTATCTTGCACTCCACATTTTTATTCCTAGGCATTTTTTCCACTTGTATTAGTCTGCTACATTCCCCTTTATCCCTCTTGATATGAGTTATAACTTAGTTATCTGTGTGGTTTTCCTCTGGCTTCCACATTTCTGACTAGCAGCAGTTTGACCTAAAGCCTTTAGCCTACAAAATAGCTGGGGATGCTCAATGGGATGTACAGATACAGATGTTTTTCTATGACTCACACGAGGATGCTTTGTTGAAGTCAGTTAGGAAACCACAGAGGGCTTGAGTTCCTTTACTTTGCTTTCTTCCTGAAATCCATCCTTTCCCTGGTATCATTTTAGCAAACCAGATTTTCATTGTCAGTGAATGCAGCTTGAACTGGAGGAAAAATCCCCACAAAAACCGGAAGACAAAATGTCATTGATTGGAGAGACCTATGGCCATTAAGATAACAAATCAAAGAAAGAAAGATGTTTAGCCTGCTCATCAGTCTGTTCAGTTTCACACAGCTGAAACTTGGACTCATGAAATTTACATATGTTCAAATAGGTCCATGCCAAATTTGCTGCATATACTGCAGGAAAGGAAAAAGCAGTTAAAAAAATGTTAGGTCATCCCTTAACAAGACTGTGTTTCATTGTTTCATTTCTTTTTTATAGCCACCCCATCCCCAAGAAATCTTCTAGCTTCTGGGTCTCAGAAATGTAAAATTATTGTTACTCCTTTAAGCATGAAGAACCTGCAGTTCACTGTATATATGGCATCTTCTAAGTGAGAGTGCCTGCAGAGTGGCAACCCACATATTCTGAATTATGCTGATGTTTACAGCCTGCTTCTCTCCCATGCAACCTTACCTGCTATTTGACTGTCTTTAAAACTAGCCGAGAAAATTATCACATTGACTGAAAATTTCCTGATAAGGTAGCATTTATACTGTGAGGACTCTGAACTTAACAATTTCAGTAAATTTCAATATCTCTGTCTAATACTTCACTGCCTTCTACCAAAGGGATTTTGGTCAGAGTAAGCAATGAATGGGTGAAGACTGAATAGAGATATACATCCTCTCTTTGGTTAATTTAAACCATTGTCAACAACTAGAGAGGCAAAAAGGAGGAGAGGATCAGATTCCTCAAGACTGAGGGAATCTGCCCACAGAGAAAATATTTCTCTGAGATGGAAAAAAATGCCTTTGTTGCAGAAGACCATGCAGTTAAAACAGTTAATGATACTGTAACTCAACTAAAATGCCTTCCCCCCCACTAAATTATTTGGAAACAAGTACTGATTTTTTTTTTTCCTTCTGACCTACTTCTTATTAAATTGTATTAAACAAGATTAAGTATGCATTTGCATCAGCAACAGCGTTTCACAGTCAAATGCTGGATGACAGAAAGAGCTAGCTTACTTTCTCTGCAATTCCATGCCATGAATCAGTGAATTAATTTACCAGTGGATGCAGACAGCAGCGTCATGAAGCCTGTTTTATAACCAGCCATCAGTGGTGTGCAGTGAAATTCTTGTAATGAGCAAATCCATCAGACAGACAAACTGCTCTGATATTTGGGCATTGGCATTGTAGAAAGCAGAATGAGAAGTCCTAATCCCAATTCCTGAAGGACAGTACTTGCCAGTATTGAATTATATGATTTTTTTTTTTCAGAACACCTCGTGATGTATTATAAAAATTTCCTTTATTCATGTGAATAGTTCTTGTGATACTCAGTAAGATAACTTACACAAATAACTACTTGCTTGAATAAGAGCTACAGAACTGCATCCTATGGGAATAACTTCAGCAGTGGTTTCTAAAGCATTCATCATTCTTAGTGAAAGTCTTAGACTTAACTGATTAGGAACAGTGCAAAATTATGTGCTATTTGTAAATGTTTACTCTAATTTAGTATATACATATCTCCATCAAGTATCATTCTCAGATTTATTTCAATGGAACCTGAAGCCAGAGAAAATCTTACAGCTTTCACTGAGTGCCCCAGGGGTCCTGAAGTGAATGGACAGCAGAAGTCAGTCATTTAGCAAACACAGAGAAGTCACCAGTACAATTGTGTGACAGGGAATGAGAAAGCAGAACACACCAGAATCTCATTTCTTCTCAGAACTTTCCTGCTGATGAGTGTCAACTAAAATACCAAATTTCCAGGAGGGGACTACAGTAGGGTAATGCATTAAAGTGAGGAGGGGGGAAAGCTCTCTACTTCAATATTTTTTTATATTAAAAAAAAAAAATATTTAGCAGAGAGAGCACTATGAAAAACACCCCAAATGTGAGAATTTGATCAGTCTGGAAATGCTGAAGGAAAGCTCACTGATAGAAAAAAATAACTGTTTCAAAAAATTGGTTTAGGCGAACTTCATTTATGAATCTTTATTAAATTTGAAGACCGTGGCTTGGAAGTGTGAAAAGCACATTTTGCTTGTCAAAAATTAAGACAATGTGACATCGGAAGTGTTGGGGTGTGAAGCAACCTACAGGGCCAGGCCCACAGTAAAGAGCCTCAGAAAAAGTAATGAATGCCAGGGGGCTCTGAGAGATAGAAGGGACTCTAAGACAGCATGATGGCTTGATTACCATGTCCTCACTGACTGAAATCAGTAAAAATGCTGCAAGATTTCTGCATTTGTTTTGCAGTTTGGTTGTAGTCTTTAATCTCTAAAAGACCAAGGCACAATAGTTCCAAATATCAGACCCAGGGAATCACCAAAACTGACAATTCAAGTACATTAAGCTGTGCACTTATGATAAGTACCATTCATGCTTCTCTGCCTTCATTGATGAACGCATTCCTGGCTCCCAAAAGTCAGCCTCTGCTGTTACAGACAGAGCTGCAAGTGATGTTCTGTATTTCATAACCCTGAGCTCAATATCCATTATTGGTCCTTATGGCAATTTTAAAGATGTGTTTTATTTAAGGAAGCTTTTCTTCATTGAAATAACTGTAACAGATGTTTTGTGTTCTATTTGTTTTGCTATGTGGTAGCACTGCAGAAAGAGATTAAATTAACTCCCCAAGTGGTGTATTTCTAGGGGGAAACTAAACGAGAAGAAATCAAAACATATGTCCAAGGGAAAACCAAGTATCTGTTCAAGGGACAGATATTTTTGCAGTGCTGCCTTTACTGGTTCTTTACATGGTGTCATTGTTTCAAGGGAAAGGTGTGCATCACATTCCCAAGATCTGTGCACATTATCACATTGGTGATAATGAACTTCAGTTAATACTAAAGCTGTTCATAACTTATCTTTTTTCTCCTGAATCACAGTTCCCATATTCCTCTAATGATCATGTTTTTATGTCTCAGTAGTCCTTGCCTAATGTACAGATTAATATATATTGCAATTAAACTCTTATTGTAGAAGAGGATTGGATTGCATGGCTAGAATGAAATTACTGTTCATTAAAGAACAGTAATGATTTATTTGACAAAATTTAAAAAAAATTTTTTTAAATCCTGCTTGCAATTCCTTGAAGGTGTGTCATGGAAATTTCATTACACTATATACATTTTAATAAACAAGGCTGCCCCAGGAACATTTCTTTTAAAAAGTATTAATACTAAAAAACTTACATATGTTAAAGCGCTTTTCATACTGAGTAAATAAGCCCAAACTATATGATTTCAGTAGTGAAGTCTGTCGTGATTTTTGCCTTGCTTGTCATCGTTCACAGAACGAAAGATCTGCCCACAAGTCACTAGCACCATGACAAACCATGTTATGGCAGGATGACAACTTTTCTCATCTAAATGAAAAAAGACATCAAGAAAATGTCACTGTTCCCATATTGAAGTCTTCTGACAAAACAAAGCTAGTGACACTACAACAGTCTCTCTCAACAGTTGCCTTTTACTGAAACTTCAATTTGAGAAACGTACTTTAAACACAAGATGTTCTCCAAGGCATTAATCATCAATAGGAATCTTGGGGCTGATTTTATTCTCTGCTTTCCAAGTCTGTATATATGGAGTTATTTTGATTAAATCTCTGTTGGAGAACCGAACAAATTCGAACTGAACTGCTGGTGCAGAACATATTTAAATGTGAACTTGAGAACTTGTGTGCTATAGCAATGTAGAGTTTTTGTATATACAGCACATTTTTGTGCAGAGACGCTTGTGCCCCACACATGAAAAAAGAACAAGAACTCTGAACTGCTTTTAGCAGAGCTAAATACTATTTAGGTTGAATTACTTCAGCATGGAGTAAGTTCTAAGAGAAGGCTTGGTTTTTCCAGCTGCTTAGATAGCGACTTTAAAGGTGCTTGGCACCTTACACAGTTAAACTCAGAGATGTCAGAAGATAGAAGATTGATGTGTCAAGACAGAGGATAGACTGAATTGTACTAGAAAGTGCTTGGTATATGTATCTGTATCCTGTACAGATGGAATTTATGTTAAAAATAATAAAAGCCAATAGAGATTTAGCCAGCTAGAGAAGCTGTGTTGAACATTTATACTGATACTTCAGATGAAGCATGAGCTTACAGGGGAGTGGTTAGTATGAGCTGGTTGACACTCCCTTTCCTGCCCCTTTAGGCTGAGCTGTTGCTTGTGCATCCAGCTGAGCCCGAGCTTCCCGCATGGAGGATTCTGTCAGTGGTACAGCGGAGTCTCCTGAGTCTGCAGTGTGGTCATTTCCAGGGCTCTCAGCTCTCCTTTCATAGAAAAGGAGCAGAAGCAGAGAGGGGTTAATGCAAGATATGCAAGGTTGTTCTGAGAGCCTGTGGTAGAGGTGGGGTCAGATTTCATGCGTTTGACTGTCCTTTCTTGCAGTCTTGACCAGGAATGTTCATCATTTTTCAAAATAACTGGTGATAGCTCAGCTAATCTTATCAGCTGCTGCTGTTGCTTTTTGAAATCAATATAAAGCATTTCCAGGTCCCTGCAGTGAGCTTCCATGGTTTCTTAGCTGTGCTAAGAGGATCCCTGTGGTGTGCTTGCCTTGTTTCTTAGCTGTGCTATGAAACCCTGACATTCCGTATCCCTTGCAGTGCTGTCCTCCCAGTGCATGCATATATATGTCTCCTTCTGAGGCACATATGGGCTTGTTCTTCTGTTCTCTTTGCACATCATTTTCATTCCTTCCAATAATTTATTCATGCTAGTTTGTCATCAAGTATTGTATTTCTCCCCATTCATTATTTAGTGGATGCTGAAGAAGTGGTGTAATAGCAAACAGCACGAGGAAGAAATGCACCAGGGACTTGGTAGATTGGGTGGTTGTATGTGCAAGACTCAAGGAGACATTGCAATTCATTCCCTGTCCTGGCAGATGTTATTGCTTGCTGAGGGGCTGATCCTTCCAGCGCTTGAGTGCCAAAATCCCACAGATGCCATCAGTTTCTATAATGAGGACTTGCATTTTCAGATCCTTGGGGCACAAGGTTTTCTTTAGCTACCTGAACAGGTGCCCCAGGCTTCTCTTCAGATGCAGTTGCAGGTGGTGGCTCTGTCAAGACACCGAGTAACACCTGGCTGCAGGTCTGTAACGAGCAGTACTGATGTGAATAAACCTGTTCACAGGTTTAAAATTCAGCACATGTACTGGCATCTACAGGATCAAGACCTGATTGTGTGTGTTTTGTTTGTAGTAGTCTCTCAGTGCTAAGGTAGACATCTCTACTTCTACCACTATGTTCTTCTAGCTGCAATAACAAAATTGAAAAATACTAAATCTGTATGTGAAGGGTAAAAGCTACAGTAAGTTGTTAATTGTTTAGAGGCATAATTTACCTCCATTGACTTCTACCTTTAAAACATTGTATCTTGTTAACCACAACTTTAAAATGTCTATTTTTCATTCTTCTCCTGTATCTTCTGCTGAACTGGGAAGGTGGACAGCATGGCCAGTCTCCACAACATACAGGTTCGCACAGGCTGCTTCTGTAACACGGGAGCTTGCCAGATGCATTTGGATATGAGCAATGAGGACATCCAAAGGAACCTGCAGGTTAGTTTCTGAATGTGATTAGAAGAAGATGAAAGCTTAAGTAAGTGTATCATGTTCCATAGTTTTGAGTCTCTGTGACTTTACGAATGAAGTTACATTTGATTTGCTTTCTATGAACTTTCAACTCATTTGCCTTGTTAAAGAAGTAAATTAACTGAAATTCAGTTCACTGAAATGAGATATTGAAACAAAATCATTTGATGGACCCAGAAAAGTATGTGTTGCTCATTGTTATTTCACTGGAGAATAGGAAATTTGGGCTTCTTGTTTGTTTTTGGAATTGCATGATATCCAGACTTCCAGCAGAACAGAAGTTCCTGGACAATTCCTTTCATGTTTTTCTTTAAGTATCCTTAATTATTGTACATAATAATGTTCAAGTCTTGTAGACCTATTGCTGTTGGGTGTTACAGTTTAAAATACATATGCAAATTGCACAAGGAACAATAAAGGGGAATACACAGTGAATCTCAGAGAATTAAGTAACTTTAGATGACATCTACTTAGATTACTGGCGTGTTAGATTGTTAGGATATGAAGACTGTTTTCAAGATTACTAATGTTTTCCATAAGCTATTATTAAAAGATTGATAGCAGGATGTATTACAGTGAAGTGGAGGAGGCTTCCTGTCTGCATATTTGTCAGAGTTTGAAATTACAGTAAATGAATTCAAAACAACTGAAAATTTTATTAATGGTGCTCTTCAGAAGGTAAAAAAAAAAAAAAATCGAATGGCTGTAATGATATTATAGCTCCCTTATAATTTCACAGAGACATATAGATGATTTTGCAAATACATTTACATGCAGGACTGATAGCACAAGTTCTTAAAGGCTGCTGCAGTTCTTTAAAACCGTCCTTGGCAAAATGGTGCTTTGAAGCTCTCTCCTCGGAGAAAGCAAAAAAGGGTCTACTCTTCTCCTGAAGTGAAAAATGCCAAATAACCAGCTGCAATGCTCTTGGATCTCCTTATACAAGGAGGATTTTGCTAAGGAGTGACTTCTTTTAGGTCTGTATCATTTAAATGGGGATAGGCCAAAGTTAAATTTATGGAGAGACACTTAATCTGCCAAAGGTTGTATAATGAGGTGGTACAGTTAGACAGTCATAGTTTTGGGACATTCCATTCCCATCAGTGCTTTGAGAACGATCAGGATGACTTATTGACAACATTACTGTGTAGAGGAAGGCATCTTTTATCAGATTATTTGCACATATACTTCAGTTTCATCTTTTCCCAGGGTGCTAGCTGTATTCTTCCTTCCCTGATGAAGATTTACACGATAAAATGGCTGTGAGGGAGGACTTTCTGTCCTCAAGGGTCCCTGGAGAAGTGTGGTTAGTTTTCTTAGAATGTTATGTCGGAGCTCATTTGCACAGCAGGAACCTCTCTCCTCAGTCAGTCAAGCAATGTTTGGCAAAAGGGTTACAGAAGGGTATATTAACAGATGCAACCTAATTTTGCAAACGTTGCTTCTTCTCTGTTGTCGAGGATAAAAACTACTTCACACTGCATTAAAATATTTACTACTGTGTTGCATGCTTTGACATAGATGTAGGGTTTTTATTTCTCCTTGCATAAATGTGTTCTCCTTGCATCTGTGTTCACTGTACTGTGACATTTCTTGCTTAAAAAAAGCCCTCATGTAAATAAACTACTCACATTTCCATTTTTAATGTAACAGAAATGTGTAAATAAATTAAATTCTGAGGAAAAAAAACCCAACAGCTGCTGCACTTAGGGAATAGGATGCTGAGTTTGGACTAAATCTTATGTCCATTGGTGAGCTACTATTAAATGGATGAGCAAAAGGGACTCTAGCTTGCTTCACTGGTGGTGAGTGGCAGCACTCACCGACTCACTTAAAGAATGAGAAACTTTTGCTCTTAAGGGAGAGTTTTCCATAGAGTCTTGTGTGGGAGACTTATAAGATGTGTATCTACGTGGAGGTCGCTATAGGGCAATCAAGGAACTTTTCAACAAAAGTTTTTCAAGTGGAAACTTGTGCTCTTCAAAGGAGGAAGTGTTAGAGGAAAGAGTAGTTCCCTCCCTCCTGAAAGCAATGTGTTGAGTGGATCATGAAGACAGATATGATGAATATTCAATGTCACTTTGGATGTCTGAGCTCTAGATTCAAGTCTTTGCTTTGCTGACATCCCAGTTGAGTTAATTCTCTGCTGTTTGGACTATTTAACACAAGCCATGAGTAAGCTACTGATGGTATAAAATGGAACTCTTCTGGCAGCGAATGTCAAGAAATCTGCCCCAGAAAAATGTTTTGGCTCATGGTTTGTTCACTTATCTGAACATAATATCACAGTTTAAATCCCAGTGAACTATGCAGGTGAGACTGGAATATCCCTGGAGATTGTCCTAGCTAACAATCATGAGACATAAAACCTTTTTGGGATTCTTTAAATGGTTTTGAGAAGTATCTCTTCCCCCAGAGTAGAATAGGACAAGCAGCTCAAAATTATCTTTGTCACAGTCTGAGTAAATCATGAGATGATTGAAGGTTTTTTCTACATTTTCTCTTTGTATTCATGAGTTAACCTTGTATTTTTTACAACAGGTTTTCAGGTTAGAATTAAGAGACTCAGTAATAACTAGGTAAAGTTAGAGAGAAATAAAGCAAAGTGTCATGACAGCTCTCTGGTTTTCTTCCTACTTCAAACTAGGCTGGCCATGTCTGTGGAGATAATATAGACCTAGTTGATGGACGTCCTACTGGTTCTGTGAGAATATCCTTTGGCTACATGTCTTCTTTTGAAGATGCACAGACTTTTTTGAATTTCATCATAGCCACCAGACTCTCCAAATCGGATGCTGAGATTCCTTTTCAGTCTGTTAGAAAGCCAACGACAGAGTCTGTTCCAGATGAGCACCTTTCTTTCAACAATGCAGATAAATTGTCTCCAATACTGCAAATCTCGGACAGAGAACTCGGGGATAATCCATCTGAGACACAGACAACTGGCAGCTGGCAGCTGCTGGAGCCTGAGGCAGAAAGCATGAGGGCAGCTGTTTCTAAGACTGCAGTGCCAGCTTTTAGGAAAGGTGGCAAGCCCATCACTGTCGCCAAAATTTACCTCTACCCAATCAAATCCTGCTCTGCATTTGAGGTATGTGCTTTGAACCATTCAGAAGTATTTGTTCAGCTCAGCCTTGTGTTTTTCCTCAGACACGTGTGCATGAGACACTAGGAAGCAGTGTGTGGGTACCCATGTTTCCTCTTTTCCAGTTTCTGGGATCAAGTCCCACATGTTAGGCTACCTTGAAGGATTTTCAATAAGGCTGAAGGTACGGGGAAATGAATGTGTCTTCTGCCCTCTCCTCCTGCACAACAGGCAAATCTGCACATAATATGCTGTCTTGAAGAAAATAGTTGGATTTGCAAAACTTGACTAAAATATAATCAAGTAATTAGTATGCTTTTACAGAATGACATCTGATGGACTCGTAGGCATTGATGGGTAGGCAGCAATTGAGAAATAACTTGATTAACATGTTATAATTGAGAGGCGGCTGATTTACATTACAAAGAAATGTTATCATTAAAAATACATTTGCAACAGAAATATGACATTTAAGTGTTGCTGCACTATTTGAAAGTTCACTCTTTGAAGATTTTAATTGCTTTTTTACCAAGTTAATAATATCATCACCTTAGCTGTGACTTTTCTTTTTTTATATAATGTATGATGAAATAGGTGTATGGCCCACACATGACCTAGAATGTCACTCTGCTTAGTACCATACTGGGAAGTGATTTAATGAATGTCAATAATGGTATAACTTTCCCTATGAAAACTTACTGGTGTAGGTCAGTGTCTCACATCTGAGAGAAAATTGGGGTCAAATCCAGCGATGAATCCCCTGCATTTCAAATAGGGTTTTTCAGCTGATTTGATCATGTTTTGGTTTTCTTCATTCTCAGTGCAGAGAGGTTGGGCAATTAAACACTATTAAATGATCAACAAAACATCTGTATTTTTAAATTTGGGCTGGCTTATGATGTCTTTAATTCAGAGGCACAATCCTGAGCATTAAATGAGACCCAAACAAACAATTCCCACCCCTTATTAACCTCCCACTAGATCAAACTGTTTAGAAAATCAAATTAATTGCCCATTTCAAGTGAAAATTTTTAACCTTTGTTTAAACGTTGCAGTTTTTATAGCTGTATTACGGAAGCCCGGTGTAGAAGCTGCTGAAATACGTTGGCAGTATTCAGGTGCCTTTGGGTTAAACTCTATTTTTGACATGCAGGCTGGTGTTGTGAGATACATGCCACAACATTCAGCACTAGGAAGGCTTTGAAGTGAGTGTGCCCAGGAGCAGGTAAGACATACCTCAGCATGAAAGAAAGCTTATGTTTCCCCACAAGCTGAGCCGGGTTTCTCCTCTTCAAGCTCTATGAGGGGAAACAGCTCTAGGTGATAAATTCACACAAACCTGGTACTTCCTGGCAGACAGGACTGCAATTCTATGTGGAGGGGGGAAATCCCCATGCCTCATGCTTGTGCCAGGCTTGTGTTAATGGGCCCAGGGTAATGATCAGGGCTCAGCTTACCTCAGCTTCCACCTCTACAGTTCAACACTGGTCTGTAAGCAGCGAGAGGTGAATACCTGCTTATTCATTTTATCATGAAATAGGCATCTGCAATAGGAGAAATAAATCATTCCTGGATATTTCTGTTTCTTTTCATTGACTGCAAGAGGAATCCAAGGCAACTTGGATTATGCAGCTAACACTAGCTGATCTGAATAATTTAAAAATAGATATAAAAACTGCAACTACATTATGAGGTTTAATTGTGCATGTCTAGAGTAATTTTTGAAGTCTGTTTTGATTTTTTTTTTTTTTTGTTAATGACAAAGCCTCAGCCCCATTAGAACCCTGTAATCTAAGCACTGTCAGAGCCTGTATTGCCAAAGAGTAACAGAAAATTAAATAAATACTGGATTTAGTGTATGGTATTGGAAGGGACTGGAATTTCACTATAAAGAGCATTTAGCTCTTCTCCTCCTATTCTTAAAAAATATTTTTTGTGCACTTCCTATTGGTTTCCATATGGTTCATAGGAGATAACATGAGTGCGTATGAAAGAACAATAGAAGTTGACCTGACAAATCCACTGGGAAAGGGCTTTCACTGCACTGGGAGACCAGCCCAGAAGTTGAAGTCAGAAGAGTATTTTGATTTTCATGGGTTTTTTATATTGAAGTAAACCCCTGCAAAAAATGTTTGCTTTTGTGATCTTCTTCGTGTCCACCAGACGTTCTTCATGTTCTTTCTTCCCAAAAGTCTGACCTGGCCCTTCTAGACTTGTCATACATTTATAACCAGCCCGTGAAAGATCTGCCAATCTCACTGTCTGCCTATAGAAGAGGTAAAAATGCCAATTTACCACCATTTGTAAAATGAACTTTACAACTCAGTTAATCCCATTCTAAATCCCTGAGTGGCTTAGTCTCTTCCCAGTGGGTATGAGTAGAATAGGAAGCCATGGCTGCCAGGACCCAGACCCTAGCTAACTGCAGAGTGCACTAACCTCCAACATGTATCTATATATACATATATATGTCTTTGTATGTCATTGCTGCAACTTCAGCCTGTGTCACCTTGAAACAGGAAAACAATGCATATCACGTGCACTGGAGTTTGAAGCAAGACATGCTAGAGAAGAAACCTTACGACAATTAAATGGAATCAAATCCTGAAAATCATTTTGCCGTCTAAAATATTGATTATACCAGAATCTCTAGTCTTTATCTTGAAAAGATTGAATCATATGCAAAACTATTCTTTTGCCATTTATTTAGTGGTCTTTTTCATAGAGACTTCACACTCAGCATTATATTGTCTCCCTGCTGCAGGAAACTCATAAACTTCTGAAGTAGTAATCATGTAGCTTGTAGTTTCCTTAGTCTTTGATTGCAATTCAAGAACTGAAATTCAGTGTCTTGTTTTAAATCTAAAATAGCTTTAGAGGCTTTGTAGTTGCTGGAAATATAGAACAGTATTTTCCCAATTAAAAATTTGATTTCCGTGTTTATCAGTTATATGGTAACTCTCAGCTAGCTGACGTGAAAAGGTAAAAGTGGTTCAAATACTGAGCTGTAGCAAATTCATTCATCTTTGACACTTGAGATCAGAAGCTCATAGATTTGTAGGTTCAAGTGCAGGCCTCCAGCTGGTATGGGAGGTCAGATCTTTAGCACGTGTAGTAACTAGGCTTTATTGTAACTACATGATCACTTGAGTTTTCCTAAAATAATATGTGCACTGGAAAATTCCAGCTAGCTGTGTGTGCAGGACCCAGCCCATCTGCCAGTGAAATCTGCCCACTGACTTGCTGGTTGCAGGATAGATGATTAGTGGCAGGAGGACAAACTTGAGGAGGATGTGAGTGCAAACTCACAGCTGTTTGGTCTCCTCTTTAGAGTCACATAATCTCCTCCTCTCCTAAACTCTGATTTCTCTGTTCTATTCTAAGTGGTTTAGTATGAGAGGTTCTTGACCTCCAGAGAAAATGAGAGTGCAGAGTGCTTTGGCAGCTGGGAGGATGAAACTTGGCATGAAGATTGTCAGTTCACTGCGGGTCGGGTGGTTTCTGCGGTATTTTATAGAGTGTCTCTGGCCACAGGACAATCTCTGTCCCCTGTTGTCCCATGGATTTTGTACACATGGTGCAGGAAGAAGAGGGCAGAATATTCTAACTCAGCTTCTCAAATGAGTTTTCCCTACAATTATTTTATTAAATGGAGAAAAGCAGAGGAGTAACCTCTATCCCACACCACTTTCTTTTTTCCAACATAAAAATGTGGTTTAAACATGCATTTTTAAACAGGAACATCTCTCATGTCGATGACTTTTGCATAATTATATAATGCAATGTGCCCAGTGGAAGAGGTTAGGAATTTAAACTAATAACTAATTAATAACTTTATTATTCTTGCAGTAGATTTCAGAGTATAAAAAATTGCATAGAAGACAAACTAGCTTTTAATTTAAAATACAATGCAAATTCCTAGTGATCAGCAGATAAATTATATGTAAGACTACTAATATTTTTTAGCTTAGATAATTTAACACCTTTTCAGTGATTCCTTTAATGTGTTCAAAAACTGTGTTAGCCTTCATGATGACATTACTGTGAACTATGGGAGAAATGCAGCCCAAAATGTTTTACAGAAAATTCTGAAATAAAAAAACTCAAACAACCCCACATGGTTTTGAGGTGGATATTTTTGTTTTGCAGTAAGAAAAGTTGCACTAAAGCAGATAGGATAATCCCAAGTACTGGCTGTATTATGCAATGATCCTTGTGACAGGTAGAGAAGACCTTATATTGAATGATCCTGGGATGCATCATCTCCTGCCATGCTTGGAATGAACATGTATGCTGGTATCTATCAGTAAAACCACGTTCTCCCTGCTTTCCTTCTGTCCTCCTGCTTTTAATTTGTCTCAGGAGCCAGAGATGGCCAGGCAGCTTCAGGGAATCACGTTACGAGCTATAGAGTGCAGTATTGCTCACTGCACATATGCTAACCTGTTCTATTTTACTTCATTTAACAATCCCTTCAGCCTCTTTGAAATAAGGGCAGGATGTGCTCTGCACAGGCCACAGGCCTAAGTCCTGAGGAAAGAAATGGATGTGTTCTTCCATGCCCATCTCCAGGGTCAGTATTAGCAACAAACCAGCTCTGGCTGTTTAGAGCAGTCTGCGACCCTCCATCCAAGGCGGGGCACACAGTTATTTTGTTGTTGGAACTTTCTTTACTGGGGTCCTAGCAACATGTGCAATACAGTGAACTGAAAAGGGGAGAGGCAGTCGGGCGCTTGGCAGTGCACAGAGGACATCCATGAGCGGAGAGGGACTCACTGCAGGGCAGGTGAGTGTTACTCTCAATACAATAGCAAATACCCAGAGGAAGGGGGAAAAATGGGCTGAGGACCTGTAGTCATGTGCTGCATCACGCTTGAGATGCGAGTGAAGCATGGAATTAGTCGCCATTATTTTGGACCTGTCAGAGGTATTTTGAGTGGAAGGTGTTGATTATATCCAAATATCTGCTACCTGGTTAGCTGGGCTTGCCCTTTAATGCCTGTCAGCATGTAAGAACAGCCTGAAGCTCTGATTAAAGAGAGGTTTTGTTTTGCTCAGAAAACCTCTTGCCTTCCATGAAGGGGTAAGCAAACACTTAAGCTATTTCCTGAATAAGATTGCTATCCTGAAGTGGAACCAAAACAACTGAATTTTACAACAGGAAACTAAGAACTTCTGTGCTCTTTTTCTATTTTTCTGCTTTTTTAGTTTATTCTGCTCTCTATATCTTGCAAATCCTGTAAAGATCTGTTGGATTCATGGGAGGATGTATAACCAATTAATGATCTTCTTTTTGGAAGGGAGATTTGTTAGCAGGAAATTCTTGCGGCTCTCAGATGATCACCAGCTGTTCAAATGCATTTTGTAGTCTAATTATACAGGATAACCAAAAATGCTGGTGTCTCCGAAGAATAATTTCCACTAAGAACAAAAGTGTGTTCTTCAACTGATATTGCAGTCTTAGGGCTATGATTCCTCTCCTAAAAAAAACGGGGCAAAGGTTCACATAACTGAGGTACTGACAGTTTGAGGTACTTGGATAATGTGATTTCAGTTGACACTCAGACCTAAAATTTCTATTTATCAATTAATTTTTCATCCACAGTTGCATAAAAAAATTGCCAAATAATATTATAAATCAAGTAGATTAATAAAACACATTTCTTCTCTTAATTTTTTTTTTCCATTTTCTGTATTCAATATAGTCGGTAGCACTGTGGCAAAATTATTTTGAGTTCAGCTTTGATGCTTTAAGTTTTCAGTTCTAGCATGCCTGCCCTCAGCTTTCTATAGTCAGGCTGTCAGTGTCAAACTGCTGCTGCAGGCTTTTATAAAAACTGGAAAAGTTTGTAAGAATGAGATTTTTTGAGTTCTGTCAAGTTTTGGGTCAATCACATGATAAACAAAAATGTGATTTTTAATTAATCTAACCAGTACTTCTGGACATGCTTTTCTTCAGAGCATCAGGCTGTGCTTGACATATCTTTTACTCAAGTAAAAGTCTTTTGTCCACTAATTCATGTGAGATGTACTCAGCTTTTCTATAAGAATTCAACCACGTTCAGCTGTAAACTTTTCTCCACATTCAACTGTGACTAGAAATCATACGTGAGCTGAAGAATGTGTTTAAGTGGCCAGCTTTATATCACAAGAATGGTATTAATATTTTAGCATTCTGGAGAAGAAAGCAGATATTAATGTCACCCAAAGGCATTACTAAAATTTCTCTCTTTTTGGATTTCAAGATTACCATCTGTGTAGCATCAGAAACAGATGTTCTTTTCACCAGAAAAATGTACGTGAAAGCAAGGACAATATGTTTGTATGGGCTATTGAATTTAAAGGGTGTTATAGAAGAAATGAACAGATAGCAAAGAAGACAATACGTTTTTTTGAAAGGGGATCTAAAGAAACTATTATTCTGTCAGCTGAAACAGAAGCCTCAGTGGCAGAGATTTTCTCAAATGCATTAATTGATAAAGTGGTCCCATTTTATGAAAAACAGAATTTTGAATTTCACAGTTTTCCTGCTTTCTATTTCTTTGGTTTTGCCTTAATTCATAAAACTTGTGTAAAATTTCTGTACTTTTTAAGTTAAATGAAAATTGCTGGGGGAAGAGATCGTAAAAATGGATGAGTATGAAATTAAAGCCAGTTTTCAGAGTGTTTCAGGGATTGTTTATTCTTACATCTCTGTTAAACGGTATGATAATATGTAACAAATTAGAGTAATTTGATTTTGTTTTGTCAGCTTTGTGCAGTGATATCTTTATCTTTGATTTGCAATCAAGGTTTCTCTTATAAAAAGCTGACATTGACTTGCACAAGTTTTCCTGATTTCAATGAGTTTCATTAATGGATTCTTTCCCCTCTCTTTTCTTTTCAGCATGAATCTATTAATGCAGCTAACATTTTTTTAAACCCTTGTACCCCCTCCTAATGCCGTCCCAGGTCACAGAATGGCCAGTAGGAAACCAGGGTTTGCTGTATGACCGAAACTGGATGGTTGTAAACCAGAATGGAGTCTGCATGACTCAGAAGCAGGAGCCAAGGTTGTGTCTTGTGAATCCCTCAATTGATCTGAAGCAAAAAATTATGGTCATTCAGGCAGAAGGTCAGTAAACAATATCCTTTCCTTCCCTTCTTTATTGGTGTCAGACTTCTAGGCAGGAACACCTGCATGCACCCACCAAACTACTGAATGCTGTGCATGCTTACCTGGGGCTTACTTGGGACTTCAGGGGCAATTTCTGTGCCAGCTGTGGGCAGTGAAAGCCTAACCTGTTTCATGCAGCTCTGAGAGGGTTCCTGACTTATTGTTGGGGTCGGCAGAGAATAGGTAGTGACTCCCTACGTGCAATCATAAAGTGGATGCTCCGGGATCCAGGAGAAAGGAGCAGACAGATGTGGAAATTTACTGACTAGTGTCTCTCCATAGCATGAAATCCCATAGCCTGAAGGCATTGTTATTGCTGCAAAGGTGAAGGAATAGAAGTCTAACATTAAGCACCGTGGCCAAAAACCTTCCCATTTTGTATCTCTCTTCCTCCTTGCATCTGTGGGATTAGAGGGGTAGAGTCTTCAGTGGAAATTAGTATGAGTTAAAATAAGGACTAGACATTATTTAACTCAGTTAAATACTTGCACTAGCAGGCAAATATTTCATGGTGTTTGAGCTTCCTGGGAATTATCAAAATCCTTTTTATTCTCTGCTGAGGGGAAAAAAAAAGAAAAAAAATATGTAAAGTGTTACAGAAAGCCCTTTGCTACTCAGGGTGAAAATTATTTATTTTCATAACAGTGCCATTGGCACTGAGCACTGGAACAGGTTTGTATTCCACAAAAGTCATTACTAATGCTAAGTTTGCATGTGTCTGAATGGTGTTCATCATTTCCCCAGGGTCCAACATTTACTCAGCCTGTGTGTCTTAACCATTAATAATATATGTGCCCACATTATCAGCAGCTAGAGCAAAACAAGGGAACCTATCTTCAGATCTTTCTTTATTAGAAAGCCATATGAGTGGATCTGTAACTACAGTCTTCTTTCTGTGTGTACAGTAGTTGTAGACCTCTCCAACTGTCTGAGCACTCTCCGTAGAGTTAAATCTGACTCATTGGTTCTTTTTGTCTAAAATAGGTTTCTCAAACATACATTTGGATACTTCCACTAATCATGTGCTACTTTCTGAGTTTCCAATCCCAAACACAATCTACTCTCTTCTTAGGGAAGATTCCAGACTTGCTCACTGGCACACACACTGCTGCTTTTCCCTCTCTCCTCCATACTATTTCTTTGAAAATCTATCATTAATTCATTTCAATTTAATGTGGAGCACCTTGCACCTCAAATTTTTGTAGTACAGTTGCACAGACAGCCTTCTCCCACAACTTTTAAATTATCAAGTGCTTCAGAACTAATTATTTCTAGAAATTTATTTTCTTGCCATCTCTCTTCCTTTCTGACCATTCTGAGTCTGTTTTTTTTTTCCTTGCTAGCACTCGTTCAGACAAGTGCATACCCATTAGGATGTTCACCTGTCAATAATGCCTGTACTGACATACTTCAGGGAGTCAGGAAGAGGTTTTCTCAGACAAAATGACAGTCAAGTTACCCACTTCACACTGAGATTTACAATCTCTTGCCACAGTTAATGCCAGGGTGAAATTTGCCTTTAAATTCTACATTTTGTGTCATTTTTTGAGTTTTCACTGTCATTTGCCTTCCTTTTGATGACAGTGAGAACCATTTCCACACAGAAGCGATTGCTCAAGTCTATTGATCATTTTTCTGCCCAAAAGTAATTGATCAGTGTGCTCTAACAGGAATGTCATTGCTATTTATTTACAGCCTGCTTTGGTACAGCCAGTGTATAAGAAGGGAGTAATTTTATTCTTTGTATAATGACTCTAGATACCAAAATCCTAGCCCATGATGTGCTTTAGGACCACTTTTATAGTAGTCCTGCTGTTTTTTACTGTCATGGTGTTATTACAACCTGTGGCACTTTTTAAAATTCTTGACAACGAGATAATGGCTCTCTTTTCCCAGGGGAGTCTATTCCAGAGCTTACTGCTCCTAAGATGGCACAGTGATGGGAGCACATACAAACCAGCAGGGTAAGGCTGAGCAGATAAATCTGTAGGAAGTTGTTCCAATATTTATTTTTTCTTTCCTCTTACCTGCAGTCTAAATGCATTATTTGTTTGTTGGTGTTAAATTTTTTATTTTTTTCTTTTATCCCTTCACAAACATGGGTCGGTGTTATATCTCCCACTTAAATCATTTCATGACAGACAAATTTAAGTTAATAAGTTGACTGTTTCCTTGAAAATCCCATGTTAATCCCTTCTGCTTTTGTCGCCAATCTCACCAGCCTGTCCGTAGTTGGTTGCAAAGGTAGGCCCTGAAGCTGAATGCCTCATGTGAAGCTGGAGCAGTGATCCATGTGGTGGGGAGCAGTGGAACTTGGAGCCAGGCAGGTTGTTCTGCAGCTCAGAACCTTCACTGGCCTGTGTCGGTGGCTGATGTTATTTCAGATCTGTAGCTCTTGGCCTGCTGACTCACGGCCTCCTCCAGGTCTCCTCCGGCTTTGCTCCTTCATGAGTTATTTCTCACACGGAATGCCACCCACCCAAACCGCCTTTCCTCAGCCACAGCAGCATGCATCTTTCCTAGATGAGTTTTGTTTCCCGCGTCTCTCCTCCCCCAGCCCTCACAGTCCCTGTGCTGAGTTTCTCCATCCTTTCCATTTCCATGATCCCCTTGCTCCGGTGCGTGTGCAAGCCCAGTGGCTCCCAGCTGGCTGGTGACCGGTGCAGCCCAGCCGGCTGCCTCCCTGCGCTGCCCTGCAAGGAGCTGTAACCACTGTGTTTTCTCTGCCAGTTCTGCTGCTACCTGCGCTTTTCTCACTGTGAGAGCAGGCTGGGGCGCACATCTCCACCCAGAGCGCGCTTTGCTGGCTGGAGGCGCCTCTCTCCAAAAGAGAGAGCCTGAGGCAACTGTGCTGCTGGAATAGGTGCCTCTGGTAAGTGCCCAAAGCCGAGCGGGGCGAATCCCACGGAGCTGAAGTACACAGCATTTTTTAAGAGCATTTTGCTGTTACACTATTAGATTAGGGTGAAGACTTTATCTGTGCCATTTTTAAAACATAATGGGTCTGTTCTCTCTTACCCTCCAGGCACATGCTTTCCTCTCCCTCGAGAACTTTTCATTAGTGGAAAATTTGTTTATGGCTATTTTATTTCAATGTGGTTTAATATTTTCTGTCTTCTCTGTCCAAGAAAAGTTTGTCAGCATGATTTAGTGTGACAGTAACTACTTTGACACCTTTTGCTGAATCCTCTGTGTGCTGGGACACCCTTTCCAGGTTGTTCTTTCACCCCTGCATGTTGGGTGTCTCCATAGCCCACCTAACCCCTAGCTGTGGATGGGCAGAACCTCCTGTCTAACCGACCCAGCTGTGCAATCCTGCCACCACTGTGGGTAGCAAGGATGGCAGAGTGAGGCTCTACACAAGTCCAAAGCTGCCTGAAGGCTTAGGATCTTTCCCTGGCATGCCTGCAAAATTAGTTGGCTTGCATGGCAGCTGGGGAACTCCAGATATTTCCCAAATCCCTGATGAAGGGGTTAGGTGAGAGCAGAGGGAGAGGAAGGGCTTGTGCCTACTCTCTCACTGGCTGTGCTTTTATTCAGCAGAGGGGGTGAGATTTTAATTTTGAGGAACTGTGTTTATTAATTTTGTCAGAATTACTTTCTTAGGCTATGTGATCATTAACAGGCATTTCCTATTTTGTTTAATGTTAAGAGTGTAACAAAGCCTGGCTATCGCAGAACCCACTTTGAGAAAATCAGCGTGCCTAACTCTAAATCAGCCACCATGGAGAAAAACAGCTCCTTGTGTCTTCACTGATGTTTAGTGGTTTGGCTCCCAGTAACTTAAAGGTGGTCAGGAGCAAGTGCCTTTATTTCCAGAAATCCTATTATTTGAGTGAGAATCAAGGGAAATATCCTTGTCTTCCTCCATCAAATACGTGGGAGCACAGATAACATTGCCCTTGTTCCTGACCTACACAAATGTGTAGCCAAACAGAATTTGGCTGAGAATACATTTCTGGAAAAGACTAATTTCTCTCTTTCCATTTTAGCTAACAATCAGCATTACTCTGGCAAGTTGGGCATTAGTGTGCCACTACACAATGGGAGAAATTCTGAGTGTTGAGGAGGCACTTTAAAATATTGGAGTAGAAAGATGCTAGCAAAACTGAGCAGCTAATTGCACTTTATGGAGTTTATTGTGCCTTCAAATAGTCATGTGTTACTGCCAATAAAAATAATGGGAATTAAGTGCATACACTGACGAAAGAATATACATGAATAGTTTATATTTCAGTCTACTGAAATAACAGATCTCTAATTTTCCTCATTGACTGAAAATAGGAGCTATAACGATAAGAATTTTTTTATATTAATACTGTGAGCACATCTGTGAATTTTATTATCAAGCAAATGACCATGGAGAATGACAGCTTTTACATTTTAGTAACTGGCAATATTCTACTTTATTTTTTTGCCTTAAAGATAGAATAAAATTGTAATTAACCATGTTTAACTGACCTAAATATCACTGTAAAATGTGTACTGTTCAATAAAAATGTGATACACTTGCTTTTTAAAGCCCTGAAATTCTATTTTAAGAAATTTTGTGAGTATGCTTTTCTTAGAAAGTATTTGAAAGATATAACGCATGCAGGATGAAATATTTCAAACTCTTCTTTTCCAGAAGGAATGGTGCTAATGTTTAATTGTTTCGAAGTCCAACAGCATTAGTCTAGTCGATAAGATGATAACATTGTCTTCTTTTTCAGGTTGTTACAGGGTAGTTCAAAGCATTTATTACATGTATTTCCCTAAGTGAACCTAACTTTCCCCGCTCTGTCTTCACTTATGAAGTGTACTAACATAATTAACCAAAGAAGAAGTAGACCACTTACTATTCTGTAAAACATGCGTGAAACAGAGTTGATAGTCCTGTTATAATGAATCTGAACTACACTTCATTACTCTTAAGAAGAAAATAAACCAGTGTGATTTCACTGTATCAGAGAGCTGGTAGAGCTTGATTCTTATTTGTTTTACAATATTATATAATATCCAAATGTGTGGTTATAATTCTGGGAAATGAGGCGTCAGAGTCTTGATTAGTATATGTTGCAGTATAACAGAAAAGCTGGATTCGTTGCAGCCACAGAGTAAAACAGTTATTCTTCATTTAAGATTATTGTTTTCAACCAACAGAAAGAAAAGAAGTACAGCTTTTCTTTTTGTTTCTGGTAAACTGCAGTACCCTTTCCATCTCTTTGGCTTATTCTGTTCAAGATGAGAAAAATGTGGGAGAAGTTGTTAACATAGATCATTACCAGAGAATCCTCAGCTGGTTTAAACTTGGAGATGAATAGATGGAAATAATTCTCTCATTCACAGTTTTCCATACATTTTGTCTTCAAATTATTGTAGTTGTATCTCACTTGTATTTCTCTTTTTTTGAACAGACTGTGCTTCTTTTCTTCTTCCCCCCTCATCCATCTTTCATCTTTCAGATCATTCAATCCCTCTACTCCAAAAAACCCCAACATGACAGTGTTTAACATCATCTCCTAAATTGTTAGAGGGACCATCCTTTCAACAGAAACCGTGGCTGAGGCAATAATTCTGTGCCAGTTTTGTTGCCTGAGATAAATGGAGAATGAAGTTACTCAAAGCTGAAATTGTATATTTCTTAATATGATTTGAGTACCAAGGTCATCTGCAGCTTTTGCGCTTTGTTTTATCATTTGGAGCCACCTGCAGGCAGAGAATATAATTCTAGCAAAAAGGAAAAGGATTTTTTTTTTTATTTGCTATTTGTGAGGCTGCTGTGCTTGTGAACAAGAGGAAAACTAAGAACTTTTTTCATGACCCTATGATTCTTCATAATTTCTTTATTTAAATATGGCTTGCTCTCTGCCCATCTAGGCATGGACCCAACAGCTGTGTCACTAGAAGACAATACTGGAAAAGAGGCTGTGATCTGTGAGAGTAAAGTCTGTTCACACAGGTAAGTGAGAGCAGAGAGGTTCTGAAGCTGAAAATCACTGTAGTGACACTCAGGATGTGAACACATGTGCACACAGACAGAAGTCCTTGAAAAAATGGTGGAAAGCAATGAATGACTTGGTGGACCAGGAGAGTGGTCCTATTTAAATAAGTAAGTTGGCATGCCCCACGTCTGATGGAAAACAGTAAAAATTTTTTTAAAATGAAAAAGGAGAGGAAGGATGGTACAATAAAATCACTTAGCGCTCACTTGAATGAGTGAGATCTTTTCTCTCCCTTGCTCCAAGCATGGGAAAAGGAAGTGGTGTCCCCAGGTACTTCCAAATGCCAATTGAGGGTCTCAGCAGGACTTGAATTTAGTTCCCTCATTTAATAGTAATGATGCTAGCAACGTTGCCCATTTCATACTCCATGGATTTAAAATTACTAGAACCTTCTAAAGTTATAAATAGCTTTCTGTATTTACAACCCTTTTAAATTTTGTTTTGACCACCCATGTCGTTCAGTGTCCCCTTAATAATCTTGGGATGACTGCAGGTGTGTAAATTAAGAAACATTAATTCTAATCAAGAGACATACTACTTCAGTGAATATAACATTATGAATAAATTTATTTCCTCTCTGTAAATTTAAGTGTTTATCCATAATATTTTCTAAGAACTTCCCCCAGTCTCATTAAGTTTCCTGAGTGGCAGTGTGTAAAGTGCCTTCCTAAAGTACACTTGCATTATCTACTATGTTTCTTTTCAATGAGTCTCTTGGTAAGTCCAACTAAAAGTGCCACTTAAAGATTTATGTCTTCCTTTAACCAAGGTGTACTAATTCTTTGTAAACCTCTACATTTGCTTCTCTGAGTAACACATAAACAAACCAGCAGAAGACCTGGCAATTTCCCCATGGAGCCATGCAGAAAATTATCTTCTCCTTCTTTTCTACTAGCTGTTCAGATGATAAAGAGGATCTTTTCCTCAGAAGTGTATTTTCCTCAGGTAGTGGAATTCACCCAAGAGTCATTTGTTTTAACCATCTGTCCCACTTCCCTTAGTGTTGACTCATCCCTAGCCTCCCCATGGTAAGCCCATCTATTACAGGCTGTAAAATAGCCTGGATTATTTTACTCTCTGTGTACATAAAATTTGCTGCCATACTATTTATTGTAGCTTCTCTTTCATATAACTGACTGTGTCATTTTTATTGTATCAAATTGGAAGTTTTCATGGAAAACTTCTTAGAGTTCTGAGAAGGAAGGAAAGGACAGAATGAATAAGAAAGGGGTTGTGAAGGCTGATTGCACAGAGTGGACTGTGACTAGCAAATAAACAAGTCAGGAAGTAAGGCAGGGTGAGTGAACAACATTGATGAGGCTCTGAAACCGCTCAGACATCCAATAGCAGCTGATGCCAGTTTCCAGTGTTTCAGCAGAGGAGCGTCCAGGGCCAAAAATAATGAGGAAAGCAGTGCTTTGCAGTAGGACAGGAGGTGATTTGTGGTCTGGGGTCTTTTCTGCAAAGTGTCTGAGGTGAGCAGTGGGACCAAAAGTCTTTGTTAAAAGGCTTTTATTCGAAAGAAACCCCTAGTGAAGGCATTTTCTGTTTATTAATTCTGTGCTCTGATGCTGTCATTTCATCCAGTTCTGTTGGCTTACTCTGAATTTAGACTGAGATACCTGAGAAAAGTACATGATGTAGAATCTGCAAGCAGTCATGTGAGGAAGTTTAATTTTGCAGAAGCCACAGAAGTTTAATGAGCCCAAATTTCCCTTCTGAAGCAATTCTTCAGCATTAGCCTTCGTCCCAGCAGGGGCTGTCCATCAGCAGGTGCTGCTCACATCACAGGGACATGGCTTTCTGGTACAATACCTAACCGTGGACAGATGAAAGTAGAAGCTAATGTTGATAAGGTTATTGATGTTGTAGAAGACCCTAAATGCTCAAGGTTGCTGCTCTACTGAAATAGGCAGGGACACAGCCTCCTCTTTGACAGGCTGCAGTACCAAAGAGATCAAGGGAAGTGTAGCAGTGGTAGAAAACAAAGGTGTAGTTAAGAACAAGGTGAACTGAGCCTGTTGTGTACATTATATCCCTTGGGATCAATATTCAGACTTCATCTGTCCTTGTGTCTTGTTCTGTAAATTGCCCTGCTAGAGGGACCAGTTGTAACACACTGAAGCTAAATGACATAACAGAAAGATGAGTGGGAGACTCAAGGCAAACAGCAAGTGAAATCGGAGGGAAATAGGCTCTCCTTTATAAATTGCCTGACATGTGCCAAATGAAATTTAATGCTGACAGATGTAAAGTTATACTCCACAAAAATAAACACAAGCAGAAAACAAGTAGAATTGAGCTACAACAGAATGACTTTGACTAAGACCTTGAGATGATGGTACTTGCTCAGAAAATGGTCTGACAATAAGGGAAAGCAATTCAAAAAACACGGGAGTCTTGGAATACAAAAAGTACACAGTGACATTTGATGAAATACTGAGAATGGTGTGAGTCTCTAACTCAGCCACTGTGACTCAAAACAATAAGTATATAAAAAGAGGGCAAAATTTTGTTCCTGATTTATACAGTATTAATCTCCAACAGGCTGCTAGAGGCAATTGGCTCAGGAGATATTTTGAGCACCCCTATACCTCTGTGAAAGTGAGAAAAAGATATTGGAGGAATTTGTTTCACCTGTACTGTTACCATGGGAGATTCATGTGTTCTCATTAGCAGCCTTCTCCCTAACGCAGTGGCAGGCAAGGGCACAGTTCAGCCTGTGAAACCTCATGAGGACACTCACCTTTTGGCCTCTTTCCTGACACAGTGCCTGCATCTCATACTCATACGAGAACACCAGTCCTAGGGCATCACTGGCTAGGTGCAGCTGTGGTTGACATCTGTCCAGTCTCAAAGTGGGGAGACCTGCACCATGATTCAAAATTCAGAACAAGCACTGAAGAGGTACCTGATCCTTGCAGGATTATAAAATCTCCTTGATTTCACTTGTGCTGGCTTTCTACCTGTGTAATTCAGTTGAACCCTACAGATCATTTTGTAAAGCCAAGCCACTTCCTCTCAGTCCTGGGGCTTAGCACCTTTTGCTGTGAGTAGCTGTTTTATTGTTTCACAAAGCAGATGGTTTCCATGCAGATCAACATCTTTGGCTGGGCAGGAAAACAAGGTGAGCATAGGAACACAGCTACTTCACTTTCCTTGCTACAGGAATCCTCCCTAGATCAGCATGAGGATTCACATTCCTCTTACATTTAAAGTTAGGTATCCGTCAAATCTCCTTTTGTAGTCAATAGGGAGTTGAACATTCACACACTGAGAGTCATCCCATCCTGAGGTCCAATATAGATGAGAACTACTTAGTTCTTTCCATTATCTGTGAGCAAAACCCAGACAACTGATTTAATGTAGATGCCTGGATTTTGAAAGATTGACATTAAGTTTACTCAGGGCTGAGGAATCTAATGTCAAATAGGATCAATTTCCTGTGGACTGATCTGCGGCCTTCTTGGATGGAGAGAGGTGATTTCAAAATCCCTCTAGGAAAGATTACATCCAGGTAAAGAAGGCAATTCTATTGCCAGCTTGCATAACGCACTACACATTTTACAAGTAATGGAAATCATCTTTAGAGAGATACTTGGCCTCTGTTAGTGGAGCCATGTTTTAATGTGGAATGTCTGTACTAGCATGAATTAAATTAGGGAAGTTAACATCATTGTACCTGATGGGATCATTAAAAATTACACACAGTGAAGCAATCTTAAATTGAACTCAGACCATTCCTCTCTGTTTTAGTAAAAACCACAGACCAGAGTGTGACTTTTTCATAATACTGTATTGTAATATTGTTATATGGGCAACCACTTACTGTACTTCAGAGTCAGTGTTTTCAGTGTTATGATTATTTAATCCTTTATTCCACAGTAATTTTCTGTACTAAACTAAATTAGATCTTGTGAAAGTTGACTTCAAGAGGAACAGAGTAAAGCTGAGGAAATGGGGAGTTAGAGTCATGCAGAGCTGCACATCAGAAATTCATCAGACAATATGGGTACTGTACTTTGTATTGAAGGAAGCAGAATAAACATCTTCACAATTTGACTTCCATTTTGCAAATTAATGTTTGGACAATCAAACTCCCCCTCTTCTCGTAATAGGGTAAAAACATATGACTGTGGAGAGAGAATTGCTGGCTGGCTCTCTGCGTTTCTTGGTCGTCCATGTCGCTTGATAAGACAAAGTTCAGACATGAAAAGCAAGTCACATCAGAAAAATACAAAAGGTATGCTGTCGTTCTTAAAAATATTCATGATTCCTCATGCAAACATCAGGCTCATGGACTTCATACTGAGTATATGGGTACCCTGATAAAGGCTGAAAGTTATCCAGCATTGATCTAGTAGTTATGTTTATACCCAAACTGACTTTTTGCTGCCCTTCTACTTGTTAAATTTTGTGAAAATGTACAGATACATCAGTATGGGGGAAGTTATCATCACAACCATTATTTTGTCTGGAAACTCAAAGACCATTTGGAAAAATGATCATGAAAAATCTAAGAATCAAAGGATTTATTGAGACTAAATTTCATTATAAAAATAATTGAAAGAGCATTGAAATTGAAAGAGGATTGAAAATGCATAGATATTGCTCTTGTAAATTGTTTTACAAATTTGGTAAAATCTCAACTCTATCTCAGTTTCTAACTTCACTGCATTATTATCATTTACAGTTTTGAGGACATTCTTGGAATATTTCATAGTGTCTGGAGCCAAGTGAATAAACTAGTAATGAGAATGAGTAAGAGGTCAAAGGAAAGATGAGGTGAAATTACTAATTTTTATGATCATTTTAGAATGCTGAATTGATTTTTTTAGGTCTGTCACCTGCTACAAACATCTCACTCTCTCTTGTGAATGAAGCACAATACCTCCTGATAAATGTAGCAAGCATTCTGCAGCTGAAAGAACACATTTCTGCAAGGTAAGATGCTTCTGTCTCCAAATTTCTCTCAGTGATCTTGGATACCAGAATCTTGCCATATAGGTGTTTTATGTGGAAATTTAGAGATAGTAACTTTTAAACGTTCAACAAATATTTAGCTACTAAACTGCTATAATTAATAATTATTTTACGATTTCTGAAAATTTGGATTAAATGAGTGAGCACAATCTGTCTGCCAATCATCTTGAGGAAAATTTAAATGAAATTTTTGTCAAAAGATTTGGTGGAAAGATATTATTGGGAACTAGCCAAGTTCTATTTGTCAGAAGAAAGAACAAGGATAAATAGGTTTTCTCAACATAAATAATTTTGCAGGTAAAAAGTCTTACTACTGGCTGAACTACTTCCCTCCCATGGGAATGATTAAGATTTAGAGTAAATATGCACAACAGAAATACTTTAAAAGTATTTTCAGGACTGGAATAATTTTATTTCTTAATTGAATTTGGCTTTACTTATACAAAAGTGGGAAATAGAAGCAGCAAATGAAACAATGAGTCAGCCCACAGTTCAAAGATAACAAACCCATTACCAACCAAATTTTCATATACTGACCACAGGAAATTGTTCCTTGAATATAACTAGGAAAGGTTCAAATTCCACAGAAAATCTTCCCTCAAGGCCTCCATTATAGCTGTGCATCTCATAGCCCCAGCATTTGTCTCTGAGCCCGCTTTTCCTGTCTCACAAAACTTCTCTCTTGCCTCTTCCTGGAGTCATCCTCTGCCCTCTTAGTCACCCACCAAACACATCCCCTGCATTGAAAATTCCTGCTTTGAGTAGAAGAGGAATCTATATCTATATATCTGCAGGAGGATATGTATATAGCTTCAGGATTTAAAACCACTGACTGAATGAAGTATCACTAGGACCACTGGAGCTTGCATTGTCTGAGGGTTTTCCTTCTTTAGGAGAAGACAGTTGGGCAGTTTTAGAATATCACAGGAAACGTGTGTAGAAGAGGTTTGAATCAGTCCATCTCTCAGTGTTTGGACTACCCTTTCTCAGTGACAGTTAATGCCTTCTTGTGAGCCTTGACTGGCTGGGTTACATCTCCTTGGGAGGGCACTTGCTGCAGACATCCCTTACTCAGACTGGGCTTTTTCCAGTGAGAGTCAGTGAGGAACTTTCCAGATACTGGATTCGAGTGCAAAGATGAAGAGTAAGAAGCAGCAAATGAGGATGAAGGAGAGCAAGGAACTTCAGTAAAACATTCAGCGTCAGATGATCCACTGATTTTATACCTCATATCTTCCAGCACATCTAGGCTTGTAATCTCCCTTTCCTCAAAGGAAACTCCAGATGTGACCAGAGCTGCAGTGGTGACTGAGAAGCATCTTGCTTCCCACTCTGTAGCATGAGCTGGAAGTGTCCTCCCTTCCATGTATTTTGCCATGCAGTGCCTTCTCCGGGTGCTGGAGGAATGAATTCAGATATCCTCATTCTGCACTGTTACTAAATCATGGTGTATGAACTTTCCAAATATTGAACTATCCAGTGTACTTCCAAGAACTGCACTTATGGGTCTTTATTAAATATTGGAGGGTTTTTAGAAAGTATTGTTTAGCTTCTTGGCATGTGGCTTTGTTTTTGCTTAATGGAAACCTGCTAAGTTTTATAAAACAATTTCAATTTTCAATTAAGTTTTCATAATTTCTCTTTATATCATCCATAAGTAAAAACTAGTCTTCTAGTCTGCACTTGGCTCTTGAGAGGTGATTTAAAACAGAAACAGCAATTCAATTAAAAATTAGAATGCAGCATACTGTTGGAGATCTGCATGTACCTACAGACATTAGTCTCTCTGGTGTTTCCCTTACAGGTCACCTCCATGAAAATCCCTATGGCCTGGCCTAATGCTCAAATATTCTTGTTAGAAATATAACCCTGAAGATATAAATATTCATTTTCAAGTTTGCCTGTTAAATATAAGTAATGCATTCTTCATCACAGAGGCTACTGCTGTGAAAATCCAAAGCACCTAGGCTGACTTTGGCACATTACACTGATTTTCAAAACAGGTCCATGTTGAGATTTGCAGGATGAAGGTACCTGCCACTCCATCCAACCAATGCATGTTTTGTGGGAGGAGAAAGTATGGGAATTTACTCAGATACATGCTGCTGAGTAATTATAAGCATTTATGAGGGCTGGGGGAGGTGCAAAAGAGGTGAGGTGTTCTGGACGTGAGCTCAGGCAGGTTGAAGGCAGAGACTGGGGTAGGGGCACTGCAGTCTTTGAGTTCAGCAGCAAAGGGTAGATTGGTAGAAGCTTGAAGTAGTTTTCAGCAGCTGGCTCAGGACACTGCAGGCCCAGCTCTGAGCTTGTGGGGGCTTTTGATGCCCCCACCAGGGGCGGCAGGGACTTACATTTTGCAAAACACATTTAAAACCAGAGGCTACCCAGCAGCCAAGCTCCAAGAGCCCACAGCAAATCTGGGAAGCACAGCAGCATAACCGAACGTGTTCACAAGTAACTGCTGTGTTCCTCCTTGTGTGTGTGAGCACCGGCATAATCTACGCTTCCTGTTGGCTCCCACCTCCTGCACTCATTACAAATTGTGTCTCAGCCATGGGATTGCATGTGGGATCTTGAGGGAAAACCTTTGGCCTTGCACCTTCCCATCCCACCTTCTACCCTCAGGCTGCTGGAGCCCTTGGGAACACCGGGGCTTGCTGGAGCTGGGCTTCTGTGGTTTGACTGAAAGTCTGCACAGGCAGTTTATCCTTATGCACTTTTGTCTGCTAGAGAAGATTATCCAGACTATTTTAAATAAAACCAAGCTCTTTTTTTTTTACCTGACAGGCCTCTTCTGCCAAGACTGCTTGATGTGAACTTTCCCCTGTACTTTGTTTTTGCATGTTTTTTCTCTTTTTAACTAAAATACATTTTAAACTGTATGGCCTTACTTCTTTTTCTTTGGGACAGAAACACCTCTCCTCACCCAGGTTTCTGCCTCTGCTGTAGGATTTCATGTCCCAAAGTGGACAGACTAAAGTTGATGGAGTATCAGAAATTCTTCATATCATTAATAGCTAATGCAAAAAGAAGTGTTCTTCTCCACTATCAATGGCACTGAGAGAACCCTCTTGCAAATTTTACAGTGTCTTTTTTTTCTTTTTTTCTGGTACTGTTCAAGTTCTCCTTTAGAAAAAGAGTGAAGAATGACAATTCAAAGATGCAGCAAGATTTCTGATATTTGTATGCAGTCTGCTTCTCTTTCTGTCTCATATACATTCTCCACACTGACACAAATCTACACTCTGGCAGTTCAAATGCTTGTAAAGAGGGGGAGATATCCCCACACAGAGATTAATTTTTTTTAGAACACCTATCATTTGGTGCAATCTGCTGCCTCCCAAAGGCAAATAATAATAATATGAGGGATATATTCTCCCATAAAGTTGTTTTACTGGCCTTTTCACCTTCAGCAACTGTTGCTTTTGTCCCTTCTGACATTGCAGCATGTGCAGAATAAATTTTTAGTTGCCTTTGGTTCTAGAAGCTTCTATTTCTATAACATTTAACGAGTCAAATGATTACTAACTGAAAAGGTATTTTGTAACCATTTGTTACTATTAGTTACATTTGATGACAAATTGGGAATTTTCTCATATGCATAGTTCACCTGTCTACATGTTTTCATACCTACAGTTCCAGGTTACACCTCTGAAGAAGCCACCTAGAGGGTTACATGTTGTAGTTGAAAGGTTACAAATTATAGTTAAATACCTGGTGCCATTTCTATAGCCTTTGTAATAAAACTTGGTCCAGGTTATTCTGGAGAAGCATTTGCTTAATCACATGAGCCACCAGATTCTTACAGCACGAACATCTAGTGCAAAACTAGTTAATAATTTTATTTTTCCTTTTTCTCTGTCAACTCTGTGAGACAGATTGAAGGAGCCGTTGGAAACAGAGGAATTAATCCGACGTTTCCGTGCCAACATTGTCATCAGTGCACCAGAGTCCTTTGAAGAAGAAGAGTGGGCTGAGATTTCAATAGGTGCTCTGCAATTCCAGGTGTGAACTTTTCTCTCTTGTCCATGTCCCAGTCTATCACAAAGCATTTTGATTCCTGGAGACAAACCAATTTTTGCAAGGCTTTGACTAGAATATGGGCAGCATGGTTTGTGCAGGTGAAATTTATGAAGTGTGTAAAAAAAAAAAAAGTGATGTGTCCTGTGACAAGCATAGCTCAATATATTTGAGAGGTTTTGACATATTTCTCCACACTTTATTGAATTTCATAATTCATAACATTTCCATCTTTATCTATCTGAACCAAACAATGATCAGATTTTTTGAGGCAGAGCTTACAGCGCATTTTTAGCCAGCATGTCAGCAGAGAACACTTGCTGCTGTTAAGTGCAGTAGTCCAAATGTAACCTCACATTGCTGCACATCAAGCGACTGATTGCCAGAAGACTGGACATGAATACAATTGAACACTCATTGTCTGTTGCCCTTTGTCGTGCACATCCTAATCTCCACTCAAGGAACGTTTCTAATTCTAGCCTGGTAGGGTTTTTTTGGTATGTTGTGCTTCATATCATAGCCAACAGTATAATGTCCTTTGTACTGTAAGGAAAATGCTGAAGAGTCAGACCTTGTTTGCAAATACATTCTTTTAAGAAAAACTCTTAACAAAGAATCTGTAGGAGCTACACATGAAACCTGAGGGAATGATGCACACGTGTATTACGTGTTCTGTTGAATTTGTCTGACCTTGAGATATGAAATATGTGTTTGAAGGTGCTTTGCCTAGGATGTGCAAGTGGCTTATTCATCGTTTTCCTAGAGATTATAATTAAGGTGTGAATAACAGAAGTGCAAAGGTCAAATCTAGAAGTTGTGATAGACATCACTCCTATTTTTTTCTGGTTAGCATACTGTAAGAAACTTTTGCAGCAAGGGTGTAAAATATTACTTACCTGCTCTCTTCTTATGTGTACTTTGATTAGTAAGCTGCAATATGATTTACAGAAAATTGAGGAAAAATTCCTATAAGTAAGAAATGAGGAACACAAAGGACAAAATCTTTGGTGTATGGCTTGTTGGAGGCTGGAGTTACACTGGGGAGTTCACCTGAGGATCCTGTTGACAAATTACCGTAAAACTACAAAATAAAAAGGCATTCCTGTTTCTGGCATTGATATACTTTAACAATACATTGCAGAAATAGAAAGGCTTATGAAATTTGCATTGTCTTTCCCCATCTCTGCTAAGTCCTTCTTCAGATACTGATATAGCAGTGGTAGAAATTATGTTAATGCTTCTTGATGCCATGAAAATGGTAGAAGCTGTTGAACAAAGTAAAGCAGGGAAAAAATATTTCCTTCTCTGTCTTGTTGTTCTTTTAATTAAAAAAAAAAATTAAAGCTGTGGAAAATCATTTTCTACAAGAGCTGATGTATGTTGTTGATGATTACACTGAAGAGTTATACAAGCAGTTCTAGATGCATCTCAAAAACCTGAAATATCACTTCAGATCAGCACATAAAATGTTTGAAGTGTACAGTTTAATTATTTGCCCTATTTGAAATTTATGACACATTTTACAAAAGTACAATGTGTATACTGGGATACCGTAAGACTTAATTTCTGTAATGTTGAGCTTTGCTAAAGTTAGGGAAGCAGTGTTAAGTGAAAGTGCAATATGTCGTCCTCCCCCTTTTTAAAGCTCTAAGAATAAATTTGTTGCAGGTTTTTTTTTAATCCCTAAAACCACACCTTAGTTCAAGCAACAATTAACTTTAAGAACAATTATATGTAATAGATGATAGAGGATGAATTGTTTCTTCTGATTAATAAACTTGTATATGTAAATATTTTACATTCTGATTATCTAAAAGCGCCATGCATAAGAAAGATACTGTGCACTTCAGCTGCACTGAAATAGTCACAAGAAAGTCCTCCTTGGGTTGAATCCTGAGGCACTGGCTTAATTTTGCATTCAGTTCTTTGGGCAAGCAGCCCTGCTAACCCACAGAAGAAGTGAAGCCATCAGGAAACACAAATATGTAAATATCTGGTATTTCTCAGATTCTGTCTCTTGAGAAAGTTTTCCTTAAAAAAAGAAAAAAGTGAATTAAAAATTCAGTGAGACTTTTGCAAGTAGACCTACTACATTTGGTGAACAGACCTGACCTTTTACATGATGAAAGCTTGAAAAACCACAGGAACAGTATGCAAAAGGTATATGTTTAAGATATTATGGTTGGAAGCTTGTGCTGTTCAATGTCGTACTGCTTTGATAAACAGCCATGAACTTTCTTTAACTAAAATTTCAGGTTGTGGGTCCATGTAGCAGATGTCAAATTATCTGCATTGATCAACAGTCTGGGGGACGAAACAAAGAAATTCTGCAGTCCCTGTCTGCTGCCAGAGGTAGAAAGGTCAGTACAGTACTTCAAAATAGCTGTAATGAAAGATGTAGTGACTTTATTGCATGAGTAGTGGAATATCTGCTGAGAGAATATTCACAGTTAAGTTGTTGTGCTAATCGCTACCATTTGGATTTTTCCTGTAGAAAGAGGACGCACTTACAACCCAGATATGACATTGTTTATTTCCATAAAATGCTCAATACATTATTTATTCAGAAATGGACTATTAATATGCATTATTTTTAACTGTGCTTGCTTTTATTGAGTATGTACTTCTTTACAGTGTGTTTATTTTGATCATAATCAAAATTATGATCTTAAAAATGATCTTAAAATGATGATCTTAAAAATCAAAAGGATCTTAAAAACACAAGCTGATGCACTGATGTCTTTTAAGAAAAGAAATATGCAGAAAAATCTGATAATATTTAGAATTATGCAGTTGGCTTGTAAGACTACACTTTATTCTTACCCTGGGAAACTAGTTAGCAGGAAAAACAGAGCAGTTGTGAATATAGTCAAAGTGGAGAGTAATTGCTTAAGAAAGTGACCAGAAAGTAAGTGTGAAATACAGGTGTTTATTTGAGGTCCTGCTTCCTAAGGTTGCGTTGCTTCTTGGCATTGAGAGTGCTCAGATGATGGCTAGACAGTTCGGCATCCCAAAAGCTCCACAAATCTCGTCATACATATTTATGTAGCTGAAAATCCTTATTCAAAATTCATTGCTTCCTGTTGGTTAAGCCTCTGTTGTTAAAGTGTTTCAGGCAGTCAGGGCTCAGGAGCCTCGCCAGTACCCGGCAAACTCCAGAGACCGGGTACAGCACTGGCACAGAGCAATAACAAATAGGCTGAAAATCATTCACCCAGACAATGCACAAACAAGTTACAAATACTGCATTCTGTTTGGACCAAAAAAAAAAATAAAAAAATAAAAAAAATAAAAAAAATTGATTCGTCTCAGTGACTCATTAAACAAACAAAGGGCTTTCTTTTCACTGGCTGTTATCCTTGGTGAATTGCTCCTCTGGCTCCGTGTCGGAGTGCAGTGAGCTGGGGAGAGGCACAGGCAGGGCCGGCTGTCGAGGCACAGCTTCCCCTGACCTGAGGTGACTTAGGGCTGCACAGCAGGCTCTGCTCCAGGTCACCACAGTACATGAGCCTTTGGGAGATGAGCTCCTGGCCACGGTGGGTAGCCTGAGGACAGGGGCCCTTTCCGGGTAATGGTGAGCCACAGCTGGAGCATCTGGCACGCTTCAGAGCACATTTGGGCACTCTGGGCAGGGATGCTCCCTGCTGCCACGTGGGGTGTAGTATGCAGAGGACTTTTTCTGCCCGTAGGGGTTTTACTGGATTGTGACTTGGAACCTCTGTAGAAAGCAAACACTCCGTATTCAGGGAGAGAATGACAGCGAAACCTTAGTCGGGATTCAGATGCTCAGGGAGGCAAAGCATGTTTCGCACAGCAAAGATGAGCTCCTCTTTCACTCTGGTTAATTCAGCAATGAAGAGATTTTCTTGATACAAGCACTGCTAGAACCAAGTGAGTCGTTCAAGCAGGACTAAGGCAAAGAGAGCAATCCGGCCTCTGGAGAAGAAGCTGGCGCCGGATGAAAGCCGCCCGGCGAGGCGAGGCGAGGCAGGCGCTGCTGATCACCGCGGGGGAGAGCTCTGTCTCCCTCGGCTGTGCGCCGATATTCGCGCTGCAAGCACACGGGCATTCAGCCTTCTTTATTCTTCCCAGCCTTCAGCGCTGCTGGCAGATGGGGTCTTGTGAGCATGCCCTGCTGTGCCTAAGGGTGAGTCCTCTGGGTTAGCTGACAGCTGAAAGGGAGAGTTTGACCTGGTAGCTTTGCCTGCTCTGGTCTGAGAAGACCTCCGAGTCCATCCCTCCTGCAGGTCACCTCTGTGGTGATGGATTATCAGTGAGCAGCACCCAGGAAGGACTATGGCATTTTCAGGGTGCTCAGCAGACCTAGCAGAGGACATAGATCCAAACCTTTCACAGCTCACAGTGGGGAGAGAGAAAGAACATCGAGTTCATGTGACTGTGTTAAATTGCAGAGCTAATCCTTTGGTGACTCATATCTCTACCATGTGCTTTTCTGCTAAGGAGTCATCTAATGGACTTCATTCTCTCTCTTTTTTTTTTTAATCAGATGCAGAGTCAGTGAAGGAATTTATAAGTGTTTTCTCTCATCTGTCAATAATCTGATTCAAACTACAAAAAACAACTGTTGCAGAAAAATAAGAATTAAGATAATTTCCCAGTTTTTTCAAAAGCTGCTGTAGCTAATTGATTGCCAAAACATTAAAGATACTGCACCTAGAAAAGTGAGCCAGATATCAATATTTACCATTTTGTTTTGTTTTTTCCAAGAACATCAACCTGAAAAAATTACATTGAAATTTATCAAACAAGCAGCCCAAATAGCAGCACTGCCAATGAACTTCAATAATGAGCTAAATAATGTAAGGCTTGTAAAAGGTAGCTCGATATTTATTTCTGAAATCCTGTTTTTCTCCATTCCTCTGAGACTCTGAGAACATGGACCTTCAAATTGAAAGATTGAGCCTTTGGATAGATGGATGGCAGCTGAAAGTCAGACCCAGCTACTGTAACAAGCAATTTGCATATTTCCTGATAAATGTAAAGTGTGGTGCTGAGGCCTTGCCAGCTGCTTTTTATGAAACCTTTTATGTCATTGTTTGCCATACAATGCAAACACCTGTACAAAGTGAACTTGAGCTCTGCTTTCTGAAGAAATACTCATTAAGGATTCTGTCTGTAATTTTTGCCTAGAGAGGAAAGATGAGCTCTCCTCGTGTGACAGAGTGCTCTCTGTTACTGCAGGAGATTAGGAAAGACTAGATTACTACAGTAAACAAATGGCCACATGCTGTTTCACATGCCTCACCACCTGATGCAAAACACACATGGATGGCAAAGGGAGAACCCTGAATTCTTGCCTCTCTTTGGTGTTTTGCAGATGCCATTTAGTGCTAATGATAGCGGAAGCCCTGTGGGTAGATTTGCAGCAGTGCTATAAGCTGGGACTTGCTGTCAAGGTAGCAAAGGGAATTATTGCATTAGCAGTCTGCCCTGGTCTAAATGTATGGATAGCAGCACATCAAGGGAAATCCATTATGTTTGAACATGCCTTCATACACTAAAAGGCTTGTGGATTTTCCTGGGGGCTGTTGATCCTCCTTTGTGTATCTCATTGTGCCTTGGGAGAGCTTCCTTTCGTGCAGAATTAGATGCTGTGCCTTTGGATTGCTTACTGAAACATTAGCAAGGATAGCAAATGACCTCTCATATCTGATGCATCATTATCATTCTTCTTGCAGTAATGCAGGGCTTTACACCATGCAGCGCTTTTCATTCAAATATCTGGAACATTTGAGAACAGTGATTGTTGTAATTAATAGACCTCTGAAATAATATGATTCTCTTTTCTCATTGGTGGCTGAACTGGAAAATGCATTTATTTAAGGTAGAGTAAAGGAATATCAGTTCTTAAGAAAACATTTTATAGTCCAGATATTTTCAACAGAACAGTATGGGGTTTTATTGCCACCAACTTTAAAATTTCCCTTTTTCCAATATAAAAAATCAGCATGTCAAAAGTGAGTACTTCCACTCTCCTGTTTTTAAGGCTTTAAGTTTTGGTGAATCTAAAGCTGATAAAACATTCCTACATTAAAAAATATCAATTTTAATAATTGCATCTCCCAAATCTTTGGATGAGAGGGAAGTTATGTTATTGTATGAATAAATGATCAGACCCAGACAGGTAAATTTATCTGCTGGTATGTGGCAGCTGAGAGCTACATCTGGGGGCAAAATCCAGAACTCATCCATCCAAAGCTAAGTATTAGCATGCTGTATGACTTATGTGCTTGTTGCACATTCTAGCAGGGTATTTCCCTAACAAGTTCTAGTCTGTGTTAACTGATTCTTTAGGAGCTGTAGCTTGAAGTCATCTCACCTCAAGCCTTTTTTGTCAGATGTAGCCCCTCATGTTTCTATCTTACAAAAGGGGTTAATGCACACAGGGTATTTCTCTGTCAGTGAATTTCTGAGCAGAGCATATTATTGTTCATCCAGTAAATGAACTTGAAACAACATGCAAGAATGACAGCATTTCATAGCTCCTCCTGTAAGTGAGTGTGATGACTATCATATGATTCACTGTTGGCAAGAATATGTGTGTTTTCTCTATTTCTCCCAGCAGTGAAGAGGTCTGCTTTTTCCTAAACATGAAGCTTTCAATTTGTTGTCCCTATAACATTTTACAGTGATGGAAGGAGTATCTACTTCCAGATAAAGCCATGGAGTTCACAGTCCTGCACTCCCTGCCCAATTCTTGGTGTGTTCTGGGAAGATTATATGCAGAATAAAATGCCCTTGAAGTCAGGAAAAGGTAGCAGCAGCAGGGAGAGATTATGCAGTTCACTGTAATAACTCTGCAGGCTGTAATCTCTGCATCTGAAAGCCTCATTTTTCATGAGGAAAGTGAGAAGGGCTGATTTCTACATTTTATCTTTCTCTGGAAACAGAGCTGAAGTGGCAGATGCAGCTTTTGTGGTTGCTTGGCAGGAGTGTGTCTGTGATTGCTATTATCAGTACTTGCTGAGTCATTATTTGTAATTACTGGAAAAACAGGGAAATTACTTAAAAGACATTAAATCCCCTTCTGGCAATCACAGGCTAAATTTTGGTTTTAAGAACATTCACAAAAAAAAAAGAGAGGTCGGCAATTCCAAACAGGCATTAGTACTAAAATTTGTGTAGCATCAGTATATCATCACCTTGGAAACTCCTTAGGCATTACTCAAACCCCTCACTGAAAAAAACAGAGACTTTAGGTGCCCAATCAGAGAAGGAAAGTACTGAGGACCAGTATTAAAACAGTATTTGAGAACTCCTGAATACAAGGTGTATTCAGACATGCGTTTTCTTAAATAATTCTGAATGTTTTAAGGTGCATTAAAAAAAACAAAATCCTGCTAAATAATTTGCAATAACAAAAATTGGTAAATGAAGTTCTTCAAAGTGAGCAATCTGCCCAGATTTATTTTAGTCTCATTTTAAGATACATCAAGATGTCAATGCAGTAAATATAAATAAAAATTTCTCATGCATCAAATAAGCTCATTTACATGGATGAGTTAAAAAATTCCTTCCTGTTTGAAATGTGGTGTATCATGAACTAATATTAATTTTACATTTTTTTTTATAATTGCCCGATTTTTTTAATAAACAAAATTATGGCAACTGTCATTTTTGCATTAGAGTATAGGAGGTGAATCCAGGTTGTTAACTACAAGGCTGAAAAATACATAATTTATGCCAATAGGGAAACTTGTCAATGAATGAGAGAAGAGCAAAAATGGAAAAATAAGACTACATACTTTAAAATTTTAAATGAAACAGTTAGTAACACCATCATGGCATCATGGCTGATCCAACATCCATAGCAGTCACCGTGCTAGAGGGTTGGGATCTTACGATGCTGCAGTCATTCCTCGACATTAAATGCTGAACACTGACCATAAGGATATACCCTGTGTCCACCGAGCCACTGGTACCCAAAAAGTGCCAGTAACAGGACAGGCCTGATAGGTCCAGCTCATGCCCTCTACATGTGATGTGCCAGTGAGATGAAGGAATAGCAGAGGTAGCCAAAAATGGGCTCTAAGCCTAGGGCACATTTTTCTCAGTGATGTTTAGGATTACAAATGAAACAGAAAGACCCAAATTCAGAGTCTGAGGCCATGTTTGGATAGATCTCTGCTTTACAGCATCTCTCGTATTTGGGAGTAGGTCTCACTCTTACCTCTCGTGAATTCTTCAAAGACTAAAAGCTGTTCTCTGTTACCTCATTGCTGCATCTTTATTTAATTACACAGGGCAAGAATAGGAGAAAACATACTGCCTTCATATTTAGGCTGTGAAATATGCTCCCTTAAATTCACATAACAGTATTTTTTTTTATTTATTGCAATTCCTTTTACCCACTATTTTTTAAACCTGCTCTAAATGTAATTCACTCAATTTCAGGATCATTGATCTGAACAATGGCAGTAAATGTAATCAGGAAATAGAGAAGGATAATAGAATTTTGTTTTCAAGTAATTTCATTTGCTTATTTATTTAGTTTGCACTTTAGAATGGCTTGTACATTTTGGCTGTAGTCTACAAAAGCCAAATACTTTTTTTTAAAAACCTGCAAAAAGAGACAAGAAGATTAGTTTTGGGTTTCCAAGGTCCTCAGTTTAAAGAGCAAAGACTTTCTGAAGTCTAAAAATCAGTTATCAATTTAACATGGTCTTCAGCGTTCCTTTTTTTCCTACTTTACATATTTTTTGATTAACTGTTATCTAATTCTTTGGAAAATATTGTCATGAGATGACAAGTCTTTTTCTTGCATATTTCTAAATTCTCCGCTACTGGAAAACAAAACCACAAAACCGCACCAGTCTCTTCCTGTGACATTTCCAGATCACACCCACAACTGTAACTTTCAACTGCTTGAGATCAAGACCTCACATAAGAATGGAGACACTCGCATCAGGTTTTTGGTGCCTGTGAGGGTTGAATGGTCAGTGGGCAAAGTGGATATTCCATTCTTCTTTTCTTTATTACTCAGTATCACAAAGACATATTCTAAGTATTTCTAATATTTATGCTGGATGGATTCACAGATAATGACAGTTAACAAGCTGGAGCAATAATAAAACAAACTTTCTGGATATTTCCTGTAAAGCATACTAAAATATTCATAAAAACAAATGAAGGGAAGCTCGCAGAGGCTAGACAGAATAAAGTTCTGTTAACAAACCAAATAATTCGTGATAGAAAATGCAAGACTTCCCTAGCTGTTGGAACATACCAGTGTTCCCATGCTGTGGAGCCTTTGTTTGTGACAATGCATTAACTGTATTTGTCAAGGAGCCAGAGCAGTCATTGAACAATAAGATTGTGAGGGAGTGTGAATTGCATATATGATACTATGGAGCTCATGATGAAATACTGTGTTATTTATCCACTTACTTAAGCTATTCTTCTTGAATAGTGTGGCGTTAGCTTTTGTTTACCAGTGTATTACAACTAATGAGTTAAGAATGTTCTTAATTACATGGACAGAGTACATACCTCCTTATTCTTAAAGCAATATTGTTCTTCTAAACATATCTGGGTTGTGAGATCCTCTATAGATTTGATTACCCTGACATGCATAGCATCCTAATAAATATTTTGCTTTTTTTCAGACAAACTTTGGCATATACCTGATGAACCAGCCCTTGCGCTCATCCATTTCAGACATTTTATCAGTTGGATCTCAAGTGCTTCCAGTGCTGAAGGAGAATACAGAAATTCAGCCTCCGACATCCAGTGAAGAAAAATGTTCAGGATAGAATCTCTGGTGGAGATGAAATTTTTATGCAACTACAGGGAAAAGTCAGTTCCTAAAAAAAAAAGAAAAAGCTTCCACTCATTTGCTTCTGGTAATTTTCTGTTTGCTGTAAATTTTATCAGATGGCAAAACTGTTAATTACAGCTCACCTGCATGTTTTTGCTTGTGATTAGGTTGCAGCAGCCATAACTCTATTTTGCACAATTGCTTCAGGAAGCAACAGGTTTGATCAAGTTTTACTGGTGGATGACTCCCAAAACAAGCCCAACTTTGATGTCAGAAAGCCACATCTCTATGAAGGAAAGTAAACACAATAATAGACTACTTCCTTCTGCTGCTTTGTCAAAACCTCAATTAAGAGAGAGGATGCAAGACATATTTTAGAAACAATGTGGGTGGGAAGAGAACAGTGGGAGAGTGGCATGAGAGTAGCAGTGCATTCAGCTTTTCCAAAAGGAAACTGAAGGTGATGTGTAGACAGTCTGAAAGCAATGGAAAAGAGGGAATTATTGGCAAATCTCTGTCTTCCCCTTCGGAAGTGGTGTGTGAAGACAAACAAGGCACAAAGATAATGAAGATTCAGGAAGCCATTTGCAAAACACATTCCCTGTGAAGGAATTCCATCCATTTGTTCTCAACGTCTTTCTCTTCCATTTGTCACTTTTCCATCTGATTTACTTTATGCAATGCCTTCTCTGGGATGTTTTATGTGAGGGTGTCCCTGCCTATGGAAGGGCAGTTGGAGCTAAATGATCTTTAAGGTCCCTTCCAACCCAAGCCATTCCATGATTCTATGAGTTCCACACTCTTGTTTCCTTATACACTTGTGGATGCTGATGCATTATTTCTAATTAGAGATTTTTCAAGTAATGCAGTCATTTCCTATACAAACTTTGTTTATGCTCAGCGATCTCTAATGGCCGCTTAAGGGAACTCTTGAAAGTTTGGAATGCTTCTCCATCACAAACAGGTCAAAATATTCTTTTTTTCTTACTCTTTGTTCATTTCATAATATGCTTCTTAAAAGGCTGTTGGAAACTCCTAAAAAAGACTCATGCTTTCTGATTTCTGAGAGCAGATGTCTGAAGCTTAAGACTTAGTCTGAAATATCTATTATTGTGAAAATTACAAAAAATAAAGGAAGCCTGGGAGCAAAAAAAAAAAAAAAAACCAAAACAAACCCACATGGAAAGTCTATGTAAATCAAGAATGAATACGTTGTGGCCAGGTGTTTTATGACCTTCAACATGTGTCCAGCTAGCTATGGGATGATTTCATGCTTCCAGGAAGTCCTTCTGGAAGAAGAAATTCTCATAGATTGGCTGCTCTATTTCCAGCTGGGAAGTGAAATTTTGATCCCGCTAAAAGCACCATCAAAACTCTCATCCAGTATGATTTAGATCTTCCTTGGGGCAATTTTGGCTCCAGCTGTGTGAAAGTGCTTCTGGCTGAAGCAATCCTTGAGTTGTTTGAGCACATCCCTGGAGAGAGGCAGGCGGCTTTGTGAAAGAGTTGGTCAAACAGAAAGGGGAGCGACTGCCACAGAGCAGCATAGAATGGGAAAAAGGAAGCTCATCATCCAGTGCACAAATCAGAATTCAAAAATGCTCTTTCTTCTTTCTCTTTTTCCTTTTTTTTTGCTTTTTTTTTTTTTTTAATTTATAATTTTTTTTTTTTTTTTTTT
>VXBT01005221.1:183447-251463 GCA_013400235.1 Oriolus oriolus | reverse complement strand
TTCAAAAATGCTTTTTCTTCTTTCTCTTTTTCCTTTTTTTTTTGTTTTTTTTTTTTTTTTAATGTATAATATTTTCTTTTTTCTTTTTTTCCTTTGAAGAACTGGTTTTACTCACTTCAGCTGGAGCAGTCTCTCAGCAGAGCTTTGTAATGGAAATGAGAGGAAACATTATCTGTTTCTTACAATCTGCCATAAAATACATGGAAGGAGAGAGGTTTTTCATATGTATGTAAACTGAGAATCAGTTTTGAGAGTTGTACCTTCCACTTCAGAGCCCAAGGTCTGCTCCTTGATGTCTGCTTTGAAAAGCAGGGGGTTTATCTCTCTAATAGTCAATTATCTGAGGTTGTAATGAGCAGGCTTCTTGGAACCTTGAAAAGCAGTTTCCTGGTATCTAAATCTCTTAACTGCTTCACTCTTTACCTTTCTGTTATGCAGAACATCGCTTTGTTGTGTAGAAAGCCAGCACAGCTCTGGCAGATTTAATGTGAAGAGACCTGTTGTATGCTGACCTTCAGGTGATCTCTGGTGCTCTGCTCTGTCCTCTTCACCTCAGCACTGTGTCATTTGTTTAAAATGGCACAGAAGTTAGAAAAGGAAATTGAAAGCAACCTCAACAAGCTCTGTTTCACTCGTTATTGCATTTAGTACAAAATAAGTCACTTTGGTACACAGTGGCTTGACAAATACTGTTTGTGAATATCCATAATGCAATGTATGATAACTCCGGATGAGAGGATTTGAACTTTAAAAATGTCATGCTTGGTCATTTTGACCTATTCTTTACAGTCAATTACACATTCTCTCTGCTGTGCCTTACTAATATTAGATCAAGTATAATTTTGCCATTTTACAGGAGGAAAAGAAAGATTTTCTCTGATGTATGAACACACTCATTAGTACAGTCTGTGCATTTCCCAGAAGGAACATCCTTGTGGCACAGTGATAGGAAATGTCACAACGCTACAGATTGATGGAAGATACATAAGGAATCTTTCAGCTCAACAAAGGATAATATTTCCCTTGTAGTAAGTGGAGTGTTCCAGCCAGTACTGATATGTCTTTCCATCAATGAAGACAAATTCTTCTCAGTGCCAAAACTCTCTGGAAAATCTTGAAGTACGAAGAGTTGCTTTTAAATGGCATGCACTGTAAGTTTGTAGAAAGAGCATCCCTCCCATAATGTGAAAAAATAATTCAAAGGAAGAAGAAATGTAATATACTGTAAACTCAAGGACTGCAGATACAAAAGGGGCATAAACACTTTGAAACACTATATAGAAAAAGTATATCATCTGTAAGGATTTATTTCTTAGCCTTCCACGTATGTAGAAAATGAGACCATTGAATATGAATGCAGGCTCTTTGATCTAAATACTCCAATTACTGCAATATTAAATTTTTGGAATAACTGAAGATATACATTTGCCTAATATGGATAATAAATGTACTTACTACGGTATTTCCAGAGTGCTGTATGTGGAAAGTCGTCTATATATTTGAAAACCAAATCTTTATTTACTTGCAATGAATTATTCAGACGCATTCCATTCTCTGGGAGACTTAGCTCCTTCTCAAATCTCAAGGTACAAATGGTGATTATTACAAGCTCTAACAATAACCAGGAGGCTGAAATCACGAAACAGAAATCAACATTTTTAGGAGAAGTTTCTGAGCACTGTGTTTTCTGATATGACTAAGATATTTCAGATGCAGTTTATGATTTATATACTTTCAATGGTGTCCTTCAAAGCATGGTAAAAATTTTAGGTCATCTTTCTGTCAAAATTGCACCCAATCAAAATGAAGGACTGCATAAAAGATGTGATTATTCTTCATAAATTGTAGAGATTATGCTATGCAAGTCTTCTTCCATCTGGTTTTTAACTTTCTTGGAAATTAAACCAATAAACCATATATTGTGTTTGATGTGTCTGCTGGTGATGGTTTCATTCCTGCCCTTCGAGCTCATGAGGTGCTCAGTTCTGCTTGGAGGCCTTGCTGGGCTCATGGATGAGTACATGGCTCAAGACTGAAGGGATGTCTCATTGCTGCTGGGATTCACAGGTGAGGTGTTCCCTCCGTCTGTGTAGCCACATGCCAGTCCATGCACACCCAGGCCCTGCACAAAATAAACTCATAATCACTGGTTTCCTTTAAAATAGGTGCAGTCAGTCCTGTTGAAGCAATCTCTGTTATCCCTGTTTATCTCTGTTTCACCAAGGGTGAGATGGTGAGAGAAGAGATGGTTTATATCCCTCTCCTTCGCCTGGAGAGATCCAACACTGCTTTTCCCCACTGTCTAACCCGTCACTCTGTAGGGGAGACTAAACAGGATTTGGTGTGTGTAGGAATCTCAGGGAAGGCTTGTCCCTCCCATCTGGTGAGGTTTACCTGGAAATGATCTGTGACTCACAGGGCCAGCAAGAGACAGACATGAGCACAGCGAGGCAGTATCCGCACGTGACTTCGAGCTACTTGTTCATGCATTTTTTGATTCACTGAGTGTGGGAGGGGAAGAAGAGCAGGACTCTGTAACCCAACAGGTAGGTCACTCTCATGCAGGTGAAATGTGGATACATCCCTGTCTCTCTATCATACAGCTGTCATGAGGCAACTGCTTGGGGAAAACAGAGACACAGCCCCAAAGAGGGGAGGAGAGGGCAGAGTGCTCCTCTCCACTGGGCATTGTGAGACAGTGGGTTTGCAGAGGCAGCCTTGTCTCCTTCCTCTGGCCTCCAGTGTTTAAGCACAAGGTGGAACTTCAGCAAGAATACAGAAGAGCCTCTCAAGTGTGTTTTGGAATAGGCCATTAGGAGAAACATGAGTTTGAGTCATCAAAAGATGAAATCAAAATGTACCCACGTTTCTGACTTCGTGGTAGGTGTGCCAGTGGCAAGCCAGAGTGAACAGGAAAAACTGGGAGAGAATGAAAAGGGGCATTTCCTATTGTCAGAGTCTAAGAGAAAGTTGTGATGCACATGCTTTCATCGCCCAGTTTATGATATTTTTTTTCCAGAAAATAAAGGACCATAGGTATCCTCAGGTCCATAAATCAGATCCTGAGAACTCAGAATAAGTCATTGACAGAGAGATGCCTCTTCAGCAAGGCACCATTTAAGAGGCTTCTCTTCCCTCCCTTCCATGCCAGCCAGCTTGCTTTGCTGGTCACTCCATGCAGTGGTGGTTGTGGGTGGAAAAGAAAAGAGGCAGATTTCCTGCAGGAGGAGTGAAGTGACTTACTCAGGACTACGAACAAGGAGAGGTGTTAGTGAAGTTTGAGATGGGGCATCTTTGAGCATCACTGCCACGGACAGAGTACATCAGGAACCTCCTTAATAATCCCAGGAATATGTGTTATGGAAAAAGTTTGTCATTTTTCTGCTGGTGCTGTGAAGTTTTCCTGTAAGGGTGATATTCAAGAATTGTGCTGTTGGGGAACAGACCATTGCAAAGGCAGGATGGGCAAAGTTGAGCAGTTAGGACAAACAAAAAAAAAAAGCATGTTGTAGTATTTGCCACTCATAATTGCTGAGGAGTTTCTTAAATACCCACCAAGTAAGAAAAAATGTGAGAAATCAGGGAATTTGATTTAGTACAGCAGTTTCATGGCAAATTTGAAATGACACTGGTATCAAATGCAGAGCCTCTTCCCTTGCATGTCTCATGCATAGCCTATAACTAGGTGCATTTCTCTGTTAAACCAAATTTCTTCTGTGAGCCAATCTATTCCAAACTGGCAACCAAAACTTGTCAACACACTTCAAACCTGGAACTCAACATCAGCTTCTCCGAGATAACCAGTGTATTCCGTATTTGAGCCCCTTTCATGTTTTTTGCTGGCTTTCATAAGTAAGGGTCCCATCTGGATTAAAGCACTCTGGCTGAGATTGTTAATGCAGAGATGATCCCTCAGTCCAGAAGTGAAATCAGCTTTTGATTTCTGAAAGGGCTGTGTTTTCCACGAGGCTGTGTTTGAAAAGGCAGCAATGATCTAATATCAAGTCTGTTGTTTCCTGGTACTTATGATAGATAAATCAGATAAATCTGTAGAAAAGTTTGTGAGTTATTATTTCCAGAAGCTACAGAAAAGTAGAAGATTACAGAAGGTCCTGCACTGCTGAACCCATTCTACAAATGGAGAAGAGCCTCTGTGGTATCCATCATTCATGGATATAATTCCTGTGAGTCATGTATTAAATATTTGTAATTTCATTGGTTTAGCCAAATGCTTTCAATTATTTCTTATCCTCAGAGCCTTTGTATTTTCTGTCAAAGTTTCTCCCAGCAAACCCTTCAATACTAAAATGAAATTAATTTTTTCTTGTGTCAAATGTTTGTTTTTATTCTGCTTTAAGGAATAAGAGGAAACGGTCTCTAGTTGTGCCACGAGAGTTTTATGTTGGATATTAGGAAAAATTTCTTCATGGAAAGGGTTGTCAAGAATTGGAATAGGCTGTCCAGGGAAGTGGCTGAGTCACCATCCCTGGAGGTATTTAAAAGACACACAGATGTGGTGCTGAGGGACATGGCTTAGTGGTGGACTGGGCTGTGCTGGGTTAACTGTTGGACTCAATGATCTTAAGGGTGTTTTCCAGCCTAAATGGCTCTAGGGTTGTAAGAATGTAAGTTTCCTGTGTTTGGCTTGCTATCTGAAGCCCCATGTAATGATTTAATGCACTTGAAAAGAGAAGGTTCTTGTCTGAGTTGCTTTATCTGTCAGCCAGTACTTTGAAAAAAACTACAGTGTTCCTCGCAAAAGTCTGGTTAGTTACAAAAGACAGGAGGGGAGAGAGAGAGAGAGCACACAGTGGCCCAGGGACACTGAATGCTGCCACTGCTGCCGTGTGCTGTAGCACAGGAATTGTATATTGTAGCCAGAGACTCTTAGAACAATTAAAAGCCAACAGTCATTGCTGATTTAGTTTACCAGCCTTGGAGGACTTTTCATTAAATAGTTGTTGTGCATGTTTTTATCTGAGGGAAGGACTGTGTCAAGTTCTTATACTATTTTATGTCTGCTACTGGCATCATGGAGTCACTTGGTATTCATTTACTCTCCCTTGCCTTTCCCCCTGGCACAGCATGGTAATTCGGAGCTATTTATGTGCAAAGTGAAGACTATGTTGAGGAAGAGAAAATCTGAGGTTTCATTGAGTCGGTAATCTGAAACAATTGGTTAAATCAGTCAAGCAAGACTGAGAGCTGTGTGGAGCAGGGACCTGCATGAAACATTGGGAAAATGTGAGTGGATTCCTACCAGCCCTTTTTGTTAGGTGCAAAGACAATTCAATCCATCAATCATGTATTTAAGAAGCTGTATGTGATCTAAGTGAGATTTTCAGGTATTGCAATTAGCATATTTACCTGCACTTACATTAAATCAATATTCTGCTTCAAAGAAGAATGTTTGGATTGGGAGGGTCATTACAACCTGTGTTGTATTTCTTCTGATTTCATCTATCAGCCCCAAAATATCGATGGGCAAAATATTTGTTTAAATCATAATTTCCATTTAGTAAGAGGAGTTGAGCTTTGAAAACGCCTGAACAAGACGCAGCTTTCTGAATTGAGAAGACTACAGGTTAGCTGAATGGTGATATTACACAACCAGCCAACTGGAAAAATGGCCATGACACTTGCCAAAGAGAAGAAAACTGGGAGTGCTTCAGCACTTAGGAGGAGAAGCATACAGTCAGGCGTCATGTTACGGCTAGAGAGGAACGCTTGCTGGAAGAGAAATCCCTTAACATACACACACATCTCTCTCAGAAACTGCCCAAATTAGGACATTTACTTTAAGTATGTGTTCTTATTTTTCCGAAGTCTCTGGTGAAAAGCTTTATGCCAGAAGGAACAGGTAGATATTAAGTGGCAAAGTGGTATCAGCTGGAAATTGCCAGAACACAACAAAATAATGGATTTTTTTAATGAAAATGGCATAGTTTGACTGTCTACAGCTTTCTCTGTAGGAAAAAGATCAAGTTTAAAAAGAATATGAAAATAAGCATAAAAGTGAATAATGGGACTAAATAAAACCATCTAAGCCTTCTAGAATGCATTAATATAAATATAAGAAATTTCTTGGGTTTTGAACACCCAAACCACAGTTCACCTTACCAGTTCTTGTTATTACAGAACCTTAACTACCAGATCATGGATAGAAGTCACTGAAATAGTGATGTTATCAGCTTATTCTTGACAAAGATATTCATGCTGGATATGGGCATGGAGATAAAGTTGCTAATCAATGTAGTTATGTGACAAAGCAAACCTTAAAATCATAATGGAGGGCCTCATGAAGAGACTCACTCTTTCCCAGAAAGAGGAAATTTCTGACCTCAATACTGCAATGAAAAGCTGGAAAGCTTTCTAGCTATAGCAAGATTTGCTGATTCAGAAACATCATGATTTTTGACCTCTTGATGCTGGCATTATTGTGACATACACTCAGCCTTTCTTAACCTGGATTTTCTGTGGAGGAAATAACTGCAGCTGACAGGAAGAGGGTGTGTGAACATGAATGGCAGAGGAGTTGAAGCCCCTCTTAAGAGGCTGTAAGTAGGAACAAGATCTCTTGGTGCCCTTGGAGCAATAGGAGCCATGAGCCCAGTAATCCATCTGGAAATGCAGCTACAGATTCATGAATGGACTCGAGAATGGGGAAATGCTGCCTTAAAAGTGAGCTCTCCCCTCCATCTTGCAGCTATTTCTCATTTCTGTCTAAAATTAAAGCTGGTTGAAAACACCATGGGATTAGAAATCTGTGTATTTCAGTGCGATTCCTTTTTCATTATAAGTCTGTTGTTTTCTCATCTAATCAGCCAAAATCTTGCAGTGCAACAGCAACTTAATAAATTTTTTAAACTTTGTATGATGGTCTTTACGTTAATTCATTCATGTGAAATTTTGTTTTGAGTACTACTATCATTCATTAATTTCCTGTCAGCCCCTTGGTAATCAAGTTGTCAGTGTCAGGGTAACTGTGTTTGAAGGGATTTCTGAAGGTCCCCTGTAGTTCAAAACACTGTTTCAAGCTTCAGGGATAGATCAGGTCTTTCAGGGGTGCATCCAGTTGAGTTTTGAGTAGCTCCAGCAAGGTTTCTGGGCAACCTTTTTCTGTGCTTTTCCACCCTCTGATGAAGAAGTCTTTCTTTAGACTGAAATTCACCTTCTGGCTGTTGCTTCTCACCCTTTCACTGTGCATCTTTGTGAAGACTGGTCTTGTCTCTACCCCTGGCCCATGGGTAATTGTACACCCTGCCCTTTGCTTTCTCTTCTCTAGGCTGAAGAAACCCACTCCCTCAGCTTCTCCTCATACATATTGGGCTGCAATCCTCAAACCTTCCTCTCCAGTGAGAAGTATGATGCATGAATTCAAATGTCCTGTGCTGAATGCTGGAGGATTGAAACCAGAGAACTCAAAAAATCGCTGCCTGACCTACAGGGCTGGACAGCATTCTCCCATCTGCCCTTCTGGTGAGTGAGTGAGAAAGGCCACACAGTTCATGCAGGCACCATTTCCCTGGCAAGCTGGGTCAAAAAAGTTACATTATTCTCAGTTTAGAGACTTGGCTGTGGTACATCCATTTTTGCTCCTTGGAGACTGGCTCTGAACTTAGTTTTAAATGGAACCTTACACTGAGTTCACAGTATAAGTCTATTATCATTGACTTACTGGCTGATTCTCTTTTTGACTTAATCAAGGAAAAGTTTGGGGGTTTATTTTAAGGGATAGGGAGAGAGGGAGTGTTTAGCACATTCTTTGCAAAACTGGAATGTGGTTGAAATCTGGGTCTGAGTGAAATCAGGAGAGAACTAAACTCCTCTCTGGGGAGTAAACTCACATTTCCTCTCTAAGGTTGGCTGTCATCATATTTACTTCCCTCAGTATGTTCTAAATGGATCTCCACAATATTCAGAAAGTTGCTGTGCAACTGAGGCGGTTCTATTTCTGTATGGCCAGTTTTGGATGCTTAACAAATTTGACTTTGTGTAAGTATGAGCCGAACACTCAATAAAAATTGGGTTGATTGAACAGTGCAACAATCAAATATCCGCGCAGCCCAAGTACTTCTGAAACTTTAGACAAAGATGTACCCCTACCTAATTTACTTAATGAACCACAACTGAAGGCAGTTAATCAGCTGTTTCACTGCCAGCAGGCAAGAGGAAGTTGACAGCTGTTCACAACTGGATCTCTGTGCTTCTCTCTTTAGCATGTACAGTGCAAAAAGTGTGAATCAGGCAGAATAGGTCACTGAGATTTTCAGGCAGTCACGGGAACGAAATAAGGGCTGAACTGCTGAGCAGCCTTATTTCCCTGGTACCTGGCATGCTTATTTGTCCCAGTGCAACACATGGATAAAAACCATAATCGCATGGGAGCAGAGAACCCTCCCTCGAGTGTCGTCCTGAAATCCCCATGCTTTGGTGATGAATAACCTGCATGAATTCCAAGGTGATGAAGAACCAGAATCAGTAGGATGTTTTTATACTGAAGAAGTTGAGAAGCTGTTAGAACCAAAATTCCTTTTCTGCTGAGATGGTAAGGCTCAAAATAATTCCCGATTTTTTTGGTTTTTTTTTTTTTTCTGTTGTATTAGGCTAATATTCCAAACATAGCAGCTGATGTTTGTGAATCTGAAAATCTTTGCATCCAAGTCTTTTATTACCAGGCAGAGGTTGTTAGTAAGTCAATCAACATTTCTTGCTTTTATGGGCTCTTTTTCCCTTTAATGAGATATCCTCATATGCCTGTTATCTAGCTGAATTACAGAGGAGTTGCACAAAGTTGGGCTTTTCAAGCACATCACTGGGAAGATTCCCAAGAATTCAATATTTGCAGTGAGGTGCAATTGATCTCAAGGATGAACATCATCCTGGTGTACTAGAGAAGAGCAGCAAAATGGAGGGAGAGGAGTCCTTGAGAGGTTATCCAATATTCCCCTCAGCCCTAGGTCAGCACCAAATATACCAGCACAACACCTGGCAGGTGACAAAGGGATCAAAAAGGGTCCCTAATTCCAGCATTCTTCAGCCCCAGCCTGCTGCTGCACAGGGGAGTGCTGAACAGAGCGCCCAGATGGAGCTGAGACAGGTCTCAGGCTGAGCAGGGATAGAGGGTGGTCCTGGGAGACTGCTCAGGGAAATTGAGGCGTATCAGTGCCCTCAAGGCCTGAACCTAGGGACAATTGCTCTTGAAAACACACGGCTCTCTCTGTGTGACAATCAGGATCATTCTCCATCTGGCACAGAAAGCAGCAATAACTACTTTGATTAAGGACCAAAGCAGTCAGTCTGCTTCTGCACAGGCCTGGACATCTCAGTCAGTCAGTCAGTTCCACTGCTTTTCTCCCTGAGTTTTACCTTCTGCCAGGTAACTGATGTGGGCCAAAGACTAAGGTGATTATTTTTCAACTAATAGCTGAACTTGGAGGCTCTCATTGTCCCTGGGCTGACACAGTCTGACCCAGCTGTGCACACAGATTTTTATGGACACTGTGTTCACAGGCTTATGCTCACGTAACTTAATGTGCAAAGGGCAGCCCTTGATGAAAGAGTTTTGTCAGACTGCTTAACTAGATCTTATAATCACCACCACGCCACCAGAGATCTGAGAGGCTTCTGTTACCGTGCTCCCTGTGCTTGTAATTTCTCAGATGAAGGCTGTGTATTGCTCATCCTTTATCAGCAGAGCTTTAGCTGTTCTTTAAATTTCCAAAGTGGAATATAAAAAGGAAAAATTCTTGTCAGACAGATGTTTAGCACCACTGATTGATGCTCTTGCAAGGGCTAATGTCACCTGAAAGGCATCAATTAGCAGTGTTTCTGTTGCTTTCATCACAGAAGTCAGTAAAGCAGGAAATAGTATGAAACTTGAGAGAAAGATAAATGAGTCTCATTAAGAGGAGTGAGGTATGATTAAACAATAGGGTACAGCAGGGTGGGTGAAATATGAGGCCGGCACTGATCTGGGGACAACTCATCTAATTGTTATCAGTTTCCCAGCCCAAAGGAGTGGTAATTCAGAAGTTAAACATAGGTACTGAGGTATGTCATTGCAAGGCTAAAAATTAGGTTTGGAGGATTAACCACACTGATCCCTAAAAGTGAACTCAGAAGAATCCTTGATGAGTTCATAATTAGCCTGAGGGATGACAGCTCACAATCAGTCGCGTCCGCCCCTGGTGTAAGTTGGCAGCATGTCACTGACTCCCATCGATGTGACTCTTCTGATATCAGTGTGACTGTGAAAAGGCAAAAGCACAGTGAACATTTTTCTATTTTTAATTTCTGTAAACTGCAGAACTCCTTTTGATTTCAAAAAAAAGCAGGATAGGGCCATTTGCTTAAATACATGAAGTTCTCCCTACCAAATGTATTGGAAAGTCATGTGAAGCTCTGTTTACTCTTTTTGCTATGCCTGAAGCTGGAAGGACGTATTATTTCCATCCAGTGAAATGAGAGTGGTACTCACTCTTCTCATAATCACTTTGAAGCATCTGCACTTGAGGCAGAAGCTAAGGTCTGAAATGGAGGCAATTTAACAAACAGTGTCACTGACCTTGTGCCCAGTGCTGTATCCAGACAAATAATTGCACCATGGCTGGTACTTACGTAACACACTCTTATGCAAGAGAAAGTAGCTGGGAGTCACTTTGTGTGCTTGGACAGGGTGAGAGGCACAGCAGCCTCGACTGGACTGCACACGGCCAGGGCGGCTTGCTTTCACCTCAAGAGCAGGAGCTCATTTTCCTTGGCCTTGCTGTCTGGATGCATTTATGCCTGCCCACCATGGCCACCTTCCTTCCACTCCAATCCACACACAGGGTTGGAAACTCCATCAGCTTTACCAAGCAAGTCATATGTGTCTGCTCTGTGACTCCCACCAAGAGGCATCTCCTACCCAGGGACTGCAATGTACCTCTGAGATTTTAGGAGGGCACAGCTGTACCATGCTACCCCTGCTTTATCAACTGCATTTTTCAGGCAGCTCCAATAGCTTGTGGCCTGGATCCTTTTCTGTCCCTGTGGTGTTCTTCATGATCTAAAGACAGTCTTTCTGTGGTGAGCAGAGAATGAGTCCTGGACTGATATTTCAGTCCCTTGAGATATTTCCCTCACCTGTCCTCCAGACTCCACCTCAGCAAAATATCAGGGCAGGGATTCACCCCTCTGCTGTCCCTTCTGATTATTACACAGAAAGCAGTAGAAAGAGCATGTCACCATGGAGTAGCTGTGGGAGCAAGATGGAGCAGGGATCTTTATACCGGGTGCAAAAGGAGGGAGAAATTGGATGGCAAGAAAACCAAACTGAAGGCAGGTTTCCCAATCATCTTGTTCCCATCTCTTTGGTAGCTGGTGAGTTGCGATCAATACTAAAATGTGTCACTTGCTCTTGCTGGTCTGCTCACACTCACATGTGTAACTGCAAGAACGGGTTCAGTAGAAAGAAAGGTGGATTTCTATACAGTTCCTCTAGATGGCAAGCTTTATCTGTTCTATTTATCTTATCTGTTCAAAAGTGAGTATGTTCAGGCTCAGCCACACTGGAAAAAGCTTTCTACTCTACACTGACCATTCCGTCAGTTCTGGAATATCAGCCCCTAGAGTCCTAAGCAAGTTTCTGTAGGGAAACAAAATTGTGAATGGTGCACCAGTTTCTTGAGAAATGTGTTTACTTGTGAAATATGACTTGTAAAGTAGAACAATGAATTTTTTTTTTAAAGATGGCATATTTTCAAACATTGTTGCTTTACCTAGTGATGAAGATGTGGATCAATTTACTCTCAGAGGCATTTTGCTGTGCTGAATGTGAGGGAAGTCTCTCTCTCTGCCCCAAGTTTTCTAGGCATTAACACTGATCATTACTTTCACTGATGCTAAGTCAGTGAGGAGTGAGTGTAAAAAATCAGAAATAGAATGATGAAATCAATAAAATTGCCCTGAGAGCTGATTCCAATCTAGGTCCTGTGTAATTAGCAATTACGGCAGTGGATTCCTGGCATAAAATTCCTGTAAGGTGGTATTGTATGCATCCAGTATTTCAATATTAGAGAAAAATGTTGCTAAAGAGCAGCTATTTTGCATCCTAGGTTGTCTTTAGAACAGCAATAAAGTAAGTGTGATGGTAGTGTTGGGACACAGGATCGTATTACAGGTTTCATGGTGTTAGATTTACTGGGAAGCAAGATGACAAAGAATCAAGCCATATCTCTTTGGAAATCAGGATACAGGCCCAGCCCTTACTCATGATACAACAGAAAGAGCTTCCAAAAACACTCTTGGTGTTTATGAAAACCCCAGCTGAGCGATGTATCACTGGAGTAATGGGTCTTTATGACAGTGGTTGTTCTGCATTTTCTGTGGAAAAATGAGACAATGTCCATAGAGGCCACTGCTTGTGTCCAGTGCTCTGCTGTTTGCATTGTTTCTGCATTCCCCTTGCTGAGACACCATCTCTATTCCTTCTCCTGTGTGAAACAGTTTGTGAATTCCTCCAGGGGGAAATCATGACATGCATTTTGCAGGTGATACAACACATGACATTTTGCTCAGATGTGATAAATGGAATATTTAATCAGTTTTCTTGGATGATTTTGCAATAGCCCTAATGATCTATTTGAATTTTAATTTCAGTTTAAGTTTGTCCTGTCTTAGTTTCAGCACATTACTTATTATTATATCCTTCAATCTCCATTTACTTGCCTTTCACTCTTTCAGTTGTGCATCCTGTTACGCCTCTGACTAGAGCATAAGGGTCTCAGACTATGGATTTTTATTTGTTCTATAAAAAATGTCTGATCACTCTTTAAGTGCTGTACAAATACATAATGATCTGGCCATAGTGCTTGCTCTGCCTTAGATGATTTGTCTCTCTTTTTCACCTCCACCCTTCAAATAATCTTGTCACAGAAATTGCCTGTAGCTTACCCAAGCTCTTCTAATTTTCTTCAAGTCGGTTTTTCCAGCTTGGGTAAATCAGTCTTCCCAGCCCAGAAAACATTGCTGGCACCACTTGACCTCCCTCTGGTCAGGGATTTGACAGAAATGAGAAAGCAGGCTTTGCTTTCTAGAAGAGGGGTACCCAGACCTCTGTGCAGTTTTGCTGGTCACGCCTCAGCCGAGTCACCTGGAGAGAGTTACTCATCTCTCCTCCCTGACGAGAAGCCTCTTAGGTCGCAGCCTTCTGCTACCACGTTGCATTGCACGCTCCCGTCCCTGACAACACCTCTCCCTCTTGCCTCGAGATCCCTGCCTTTCCCTTCCCTCCCCTCGGGATGGTGCCTGCCCTAGATAATGAAGTGGTTTGTGCCTGGTTCTTGCATAACTATTCCAGTCAGGGCACCAAGAGACCTGTTTTCTCCATTTCCTCTGCTTAGGGTCACCACGCACCTCGGAGCACTTTGTGATCAGACATCAACTGTCCTCCAAAATAGCAGGACTAATGTCATTCTTTCATCTTTTATTGAATCAGAGTTTTGACTGATAACGAACAGGAGAATGTGCCATGTCTTTCCATGCCAGTGCATAAAATGCACAGCAGTATAATCTTGGCCCCTACTATCCATAAGAATGATTGAATTCTTGTATTGTCCACAACAGTTATTTCCCCCTATACTGACAAGAGAGCTCTGATAATTAATCTGTCCTGATCTGAGCAAACTGACTTTCTTTTCTCTTGATTTTACCCCTACTATTACTGCTAAAGGAGAGGAAAAAAAGGCTAACTGGCTCTGCTTAGAAGCAAGGACAGAGCAAGCATGACCCAGTGCACATGGTGTCCCGAGGAGCCTTTTTCTTCCTCCCTGAGGCAACGGCACATCGAAGCCTTCTAGAAGGTCCGCAGATAATCAGCCTTCCCTTTCCCTATTGCATCTGATTTCACAGCCTTTGCATATGTTTAGCATATCCCTTTGAAGTGACTGGGGGTGGTGGGAATCCCTGCCCTCTGGCAGCCCAGCGTGACTGACAAACGCGGCGCTCACCCCTTCTCCCTGGCGTGAGACGGAGCCATGCTCTGGCACCAAAGCTCCCGCAGGTCCCTGCGATGTGCTCTTGCACAAGATGGCCTTGGTCTTACCTCGTGGCAGGCAGGAATAACCTACTCCTGAACTGCCTGCTTTCCCACAGCATGCATTCCTTTCTCCCCACTTAAAAAAATGCCCCTGGCTGACAGATAGTGAGTGCAGAACCTTCTCGTTCAAGGTCAGAAGGTCCCAAAGCATCAGATAAACGCTGGAAAATCTTTATCAGATAAGCATGTGTAACTGCTGAGAAAAATGGTGATGTTGCAGACTCTTATGGAGGAGAAAGTGTGAAGGAAACTGGCCTCTGACAATGTGCCGGCCTGGGAATTTGAGGAGAGGATATATTTCCTCACGGATTTGTGTGTGAAATATGATGTGGCTACTGTGTATTGCAGCTGAGCTTTACTGAAGCTTAAGCTCTCCTCTCCCTATTTTTTTAATACTGATACTTTGAATACACGTGTAATCATCCATGCCCTGACTTTTTAGGCACTTTTATTTCCTCTCTTCTTCACGCTATTTGGAAGTGGATCTGTGAGTGGTGCTTGAATATTTATATATCTTGTGTTGTATTTTTACAGCACCTTCAAGTCAGAATCAATGGAAAGACCCTGAGGAAGTTATTTTTGGCCTGGTTTTCTAGTTGCAAAGGAGTAGGTCATGCAAACTAAACACACCCCTATATCCTTTGCCTCAGGCTATGCCCTGGGTCTGGAGCAGACCCAGAGAACAGGATCTCTCACAAGGAGCTCAATACGTGGAGGCTGTATTATCCTTTTGTGGGGCGCAGAAGCACTCACATAGATACGTTGTCCAGCCTGATAGGAAGAGGGAGGAACAAATTAGGAGGGCAAGTTACAGTCACCTTCTTCCTCTTACAGTGGGCAATAACTCTGTTACAATTTGGACTCCTGTTTTAATCTCCCTTGCATTGTTCCGAGAAAGCAGTTTAAGCACAGCAGAGTTAAATCTGAGCTTGTGTTCTGCTGTCTCCCTCATTAAATGTGCAGTAGTGTGGAGGTTTGTAGTACTTCATGAATTGTGTTCATCACCAACTTTTTTGATGAGATATATTTTAAGGATATCCTATAAATGCATGTGTATAGGTATCTTACAAGACTCCTCACAAATCAGAAATGTCTCATAATGCTGATGAAATGGAGGTTTGGAATAAAGAATTTCTTTACTTATCTCGATAACAAATGTGATGGACATCTTACCCTATCCTGCACTGCAGTACGTATCGATGGCTGTGTATCATACTTGTAAACACATGAGAAAGACAAGCTAAAAGATTCTGTGCCTTTGGAAAAGTCATGCTTTGCAAGTCCAGCCTATACATAATCTTAAACTGTGTTCGTACTGATAGCAAATGCTGAATGTATTTCATTACCAGGAGGGCGAGACTGGCTGCCAGCCAGATGGCATTTGCAAATGATCCATCCCTAATCTGCTCTTCCAGAGCATGACCTACATCTTGTTGCTATCTTTCCTCTTTTTCTTTGAGTGATTAACTCTCAATTCATGAGACTTTTCCAAGCAGGACCTATCCTTCACGGTGCCTAGTAAGCATCAAGTGCTTTTGTCTGCTTGCGCTCAGCTTCCAGCTCCCCAGAGCAGAAGCATCCCAGACCTCATTAAAAACATCATAAATTTTAACCCAAAGTCCCAGAGACCCAGCATAATACTGTGATGGAAATCCATCAGTAATGCACTGTCACAGGCAGATATTTTCCTGTACACAGGGATAGGTGGGCATTATGGACAGGAGCTGGCATCTATAGCCCGGTCCAAGATTCAGAGCCAAGCCAGGGCTGCCAGGTATCACCATAGCTGTGAAGGGAGGGGGAGGGCCCCATTAGGCTAGCCAGTGCTCATAACCAAGCCTGGGCTTCCTTGTGAAAAGGTTTTTATAATGTAAACAGTGCTCTTTGGGTTTCAAGGACACCCTGGGGAAAATGGCTGGCTGTGCAAAGGACTTCTGTTGTTGCTTGACCAGTTGGCTCACTCAGCATCTTACACCTCCCCACTGCCCTTTGGCCAGAGTCATGTTATTATGAGTATATAATTGTGTATTTAGCTCCTCTGTTGTTAGGGCTACAATTTAAAGTAATGAAGGAATCTAATTTAGATCAGTGTGCTCCCCATATGAGCTCAACACAAAGCTGTAATAAGCCAATTTATAAATGACATATATTTCCCCTAAACTCAGACAGAACGCAAAATATAAATATGAGAAGGACTGACTGCTAATGGGTTCATGAGAGCTCATTCCAAAAATAGAGCTGAGCTGATCAAAAAGCATCTGTGTACCAGCAATTTGAAAGTTTCTTTATAGTTTTCGCAAGAAAATTAGACCAGTTCATGAATAACTGAGTCACAGGACATTGTGATTGGCTGTTCTTTAGAAAGAGTTAGAAGTAACATGTGCTTTGCTCACAATGTTGGCAAACTGATTTTTTTTTGTTTGCAATTTGATTTTTGAAAACTAATCAAGCCAAGGGTTAAGGGAAAGCTCTTAGACATGGGCAGAATTCCAAAGCACTCTGGGAGCCCATTCACTAATTGAAGTTGGTGTCAGGAAGCATGTCTTAATATGACTTTCAGGAAGTTCTTTAATTTTTTTGCTAATATGTCAACCTTCTCCTTTCTCTGCAGTATAAACAGCAACTTTAAACATACATATACACATATATAATTCTTTTTTATCTCCATGCCCCAGCAAAGGCAGGAAAAGGAGCTGCTGAAACTGAGCCAGAAGAAAAGGAAGCAGGCCATTCCTGGAGAAGATGCCTCCCTCTCCCTAAAAAGCATGACATAGCAGGGTGGCTACCCACAGATTAAGAAACTGTTGAAAACCTTGGAATTACTCAAATGAGGTTATTGCCTTCGGGTTACCCAAATGACCACAGCAGGTCAGCCCCAGCACTTCCACCTCTGCTGACCAGGAGGTTGAGTCAGGCCCTCTACAGCCTCAAATCATCCCACTGTCTCTCATGCATTCTTGGTATCAAGCCTCAGCTGTCGTTGCTCATGGTATGATGGTAAGAAGCATTCTCTGGTTTCTCCTGCGTTGCCTTTGCCTGAACCATTTCAGCTGAGCACCACTGCCCTAATCCTGAGCATCCTTCCCCTGCTCTGGTCCTTGGTTCCTTGAGGGGAGCCCTCTCTGTCTCAGTGTCCCAGCTGAAATCACAGGAGGGTTTTGTTCTGCTGGAAGTGTTAACCTGCCTGCTGAGTGGCAAGAGGGAGAAGCTGTGCAGAAACTGAGGCAAGGCTGCCCAATAAAACCAGAATGCCTACAGACAAACAGCCGTAACTGGGGTCAAATGCAAAGCCCATTCCTGACCTGAGGTGCTCTACCAGAATGTCCAAAACCTTGCACAGAGACTTTGTACCACAACAACTGATCCACTGTTGTACAAGCACTAAATTGCTTGTGCACACTGCTGTGTGACTATCCTAAAGAAACGCATTGTAGCACCTACTTATTCTTGTCTGGGAACAGCAGTAGCAAGATTTTAAGGAGCAATATAATTTTTACCACATTAAAAGTGGTGCAACCCAAATAAATTAGAAACTATAAATCTTTCCACTGCCTTGGCAGGGCAGGTGAGCTCCATGCTCTCCAAGACTCACACACCTTCATGTTAATGCTTTTAATGCCACATCTTTCAGGTTGAGAAGAGAAACAACTGTCATTTTTGACCTTGGGAGGAGTCCAAATGTTGTGGGTGGTGGCAGGGCATTAGGTGAGGGAAGGAAGGCAATATCTGCTGTTCTGCCTGCTCAGAAATGTGCCTCCTTGGAAGGGGCAGAGCCTGCACCACTAGAAAGAAATTTGTTTTCTTTTGACTCTTTGCAAATGCACAAAACTTCATGAATGCAGAGCACTGTAGAATTTTTTTGCAGAACAAGCTAATGGGAGCAAAGGTGAGGCTCCTTGGGCATTTACCACAAATCTGGCTGTACAAGTTAATTTTCTGCCACCATTTCCTGGGAAATAGCAGCTCACAGCAGATAGAGGGGTTGCAAGGTGGCACCAACTATTGAAAGGAATTGGAGTATATGGTTTTGTTCTGAAACGTGCTTGGCCATATCTGGTATAGTTGTGCCAGTTCAGAAATAGTTTAAGAAAAGAGCTTCCTTGAAAATGAAATCTAGTCCTGCAAGAAACTCTGGTATGTCAAAATCATGGAAGTTTTTTCACAGGTTTAGATGACAAATTGTTTTTATTTGTTAGATGGTTGGTTGTTTTGGTTTTGTTTGGGTTTTTTTTTTTTATTTTGAGGTAATATATTCTCATTTGGAAATGGAACAATAACTTTAAAATACATTTTTGATAAAGTTAAAATACTTTAGTTCTTAGCTTAATATATAGAAAAAGCTAAAATCCTGTAAGAAATTGGAACCGAGTCAATCAAAAAGCCCCAACCTCCACACCCCAGTCAGTTCCAAGGTACTGAATTGTTTCAATTATCCTGCCAACTTTTCCCTCCAAAAATATGCTCTGTTCCCCCAAGACCTTTTGTTTTAAAGAAACATACACTGTCAGTGGTGATGTGTTTTGATCATGAAAACACCCACCAACATTTTGCTGAAGTAGCAGCACTGAGCACTCTGAGGCCATGTCTACAGCAGCAACCAGCGCAGAGCAGGAGGAGGGGCTCTACACAACATGCCCAAAATCCCTGCCATAGGGATTGTTTCACTCCATGGACTGAATGCTTTTTTCGGTTGGAGTTTGATCCAATTGGTGCTCTCTTAGGCCAAAGCTAAGGACAGGAATTGGGAGAGTTACTTCCCTCCTCACCTGGACTAAAATGCTAATGAAGTGCAAGTGCATGAATATGAAGCTGACTCACTGCAAGAAGTCCCATCTGCTTACATCACTAGCTGTTGAAAGACATTATATGCTGAGGTACCCTTGGCTGATGAAATAAGGTATCCAAAAAATCCTGCAAAAGGGTTGGGATTTTTGGTTAGTGGGTCTTTGCTCAGAGACAGGGTATCAGCTGTGTTATCTATTATCTTTATATCTGATTTTGTATCACTCTAAATATAGTTAATGGAACAAATATTACTTTGATATGAATCACCAAAACACCAAATCTTGTGTGAAATGCAAAGCAGAAATGCACAACACACACTTCTTTCCAAAGCCTTTGCTACACAGCACTTGGACTGCAGTGATCACTGATATTTACATCTAACAGCAAACACAGGAAAAGAGTCCTTTTTTACAAGGCATGAAATACATGCTGAACAAGAATAGGATCATCTTCCTCTTAATTACCTCATCTCCTTTATTTACTCAGTTACCAGTGGACCATCATTTCACTTCTGTTTTTAACGCTCACTCAATTACAAACTGTACCTGGTCCTGAGGGTGTGTATCAAAAAAGATCAGATTGCAAACCACAAATTATTTAAGAAATACAATAATTAAAAAATAATAAGCCCCCAAATAAAAAAGCCACAAGAATATCGACATTGTCAGTGTAAGAACAAAGCACTGAGAGTTGTCAAAGAAAGAGTAATGAAACACTTCCATCAGCTCATGGATTAACTTGTGTTATTAGCTATTTTGGTTAGAATGTATGGCTTGGAAATTGTACTGTTCAAAGGGAGTAGCACATTGTGAGAAAGCACCTTAAGACAAAGCATTTCAAGCTCTTCAGTGTTATAGATGTGCTTTCCTTTGGTGGCACTTTCTTCATAGGCAGAGAGGTATCTTTGTGTGGGTAATAAACAAGTTTGGTCTGTTTTCCAGGAAACATCTTCTGCTGTAAGGGCATTCTATTAGCTCTGAATATTTACTGCTCACACAGGTGTTTATAAAACAGTCCTAAGACCCACTAGATAATGCCCTCACTCTCCGTGCTGGAGTGTGTGCCTACATAAAGAACAGTAAGATTTTTAGTCATAGCATCCGTGTAGATTCATAAGATCAGGGCAATTAACAGCAGAAATACTGAGAGGTATATGCTGGTTTTTTATCACAGACCTCCTTTTATAAGCCACAAAGGGATGGTATCTTTTTGGTAAGCTGAAGCATAATACTAGAAGTGTATGTATACATAAAGTAGTATAAAAAATATAGCTTTAACTTTTCTTATTTCCTTCAGATGTTGCCATAAAACCAGCATGATAATTTCAAGAAACTGAACTGAAATAATTTCGTTAGTGAAGTTAAACTGAATAGCTATGTGAATAACTATTTCACCTTTTGGAAGTTGATGTCAGATCAAGTGTTAAAATATTCTCTTTTAAACACTCATGTTTACTTTGCCTAACAACTTCATCTACTGTACAACGTGTTTAACTTTTACATCTAAGCTACGCGAATGAAGAAAATAAATTTAAACCTAGACTGTGGTTTTTTATTTATATCTTTGGTTGACTCTCCTGATCCCCAGCAAGCAAAGAATGACACCAAAGAAATCAGTAGCCGAGTGGATAATAAGCTAGATGTGATCCCCTAGTGCAGACAGCTTTTTAAAATATAAAAGAATACTTAAAATTGTATGTCTATGCATAGCTGCAAAGACATCAGTGGATACAGTATTTCAAAGTGCTAAGGTATGGAGCACATCACACATAGATGTGAGAAATCTGGAGCCTTATGTGAGGATGAAACATCATCTATATGTAATGAACGTAAGTGAAGACTGATTAAATTCAACAAGCATACCCCTAAAACTCGTATTCTTGAAATACTGGTCCTATGCAGTGTGAAAAACAGTTTCTTGCTATTGTTCTCTAAGGTAATGTGTACCAAACATGTCACTTCCTTTCATCTAAGGATAACAAATCTCTAACTGACCACTTACCTGACTTTTGATCCTCACCCACGGTTTGCACAGCTCTTAGTGAGATGGTTAAATAGAGGATGTCCCATTGTCCTGCTGACTGACTGGGAGACGTTTTCTTTGCTGGCCTGCATGGACACGTCTGATTCCCTAGCCCAGAGAGAATTGTACAGGAGTATTTCTAGCTCCTTCCTTGGGCATAAAGCTCAATGCATCCAGAGCTTCAAATTCACTTCAGCTGTTGAACGTGGCACAAAAATGTAGTAGGGTTAAACCTTTAGTCAGAGACTGCCCAAATTTGGATTGCCTCTGCAGGGCCTATTGCTGTTCAGGATCCTTTGGTGCCCAGCTCCTTCTGCATTGGGCCTTGGTAAAATTTGGAGATACAGTTAAAGGGACTGCTTGCTTTGTAGTGTGTGTGCAAGAGTCATGCTTGTGTATCAAAACAAAAGAAATGATGGGACTTAAAACTAGGTTAGGAAGGAGCCACACTTCTGAGACTTATAGGTGCAGAAAAGGAGCAAAAATGTCACTCTATGTCATTAAGGTGTCACACTCACTAGTGAATAACCTGGCCATGATGACAATTTGTGTGATGATAACTTGATGGTGATGACATCTCACCGTTTTGCTGCATGAAACCGTGTGGATGTCACCTGGAATTCGTCTACCCTAAGGTATTTACTAAATACAGTGAAGCTTACATATATCCTCTGGTCAGCACATTGAAAAGAAGTCAAGAAGCTTACTCATCCAAGAAATGCAGGGTAATTAAACCCTCCAGCTAACTCTGAGCAACCTCTTACACCCTAAATGATCAGTTTTATGATTTTTTTTAATGAATGTTTGTGGTTGCAATTTTCCACTCCCCTTGGAATAATCCCCTCCTTTCAGCTGACATACAAAATCATACTGGGAATCTCCTGTACACTGAATACTCTCAGTGTGTCCTCTAGTTCCTGCCTATCATTTCCAGCAAAGATTGGACTTTTCTACCAACCACGTGTAGTTGAACAAAGACAAGTGCCGGATTCTGCACCCAGAATGGCACAACCAAACACACAAACTGGGAAACAAGATGCTGGAGAGAAGTGCTGTGGAAAGGGACCTGGGGGTCCTGGTTGAGGGAAAGTTGAGCATGAGTTAGCAGTGCCCTGGCAGCCGGGAGGGCCAAGCGTGTCCTGGGGGGCATCAGGCACAGCATCGCCAGCCGGGCAAGGGAGGGGATTGTCCCGCTCTGCTCTGCACCGAGGCGGCCTCACCTCGAGTGCTGGGGGCAGGTTTGGGTGCCACAGTATGAGAAAGACATTAAACTGTTAGAGAGCATCCAAAGGAGGGCAACAAAGGTGGTGAAGATGATGACCTTGAGGGGAAGCTGGATGAGGAGCAGCTGAGATCTCTTGGTCTGTTCAACCTGGAGAAGAGGAGACTGAGGGGAGACCTCACTGCAGTTACAACTTCCCCATGAGGGGGAGAGGAGGGGCAGGCACTGATCTCTTCTCTGTGGTGCCCAGTGACAGGACCCGAGGGAATGGCCTGAAGCTGTGTCAGGGGAGGTTTAGGTTGGATATTAGAAAAAGATTCTTCCCCCAGAGGGTGGCTGGGCACTGGAACAGCTCCCCAGGGAAGTGGGCACAGCACCAAGCCAGGGAAAGTTCCAGAAGTGTATGGACACTGCTCTCAGGCATATGATGTGTTTCTTGGGGATGTCCTGTGTAGGGCCAGGAATTGGACTTCAATGATCCTTATGGGTGCCTTCCAACTCAGGATATTCTGTGATTCTATGATCTAATCTGTTTATGCTTAATTACTGTTTTCTAAAAGAACCTGGCTACATGCACTGACTAATAGGCAAGACTATCCTCTTCCTCCTGTTATTATACCTCTCTAGTTTTTTCATTCATGACAAAAATAAGTTTCAGCACTAGAGGTGAGGAAATGCCAGTTTATGCTAATTGTAATTGAAAAATAGATTAAATTCCAGACAATCACTTAAAATTATAAGCAGGAGCATGTGCCCAACAGGGGGTTTAGCCAGCTTTGCTTTCACCTAACCCCATACTGCTCAAGGAGGCTTCTGGTCCCTGATGTACACTCAGATGCTCTAAGAGATGGGAGCAGCTGCAAATGGGCTCTGAGGGGTGCACCTAACTGCGGGTTTGCATAACCAAGGGATTTATCTATGCCTTCTTTTCTCCAGCTATCCTCCCTTTCTGAGTTACATTAACTGGGCTTCTTGACTTCTTTGTTTTACGGTGAGCCACAGAGTTTAACTGTGGAAAAAGGTCCAAGCACAAACACCTTGCTCTCTACCAATATATTTTGAATGGAAATAACAAATAAAGTCCTTCCTTTTCTGTTTAATGTAGGAGCATTTAAAGAGAACTTATTACGTACTGCCCTTATTTGTCATTATAAAGAATTCCAGGGCTGATACATGAATATCTACCTCTCCCTACTGTTTTCAGCTAGGTAAAACAATCTTTACCTCCAGAGTATGACGTTTTGACTTTAACTGGAGCTTTCGCAGTTTCTATCTGACATTATTTCATCCATACTGGAGTAGTGTGATTCACTAGCGGCAAAACAAACAGCTACAGACCTGAGCATCTCAAATCTGCAAGTAATGAAGCTGGTCAGTGGGGCTGTGAGGGGAACTGCTGCCAGTGGGAGTGTACAGCAGAAACAAACGCAGGCATCAGCCCTCTTGGCTCACCAGCCAGTCAGCCAAACACTCACACCACAGCATAACCAAACATGGAGAGAAGACAAGTTGGAAAGAGAACTTAATCCTTAAAAAAATGTTCTACCTGATTGTGCCCCCCTCAACAGGCAGGACTTGGCAGTGGTACAGCCCACAGACTCAACTGGAAATCTGTGTGTGCCGGCAGCAGATTATTGCTGGATTCATTACTCTGCATGGTTTTGCCCTTGCAGTTACTACAACTGCCTCCTTTTTCCCTTATGCAGTCTTTTTGTTTGCCTGTTTTAAGTCTGAGGTTTGAATCTGTTCACATGTCCTTTGTTTAAACACATCCCTTCTGCCTTCAGGTGTGTTTGTTGATCCCTTGAGCTGAAGCTAGAAAAAAAAGTAGTGCTGGATAACAACACATTGCATCACCCTCACAGAGAGTGGGAAAGCACATCACTTCCTCCCAGCCTTTTGTCCCTGGAGCCCTTCAGGTTTGTGCAGCAGCTTAGCAGGCTGACTTCATTCTCATGGTCCTTTCAGCCTGATGGGATTTGCTCATTTATCTAAAGGAACTGGAAATTTCGGAGGAAAAACTTTGATAGTAGTGTTGAATGGGCTGATATTTAAAGCTGCATTCCTTGAAATTACTCCAGATGAAGTAGCCAGTGTACCAAGTTATCTTACCACTCTTTGCTCTTCAGAAATTTGCATTGTGTCTGACACCAGATACGTATCACACAGAAATTACCCTGCCAGTGGATGCTTGAATTAGATTTTGTCTAAAAGTATGTGATGGCATTTGGCTTGTGATCTTGAGAAATCAAAAGATTGATTTGCTGTTTCATTTAAATCTAAAAAAACCAACCACACAAACAAAAAAATCCTAATTTAAAAAAAAAATTCAACATTTTAATATCATGTTCAGAAAACCTTGTTTTAGGATAAATTTCAGGTGGTCTATGCAGGTTCCCTAATTTTACTCCTAGGCAGTGACATGTTCAGCACCGCTATTGCTGTGTATTGCTTTGCGGTTCCTCTTGCTTTCATGGTCCCAGGGCCATCCTGGAGTCTGCAGGGCACAGCTTAGTGGAAACTGTTCATCCCCTTGTCTGAGAAAATACATAGAAAAGTGCAGCTAGAAAAACAAGTGCAACCAATTTGGTTTTGTGCAGCATCTGGAAAGCAGAATTAGTAAACCTAGAAATTCACCTCAGAGCTGGTCGTGGGGGAGTCCCCTGTACAGAAAACAGGGAGCAAATCAGTGCACAAAGGGAACTGATGGCTCACCTCCTCCTGAAGGACATATCTGGAACAGCTCACAGCTTATGCCCTCAGTGTGCATGCTTCTCTCCATGACCGTGGAGACAGCCTGGGCTGACCACCTTGCACACAGGGATCTACACCACAGGTGTCTGGAACTCAGTACAGCCTCTCCTCTACACACACAGATGGAACAAGGTAACACTTCCTAACACTTCCTTTTACACACAGCAGCTCTGGGCCCGGCGTGTCTTGTGCCTCCCACCTGCAGGCAGCTGCTATGGATGTGTGCTCCCCTAATGCAATGCACGGCATCCCTTTGTTTCATAACCTCTCAGCTCACTGCTTCCAGGGCAAGGCAGCAGTTTCAGCACAGTTTCTCACCAAGTGAGCTTCATCTCTTCCAAAGAGAGCTCTGGTTCCCTTTCCTCCCTTTGCCCCAGTCCTGTAACCTGTGCAGCAATACCTGAAAGCTTTTTTCAAACAAACGCTATTCTACTGAATTAATCATTTTAATGTTCTTCAGTTAGAACAGAAAGGCAAAGATTATCCAAATGGTCTGGATGACACTATAACATGCCTCTCTGCATCAGTGTATTCAGGACTTGATTTTCACACAGCACTGGCTAACAGAGTTATTACCTGTAGTGGAAAATCTGTGCTGTTTAAAGAAGCAATTGCTTAAACCTGTGCCATTGAATGCCAGTTAGGGTCCACCCTCAGACTTTTGGCATATTCCCAAATCAGCCTTGAATTGAACAACCTTTGGTCAGTTCCACAGAAAGTTAGTGACACGTAATTGTAGGTTACAGCAAGATCTTGAGGTGAGGGCAAGTGTAACATTATAAGGAAGCAGATGAGAGCATGACTTGGTTGTTTTGTCACTTCAGTGACAGAAGTGGAGACAAGCATCAATTGCCCAGTTGCTGTAAACCTGCACTGTTTGTATGTTTGTGTTTTATTCCAGACAAGGATTATAATTATAGATAGGAGCTTCTTGGGAGATCAAGGACCACAATTATGGGATGTTTGTCATTTGAGCACTCTTTGCAGTAACTGACGTACAAATGCATGCATCAGTTTGAATGTCTGGAGTCTGTCCAAAGAAATAGATGGCCAATACCCCTTCATACTCTCAGTTTCATGATTGCAACAGAATGCTACTGTATGTAAACTTGACTCTTCCTGGTGTTTTGGCTAAAGTTGACAATACTGGTTCACTTAACTTATTAGAAGGTTTTCAGATTTTTAGGATTAGGTGTTTCATCAAATGCGTTCACTCATCCAAGTGTTACCTCAAACAAACAGCACAACTTCAACTGATACTTTTCACCTCTGTGCTGTAAAAAGTTGGAATCAACTCACACTGTGCCTTTTATTTCCAAAGACTAGGGAACAGTTTTAATTCCTTACCTGTTCCATTCACAGGCAGAATTACACTGAGAGGAAAAAAAATTAAAGTATTGCTTGTACAATTTTTATGCTATCTCTCTACAGAAAGCTTTTTTTAACAACAGTTCTTTCTTTTGAAATTCAAATCAGACTATGCTTATCTAATGCCCAACATGAGTTTGATAATGTGCTTCATTTGAGAATGTGATTATTGAGAAGTCACCTACTGCAACTGTATATATTCAGACAATCCAAATGAATACACACTCTTCTGCAAATGCACTTCCAAGCGTTTCTGAACTTGAAGCTCTCAGTGATTCACCTCATCCTATAAACTGTCAGTGCAGTAACCTTAGGACATCCTAGAACACGACTCTGAAGTTAGTGGATTACGGAGTAAGAAGCAAGTAGGTTATGCATTTATTATATGCATTGTTATCCTGGTCTATAATAATGCTGGCTGGCCGTGTTAAGTCATGTAGAGAATTATGCTTCAAGACTCAGGTAAGCTTTCAGAATGTGTCAGTATTAATGTGCAATCAGGAGGCATTTCACAAAGAGCTGTTTCTCCACATCCACCTATCCTCAGTTCAGTGTTGCCCAGCTTAATCTCTGGGCTATCACCCATGTTAAAAATTTTAGTCTAAGCAGTACAGTGGATAAATAAATATCTGTTGAGAAATGTCCTACAGAAAGAGGATGCAGAGGGAAAAAGCAGTAACTTCGCTTCTTCACAGACCACACAAACAATATAATTCCTGAAAGCTTTTGCAAATTTGTTTTACTTTTCAAGCTTGTATGAGTCCTCAGCATATCATGTCAAGAATGTTGCCATCATTTGAGATGCCTTCAGCCTCACAGTGAAAGTACAGGGATTATGGCAGCAGAAACACAGGCAGGAAAGCCAAGGCAGATCCTCCTGCTCTTCTCACAGCCTGGCTACTGCTGTCTTCCCAAGTAGACCAGGTGAAAAATTATTTGCTCTAAACTCCAGGAGAAAATTAGTTCACTCTTGTGCCCTTTACAATCCTCCTCACTGAGGAAGGCTCCTCGATGAGCAACACTGCAGAAGTGGGCGAATACATGCACAGAACCACAAAATGGTTTGGGCTGGAACAGACCTTTAAAGATCATCTAATTCAAGCCCTCTGCCTTGGGCAGGCAAATTTTTCACTAGACCAGGTTCCTTAAAGTACTGACCAGTCTGACCTTGGACACTTACAATGATGGAGCATCCACAGCTTCTCTGGGTGCATCTTTCATTTTGTTCACTGAAGTATTAAAAGAAGTACAAGGCTCCCATATGAGTGAATTCAACCTCTGGAAAAAAGAACTTTGCATCAATCTGGTCACTCTTACCTGCACATGAATAAACCAAAACAAAACCAGTCTTTGTAAGCTTTGTTGAGTTTCAATTTTCAAAGAGAGAGGAAGAAAATGAGGGCGAGGATTTAGACCTATTGAGTATAATGTAAGTACCCACAGGCTGTAAAATGAGAGATTTTATTAACCTAGGTGAGAGAAAAGCAGGAAATTGCCATATTATATCATTTTCCACTGAGGAACCTCTGGTGGACTTGCTGTTTCCAGGAGGGCGTAGTGCTCCTAGAAGTGAGAATTGATTTAGATTTTTCTCTCATCATTCCACTGCAAAACCAGAATCTGAGCTTTTGCCAAATTCTGTAGGAGTATCTCTTTTTAAAAATCATTATTACAATAAGGTCAAGTTCTTCTTAAAACAAAACACTTTATACACATAAAATCTCATATGCTTGGTGTTTATTGTCTGCCACATCCCAATATTTTACAAGTGTACAATAATGATAGCTTCCTCTTTCACACTGCATTTTGTAAAGAGATTTCAAAGCATTTCCCAAAGAAAGTGAACTATAATTATGCACGTGGTAGAGATGGGGAAACAGAAACATCAAGAGGTAAAGCAATTTGCCCAGGGTGACAGGACAAATTAGAGGCAGAGTCAGGCATAAATCCCATGTCTCCTGTTTTTTGCTTCCTTGCTAACCACAGCCTCACTTGGAGATGGTATCACCAGCTTGTAAAAGCAGCAGGGAACTGCTGTGGGAGATGCACCCTGATGTGAAGCTGATACAGGATCAGACTCAGGGTCCACCTGCAATCCTTCTTGGTCACAGGGGTAACAGGTAAATGGTAACTGAGCTGAGAGGGGTCTCCTCACTGAACCTTGGGTGGGTGACAGGGGCTGCTGAAAGGCAGAGCAGCCTCCATGGCTGCTGCGTGGAGGAATCCTCTCTGCAAGCACTGAGGCACTAATAACCTCACCTGCCTGGGGATGCATTCCTCAGAAACCAGGCCCACACAATTTTTCCCCTTCAGCAGCGGTCAGAGTGGCTGGTCATGGAGACAGAGGCCTCTGTAGAGCAATGTGGAGCTGCTTTGTCCCACAGGACATCGTGCCTTGGAGAGGTGTAGAGGCAGCCCTCACCACCTCATTGCACAGGAGAAGGATTCCTGCTCTCCCACAGCACAGAAGCATTCGAACTCTACCGCTAGTTGTGGTTTATTTGGCACGTTAAGATTGATTTGAAATTATTTCCTGTGTATTCGCAAACCCAGCAAGTAGTTTCCCTTTAAAGTGCACCAGCTGTGACATTGGGCAGGTTCTGTAATTTCAAATGAGGCGCTAAGAGACTGCTCCTTTCAACAGCTTTTTTTAATGAGGGTGGGTACCTGTTGCAATGAATCAATTAAAACTCTTCTGACACACAAGTTGTGTGCTGCCAGACCTGTTTCACAGGTTTCTCAGGAGGGAGGATAACATGTGACAGCACACAGAAGCCAAGAGTACTGGAGAAGATCAGAAGCCTGCATGAGTGAGCTCAGCTTTCCAAAATATTTTCTTAAAGCGTTATTCCAGGGACCACTGACCTCTGCAACAGACAGCACCATGGTGGAGCAAGAGATGCTGCTGTCGTGTGCTTATCCCCAAGAAAAGTGTAAGTGACCAAATGTGATTTTGTATAAGAGATGAAAACAGGACACTGGAGGAAGGAAATGAAAGGAATTATCTAGGTTGTATAATTGAAAAGACTGAGGGAGTAGAGGGGAAATGCTAAAATAAGGAAATAAGGAAGCTATTAACTTTATATCGTAGGCACGCAATTGAAATATGATTAGCGTACTTGCAAGCAAAGGAAAGGATGCTTGTATGCACAATTGTGATATAAAAGCTTCTTGAAGAAACTTACTTTAATCTTTGCCTTTCTGCTTGTATTTGCAAAGTGCTGTGGCGTGGAGCTGTTTGTGTGGTGGAGAATGTGAACAATGAGCTTTGATTTAGCAACTGAAGGAGCAGACTGGAGTGCAAAGAAAGCATTTTCAAGAAAGGCACGGTGTGATTAAAACTAGTGGTTTAGGCTTTTTTAACAATGCAATGCCTCTTTTTCCTAAGACATCAGCATGCTTTCTGATATTTTATTCAAATGTCAGCTGAGATTAGGGTACAGTGGGAGTATACCCAAATCCATCCCTCCTTCCTGAAAGCACCCTGTCACATAACTTCTTTGTGCACCAGAAGTTTTGTTTTTATTACCAGAAAATATAATACAGGCAACAAACCAAATAAAAATTGTACATATTGGCTTTCTAAATGTCTGGGAATGTTTTAAAAGACTAGTGAAAAAACCAAGTCAGATTTCCAGTGTGCCAAAGAAGAGCATGACAGAAAGGTAAAAATGTAGCTGACTACAATGAGGTCAGGTAACTAAGTCTGGACTGGACATGTCTGAACAAAATACTAAGCAAATGTAGAAATGGGGCTGGTATGTCCTGAAGCCTCTTCAGTGCACTGCCAGAACAAAATTCAGTGCAAAAAAAAAAAACCCTTCTCCCTTTCAACTCAAGAAACATTGCTTTTTGAATGGCCTAGCTTGTTTTGGCAACTTCATGAGGAATTTATTTAAAACTTACTCCAGATTGAAGGATTGTCTTTGTTCTGTTTGTAAAAATGCCACTTTTTACAGGGTTTTGTGTTCATTTTTGGGCTGTCAGCAAAGATGCAGTTTGCCTGTGGAGAGATGCTTTCAGTTTTGTCTTGTTTTCTACTCCCTACTTTGTATATGTAAGAGGCAGGAGAGAGATAAAAATCATCCTTACCACAGTGTCCTGTTGAGCTGACTTAGGAGCTCATAACCAACTGGCTGTAACAGAGCTTAAATGAAACCTGGAGTTAAAGCATCTGTGCTATTAAAAAAAACCCAACCAAACCATACTTTCCTTTCTGCTGCCTGGTGTCCTACTAAAGGTTTTTAAAAAGCGGGATGACAATAGTTTATTTTTAGCTTTTGTGTAACCTCAGCAATATAAGTGATTGGGTTTTTTTCTTTCTGTTGTTCACTTTAATGTTAAATAGAAAATGGGAATCATTGGGGGTTAAAATCATCCAATTGCCTTTTATGGAAGACATGAAAGGTCACTGGACCTCTCGAATTGCTCAGTTTTGTATATGAAATTTAACTTCTTGCTGTGTGTCATTGTATTTGCATGTGTGTGTGAGAGAGAGATTTCTCACTCCCAGTTTGGCTGTCAAATTCACAGAAATGTGACATGCGGCACTGTAGGGGCTGAAAAAATTGCGTAGAGAAATCAAATCAAGCCCAAAGGAACTAAATCCATAGGAGGAAGGAAGCCATGTAATACCTCAGGATGGATGAGTTGAGTCCACTAATTAGACCTTCTGGTGGCATGAATCAGCAGTGACCCCCCTGAAGCCAGCTGAGTTACCCCATGGGCTTAAGAAAGGGCTATGTGGAGGACCAGCCTCGCTCCATTTAGAGTATTAAGCTCTTGCCCAGAACAGGTAGGGAGCATCTCTGACATGTTAAAAAGACAAACAGAGCACTGAATGGGTCTGTTCTAGCGGTAAAGGGTCAAATTATGCTTCAGTGGGTGATGCTTTTCAGCTCAAAACGAAGGGATTTCTTGGATTGTTCCAAGAGGCCAACCCGCTGTAGATTTTTGCTTATAAATAAAAACCTAAATATTTCAAGAAATTCTTTCTGCTAAGTAAAATAAGCATGGTACATCTTTGGAAGCCTGCACCTACTTGTTGGGAGCTGTTGGTTTGCTACCTGTTGCTGTGTGAAGTCAACAAGAAACTCAAAACTTTATACCTGAACCAAAGGTCTAGCTATCTGTGAGGACACATTTCCATGTGCCTTCTGCTTAATGCCATTTGTCTCCCTAAAAGTCTTTCAAGGAAAAACTAAGATGTTTGGTGGTTTGTTTTTGGTTTTTTTTTTTTTTTGATCTCCAACACACACCAGGATGGTCACAATACTGAAAAATTAGCCTGTATTTAGTTATGGGACATGTTTTTCATAGAACCATGATGGTCTAGTGCTGTAGTGCCAGGTTATTCAGTCTACAGGTGAATACTTTCTCTTCCCTTGTGAATATGAGCTGGGGATTTTGGGGGGCTGTAGCCCTTTTTCACCAGGTATTTGGAGCAAGCTCTGTTGAAGCCATTAGAAATTTTCTTGGCAGAGAGAGCTTTCAGAGGAAAAAATAGTAAATCAGCCATTACAATGGATTTTACTCCTCTTAGAAAGCAAAAAGTGTATCAAATATGTAGGTCCTCCTAGAAAGCGATAAACAGAACTTCTAATCAATGTGACATAGTCCTAGGTGTTCCTAAATAGCTGCTTGCAAATGCAAATTTCCAAGGAAAATATCACAAACTTTTTGCACTTCTCCCATTGTGCTATTAGTTATTTTAATAATGGTTTCATATTTCTTCATGTGTCTTGAATATCTTCTGTTAGTCTGTTTCTTTAGGTAATATTTGTATATTTCCAAAGCCCAAATACAGATTTTTATTTTAAACTCTAGAAGAGTATATGACAAAAATAGTGGTCTAAGCTTTTATTAAAAAAACCAACTAAAAAAACCAAACTAAAAGAAACAAAAATTCACCAACAAACAAACAAAAAACCCTCAAAAAAACCCCAATGCTTTTGTGCTTGTACTTTAATTTTCTGTCAGACACTTAATAGCTACTTTTTTTTTTTCAATTATTCCAAAAACAAATCACCTTTTTGTTACAACCAAACAAAGATATTTCGACCAAAAATTATTTGTGTTTGGGGTGAGGGTTGGGTATTTTGTTTGTTTGCTTGTTTTTGAAGACTGTTTCTCAGCTATGAAATGTCAAACACAAACTCAGGATGGCTCACTTAGATTTGAGATTTGAAAAAACATTGTAAAATTAATATATTTAATTCTTGCTGCCTAAGAGCAGCACTGTGGTACTATGTGTGTGCTGATGAGGTGTGGGAGATAACTGTTCTCTCTCCCTGTCTTGAGAAGACAAAAATGTGGTGGTTGCCTAGGAGGAGTATTTAAGAAGTCTTTATCTGAAACAGTTTTCCCAGACACTTGCTCATTCTCAGTCTCATCTTTTTATTTTCATTTTATAAATTTTCAGATCTAATTCTTTTGTTTGATCATGTCAGAACGCATTCTTTTGGACTTAGACTTTCAAATGAATGATCGTCCTCAAAGCAGGGTGATTCCCTGTTAACAACATCACTTTTTTAATCACTTCTCAAATTTGCCAGTAAAGACTTCTTTTCTTTTGTCTTGTTTGGTTTGTGGATTAACACATTAAATCATGTCAGACTAAGAACTGGTCTCAGGTGGATCACAAGAAAAACAGCTCTAGCTGTCTCCTGATGAGCAGCTACCTTTTCAAAACCTAACAGGGAATCAATTTCTAATCCATCTAGCACACTCTCTGTAAGTTCCAGTAAATGCACATTTTAAATCAAAATGTCATGCACAGTTAAATTGCATGTCTTGGAGAAATCAAAATATACTGTTCCAACACAGATACAGTTCTTGAACAGAGCTGTCATGCTGTCAAAACAAAAGACTTATTTAAGGAAATCTGTTTTCCAGGGAACTGTGCTGCCTGTCAGCTTTTTTGGCTGTGATTTTTTGGTATCTTGCCAAATTAACACATCAGTGTATGTCAATCCAATCCATAGCTGTAGTCAGCTAATAGGAAATGAAGTCTGTATCACTCCTGACTTTCTCTGAAGATCAGATATGTCCAAAGGAAGAAAAAATAAACTGAAAACAAGCCAAAAGTAATACACATGCTATGCACATGCTTCTCCACTCAGACCCACGCTGAAAGATACTTCCATGTGAACTCCTCTGTGTTGACTTATCTTTGGAAGAAGGGCTTATGCAATGCAAGGGTGGAGCCCAGGCAGATATATAAGAAGGACAAATGCACCTGTCAAAGGTTACAGAGAAGTGTATTTGGGGAAACAGTTTAAGTTACGTTCCTTCTGAGAAGACTGGCCACTAAAAATCTTCTCTGCGTAAAGTTGGTGTAACCAGTGCTGACTACTCATTTTGCACAGGTTACCTTAGTTGTCCGACAAAAAATGCCAGGCTTAGCTGGAAAAGGAGATGGAGCAAACACCCGGACTTTGCAGGCTCCTCCAGGGGCCTGTCAATTGCATAAAGGCTGCTCAGTAACCCGGAGGATGCAGGAACTTTGCCCACACAGCATCCTTGTGTTTAATGTTTTGCTGTTTGCGCTGCTGTGGTAACGCGGGTGGGAACGCTACCAGCAGCTGGAGGCGTTCAGCTCCCCGTGCAGGAAGATGGGCTCTGAGGGACAGTGGGCGGCTGGCCTAGGCCAGCTTTGCAAGAAGGGGAAACAATGTTCAGGGAGAAAACAGCAGAAGGAAGTTTAGAATGGACTCAGAATACCTCTGCAGTATCGTTCAGCGCACGTGTCGCCTCTCAAAGGCACCACACACGCATCTACGGCCCACTGTAGCCCTGGCTCTGGGAAGGTTTCTGACTCCCTTGAGATTTTTTTTCTTCAGTCACATCTGCAAGTTTTCTGCTGTACTGGATTCCCAGGGAGCAGAGGCTCTCCTGCACTGGCCACATAAAGCTGTTGGTAGTGAGGGGTCTACTTGTATTTCTCACCATACTGTAGCATGACCTTGCCTATGAAAAATAAAACAAAAAACAAAACCAAAAAAAAAACCAAAACCCCACAAACCAATCCTGCTATCATATTTTTGGCCCAGTTATGCTGTCAAAATTGTAATGAGGTAACTGAGAACAAAATTTTGCATGGTGTTTCCTTCCAGAGGGGTGGAGTTTGGAGCACTGCAGTCTGCAGGAGACTCTATCCCTTGCTGCTCACTTAAAAAGAGCGAGGTGTCAAATCCATACCAGATTTTCTGACCTGGGACTTGACCCAGCTGAGACATTTAAGACTAAAATCCCAACAAAGCTGGTGGTGATTAAGTTCAAAAACTTATTTGCTCTTCAGTTTACCAAGATCTTGAAGCTGTACATATCCTGAGATGTCCCAGTCTTAGTGGAGTTGACTGAGTAATTCAAGGGTCACTTTGTACATGTCCCTGACTAGGACTATTGTAGGGACAATTGGTCCCACAAGTGTACTCTAAGCATACTCAGCTTTCAGGGACATATTTCTCACCTTATTATGTGCAGTGACTCTTGCTTTTTGCTGCCAAAATGCAAAATTCCTCTCCTCTGCCCAAGCACTGCATAGTAGACTGTGTATTTACTTTAGAGGACTCGGAGATTTTCATTGCCTATTTGAATAGGGAATGTTCAAGTGTTTTCAAGTCTCTTGAGAGAAAGCCATGCCAGGCTACTCTGGCAACAGGCAGTCCCACTTCAACCACGCCACCAGCCTGGTGCTGGTTACTCACTCCACGCAGAGCTGGACAGGCCTGACCTTTACTTTCCCTGCTGGGACTTCTTTTTCTTGTCATTCACATTCAACCACCGGTGGTTAGAACACAGAAAACGAGGCAGAGACAAGGGCCAGAAACCTGGATGCCCTCATGCCAGGTGAGTGTTCTGAGCATGAGGAGACACGACTTGGTTGCCTAATATGCTCTTTCTCTTTATGGGCTAGTGTGTCTTGAAATGTTTCCTGCGCAGTTGCAGATGGAGGATGAGGAGCACGTCTCTCCAGCCCACTCACACTGACCTACTTTAGAGCTGCTAATGGCATCAGCTCGGCGGGGAGGAGGGTGGGCAGGAAATGAAGCCCCCTTCCCATGCACACTGTGAAGCCAAAGCAGGGAACTAAAGTTAGGACATCCAATTCCCTGGTCATGGCTTTAGCATTAGGGTCTTCTATGATTGTGTAGCAACTGTGGCAAAGAGAGAACATTAAAAAGCATAAGTCCTGCACAGTCCTCTGAAGGGAAGGAGAAAAAGGAAAATAAATAAAGGGGGGTAAAAGCCCACAAAGTTATATTTTGGAAGGGATCCAGTCTGCAGATCCCAACCAAATGCAAGTATCTCCTTGCAGGTCTGACAGGTGGGTTTTAAGATTTCTCTCCCCACCCAGCCAGGTTTATTGGCTAGGTCTAAGCAGGTACATGCTAAGCTGCTTGGGGTTGTTATTGCAAGCACCTAACGCTCTGTGCACTTTATAGATCTATTGCTCAGGATTCAGACTCTGCTCAGAGGCCTGAGATCTTAAATACGAAGTATTACATCAACTTAACGCTGAGTCACCTAAGCCCTTTATTGAATCTGGCCCCAGTGCATTTTTCAGGCTTATTTGCAGAGCAGCAGGTATTATTACCAGCAGTAACTGGGTTAATAACAGGGCCTCCAAGAGAGAAAGCAATTTGTAACACCTGTGATGCTTTGACTGAAACATGTTCATTATCCCCGTTCCCAGTTATGTAATAGGGAGAACAATATCAAAAAAATATTTCTTGCAGAAACCTCTACAGTACCCGCTGCCTGTACATGGCCACTGTGTCCTGTTTGCTCAGGCTTATGTGGTTACAGTCGCCTGGAACATCCTCAGCGGAATGCTCCTTGAGTTTTGGTAGCTGGACATGGGTTAGAAAAGTAAATACAACAAATACACCAAAAAACCCAACAAAACACTAAAAAAACCTAAGCAACAAAGCAAACAAAAAAAACTCCCAACGAACAACAAAAAAAACCCCAGACAAAAAGACATTTATCTTCAGTGTAGACAGACAGTTGTTATACACTTGAAGTCTGACAGATGTGGTTTTCTGGCAAGTGGGTGAGAAAAAAGCAATATCTTGAATCATGTTAGAGGGAAGGGTGAGGCTTTTCTTCTTCAGTTTGAGAGAAAAAGATTTGAAAACTTTCAAAGTTGTTCTTAGCAGCTCTACATGCAACATATGGTCCTTCCTGAGCTTTTGACCGTTCTCAATGTGGGACTCTGCCAAATGAAAGTTAAACAAAAGCTACCCTTACAAAAATATTTAGGAAGCCCTGTTTTAGAAGTGAGTGCACATGTTGGCTGTGACTCAGAGCACACCCACACACTGGGTAGATAGATTAGCATCTAAACCACTAGGCAAGCTCTAGTTCTTGCTCAGAAGGTCAAAAAAGCCTGGGAAATGTCCATTGCTCCCTTTCTCCTCAGAACAATTATTTTTTTCCAGATTACAAAGTCATTTTGGATGGCACTGCAGCAGTGAAGTCAACTGATTTATTGTCATAAACAATTGTATTCCAAGTCGGGAACCAATTTTGTAATTTCTGGACAAAAGAATAAAGTAGAGATCAAAAAAAGAAAAAAAAGGGAAAAAACATAACCAAAAGTCCCAACATTCCAAAAGCCAAATGGTTTCCTTTAGATTGGTTTCTTTTAACATTTGTTTTTGCTGCACAGAAACCAATGGGATTCACAAAATATTTGCTAGGGAGGCACAAATTAATGGAAGAGAGATGAAAGCCAAAAGCATCCTTGATAATATGTTTTGTCCAGAACTGGAAAAGGTCAAATCTGATGTCGTTTGTTTTCTTTTTTTTTATTTGGTGTCATATTACGAGATCACAACAGCTCAAAATACCAAGACTGCCACATGCCTTTCACTTGGCTTCCACATATGGTAGCTGGCCTGTTTCCAAGACACCTGACTGAAGTCCCTGCAGCTCCTTCGGTGTTGTTAGGAAGGTAATGGATGCCCACCTTCCCTGAGGTAACACAGGGATGAAGCTGGGCTACAGCTAATAGCACTAGGAGCCTTTACTAGGCTAGAAATTAAGTTGTCCTGAAATTTGAGGTACCTCCTAACCAGGAGAGAAAAAAAATTCTGATGCATGTTTTATGGGTTGTGGCTAAAAGGCTTTTAATACAGCACTAGAAGTTGTGGGTTTTCCTGAAAACCAAGGTTTAGTCTGTTCTAGAAACCTCAGACATTCATGCAACCTAAAACATGAATAAGAGTATTTGTGAAATCAAAGTAAAGCAAATAAAACTCAAAGCTTCTAGAGATGACAAAAATATGGAAATGAGACAGAGGCAGAAGTAAAGTCAGAACTAAAAACACTTCATGGACTTCCAGCCATGGTATTGTATCAAAATCTGATTGCAAAGGGAAGCTGTCTAGTTAGGTAATTCTTGTTGCATCAGGCACTCTAAGATAGCTCCAGGCCTTTTCTCAGTGCTTCATTCTGTACTTTTACTGTTGTGGCTGAGATAATGAGGAGGCAAATAATATATGGTGGGCATGGAGAGTGACAGCAGAGTCTGAGTGGAAAAAAAACACTTCTACCTTTTTCTTTTTAATGATAATGGAGAAAAAGGGTCAGAAAAGCATAATGATGTGAGTTTCAGTAACATAGAAACAGCCAGGAGCTATATTCACTGTTGCAGACTTGCCGTGGAGCAAATACAACAGATCTACAAGACGTATGGCCATTATTAATATTTCAGCCATACAGGCAAAGCAGAGATTAGTTACATTTTTATTAATAGTTAATCCCTTGCAAAACCAGGGGTGGAAATACTAACTCACCTTGATGGCTTGTGGTTTGGATTTCTTTTCTCGCGGTGTGGCTTTTCACTGAGCTGCCTGTTGTTCTCATTACTCAGAGACAAATGGCCTTAAGATCCCCCTAGAGAATCCTTTCCCGACGTTAAAACCAGCAGGAATGAGAAAGAGGAAAAATAATGGCATGAATGAGATGGCTTTTCAACTTTCATTCCTCCCACTGGTGCTGTGTCAGAGGTAGTCCAAGAATTTGGACAAACACCTACAAAAGTGTCTAGAACCAGTGTTCAGTACAACCTGCTTTTCTTCTGCATTTGCAGTGCCATTTCAACAAGTTAGATCTTGTTCCCTCTTCCAGAGTAACCATCATGTGTTCAAGAGTGAGGGTGCTCTTGCCAAAATGCTTTTCTTATCAGGATTATTCTTTTGCAAGATGAAATATCAAAGACTCTGTTTCATTAATCTTTTGATCTTTGCCTGTTAATAAATACAGAATTCTCTCTGGCCTCAGAAATGTTTTCCAGTAACTCTTTTTCTACGAGTGGAAGTTTTGAAGTTTATCAGAACTATTTGGGACACTATTCTTACTTGGATTTTCTTCTTTATTAAAAAAAAAACCAACAACAAAAAAAACCCCAACCAACAACCTTTCATTAAGAATATTTTTCATTTTCATTCAATTTTATTTTACTTATTAAATTAAAGAGGGCATGCCTTTTCATCCCACCACAGTGCTGCAGGATGGAGTTAGTCAACCATCCTACAAGCAGTTCATGCTCAGAGAAAGCAATACTGGGCAATTTTGCTAGGCTTCACTAAAGAGAAATTATCCAGGGGAAAGAAAAAAAGCATGCTGCTGTAGGAAGCTGCTGTCCTCCCTGTGGAGATCACCCTCAGGAGCAGTGAGGAACCATTGCTTCTCCAGAGCTGCGGCGTTCCCCAGGCGTGCAGAGTGACAGCCGCCATGGTCATGACATAGGATGGGCTGGCAGCACCTGGGCCCCGCTTGTTTTGTAACTATCTGAGACAACAGGAAGCTATTGACCATTAACTCTGTTTTAATAGCTAGTAGTCATGGCTTCTGTGACAGAAAAGCCCATGTAAACTGTGGTTCTGCTCTGCCATTTTGGATTTTGCCTGTGGAGTTGTTTATATGTTGAGAGAGGGCTCAGGCAAGTTGTCTTCCTTGCACACCTCGGTGTCATAGTTTGCAGTTTTTCCTTGCTGCTTCCACACTAGCTTTTTCTTCCTTTGCAATACCAGCTTCCCCTCACTGATGACCAGAGAGGGCTCTGCTCCTGACCATGAGAGGAGAAGACCTTGGATGAGCCAGCTGTGTAGATATCTGCCCTTCCCCCAGGGAGTCCAGAAGGGCAGAATGCTGTGTTGGGTTTGCATGGTGAGGTTTTGGTGGCTGGAGACAAGGCTACAGGCAGGGATTCTGTGAGAAGTTGCTAGAAACTTCCTCTGTGTTTGATGGAGCCAGTGCCAGCTGGCTCCAAAATGGACCTGCTGCTGGCCAAGGCTGAGCCCATCAGCAACAGTGACAGGACTTCTGGCATAACATGTTTAAGAAGGGGGAAAAGTTACTGTACCAAAAGCCACTGCAGCCAGAGAGAGGAATGAGAACATGTGAGAGGAACAGCCCTGCAGACCCCAGGTCAGTGGAGAAGGAGGGGCAGAAGGTGCTCCAGGCACTGGAGCAGTGGTTCCCCTGCAGCCCATGGTGAGGCAGCTGTGCCTCTGCAGCCCACAGAGGAGCACAGGTCCACCTGAAGTGCATGGAGGACCCCACACCAGAGCAGGTGGGTGTACCTGAAGGGCCCCACGGGAAGCCCATGTTGGAGCAGGCTGCTGGCAGGACCTGTGGCCCTGTGGAGAGAGGAGTCTACGTGGGAGCAGGTTTGCTGTCAGGACTTTCGACCCATGGGGGACCCACACTGGAGCAGCCTGTTCCTGAAGGACTGCATCCTGTGGGAGGGACTCATATTGGCTTTAATGAGCACTTGGTTTCCAGTCAGGGTCAGCCTTCCACAGATGCCTTTTACCTCCAAAGTCCTCCTGGTGGGGAAGTGTGCCAGGCCTTCCCCCTGCCTGTGGACTCAGCTGAAGGCTGCCAGGGCTCAGTCCAAATCTATGTGGAAATACAGTCTTTGTTACCTGGTGAAGCTCAGGTAACACTTTCCATCAGTCCTGCAGTTTTACTCAGACCCCCTCGCTGGTGTGATTCCCTCCAGCTCTCCCTGAAGAGCCCCACTGGTATTATGGCATTTATAGCTAAAGTGTTCTGGCCAAAGCAGGAGAAAGATGAGCAGGTTTCTCCCAAAGAGTCTTCCTGAATGGTCATCTGTAGCCTGAGCTCACCTGCCCCACAGGACAGCATGCGGAGAAGCGCTCCTTGGGAGCAAAGTGAGGCCACCATATCTGTTCCCTTGGCCAGACCAGACCTGAGGGAAAACTTGTGGAGAGCTGGCAAGGTGCTATACCACAGCCATGTCAGGAAAAAGACTGGGAGAATGTACAGGCTCCTGGTGGCAGAGTGGACAACAGTTTCCAGCTTCCAGATGGACTATTAATTGAATTCCACTGTCATTTGCTTTGCTGCTGTTGGGGTTTTTTTCTGCTGTGTAAAGGCTTAGCAGCAGCAGCAACTGCCAGACAGCAGTCATCTATCCCAGCTCTGTCTGGGAATATATAACATGTAAGTGTAAAGTGAAATATTATTTTTCATGCTCTACAAAAAGAGAGAATTAAGTATGGTGTCCAAAGTAGGAAAAAACCCAACATTTTCGCAATCTGAACTGTACTCCTATTAACATTGGAGTTAATATGCCATTTTCTTAATTGTATTTGATACCGTTGAGCTGGAACTGTTTGTTTTTTTAACAATAACTTTTATTACTATTGTGGTATTGCTTGAATTTTTAATGAGACCAATGAAACAACATTCATCAGTTTAATTTCTCTGAAGGATTTTGTCAACTCTAGGATATTAACAAAAAATTATATAAAAGAAATATGTGAGACTTGAAGCAGAGCATAATAGCAATAATCAAGTTCATGCTTATTATCTTTACAACCTCATAGGTACGTGTGGTTCTTTGTAGGCAAATATAATGACATTCCTGTGCTATTTTTTTTTTACTAGGCAATAATCTATCAGCTGACTCATTCTGCCAACTTGATTTTATATCCTCAGATAATCTAATACTGAAAACCTGGAAAGATGCACCAGAGTGCTTACTGTGATGAGTAAGCAAACAGCATGCACCTCATGCTGTCAGTGGACAGGCAAGGCTGCATTTTAATCTCAGGCTCAAAATTTGGTATTTTCATACCACATGTTTTTTAAAGATGTCCACCAAACCTTCTAACAGATTAAATCTTGCTTAGCCACAGGAGGAAAACAGATCTGTGAGACATGGTTTGAATCAGGTACGCCCCTATATCTGCTGAGAGCATGTCGGCACTGTAACAAAACTCTTGCAAATTCTTCCTGCTGCCCCCATAGCCACAGTTCTTTCTTAAACTGGGGTGCAGGTGTTTGCAAAACATGAGTGTTCATTCCTAACAGAGTGATAGGGAAGAGAAAGAAAGCTAAAAACTGACAGCAGAGTGCATCTATTTGGCAAGTTCTGTGTGCTTGAAGAAAAGACAACTACCAAACTGGATTTGATACACTAGCTTTTTCCCTTCATTACTCGCTCATTCCCCCCTGAAAGACGTTTGCATCATTTTCTGCTGTCACTTCTCTGCACGGAATGAATCTGCTGTGTTTTGTGCCAGATAAAATGAGTTAAACAGAAATCTGATTCATGAAACTGGAATCTTGAGAGGAGAAGCTTCCTGGCAAAGAGGACTCCTCTCCTCTCTGGTCTGGTTAGTACTGATGATTCTTCTGGAAAGGAATACTTAATAAATAACAAACTACAGAATATAAAGATATATAGGTGTAGGACATTACCATCACCCTCAGGGTGCAGTGGCAGCACAGCCTGCCTGTGTTAATTGAAACAGGGCAATTCCTAACCCTGCAGTCCATGTGACTCTGCATACATGGAAAATTTGCCTTTATAAGGGCATGGCAAATTCCTTCCTCGCTTCTAGTGCCACTGGAAGATGTGTCTGCTGTGTCCAGGATGGGTGTAGTGATTTTCCTGAATCTGAGCCACAAGACATCTGCTGGAGGACTAAAGGGAGGAGAATTTCTGCGAGTAATTGGTGGTGGCAGATGATAACAGCTTCTGCAGGGCTGTGGGTTCTCTGCTGTGGGAGGGGACCAGGCGAGTCAGGCAGCTGGGGCCCAGCCCAGCTTAGCAATACCACCTTCAAAACAGCCTGTGCTGCCTTCTTTCCTCCCTCTCCAGGGTTTCATCCCCACGCCACCACACCTACTGCCCACCAGGTGCTCTCCCCATCCCACAGTGGAGGTGCTCATGGCTGGAGACCCCTCGTATGATGTTCCGTATGTGGGCAGACCAGCTCATGGCTTGGGCTTTCTTCTGAGTCTCTACAAAGACAGGGTCAGGCCACTGCCTCTGTGCCAGCTTTAGAAAAGCTTTGATAACGTCTCGTACCTCCAGAAACAGTCCTCATGAGTTTCTTTGTTGTCTTCGACAAAACGCCTTCAGGCCATGTGTCCTGGGTGGGTACAGGACATGTTAGGGCATTGTGGTTTATTTTGGTGTAATCTGCTGTCAGCCAGGGACTGTAAAATGCACAGAGTTGCACAGGTGTTTTGATGCCATTAGCTTAGAAAAAAAAAAGGCTCATGTATTAAAAACAAACAACAGGCAGCTGGCTGTACAGCGGTTACAAATTGAAAATGACTAGCAGCTTTTAAAAGAAAGTCCATCGTGTCTGAAAAGTACATAAGAAAGAAGGAAAAAGAGCAGATAAAGCAAACAGGACAGGTGAAAGATACTACTTTCCTTTCTGGTAGTATGCCAATTTGCAATTGCTGGATATTAGCAAGGTGAAAGGTGTGAATTACAATGACAAAAGAGTCATTAGGCCAATTTTCAACAAATATCTTCAAACTTTGCCTTGTTTCTGATGTAATATAATCTCATTTTAGATCTATGTTTATGTTAAAAGGAGTGAATTAACCCTCTTGGTAATTGCAGACCAGTTTATCCTGCTTTTTCTTCCTATGAAGGAATACTGTCATGGGGCAGTTGCTACAGAGCCCTCAATACACCCTGGCTGTTCATGCTGCCTTGCACAGGCAATCACACTGTCACTTGGCTCTGTACCGACCCCCTAACCCCACTGATTAGTACACCCAGGCAGCAAACCTGGGTAAGAGCTACTTATGACGGAGAGCTTTGTTTTGAAGAGAAAGTGGTGGGATGGGAACTCACTGGGAGCTGCTCCAAAACAAGACTTGTTTCCTCTATTGATGATTCAAAGACTGTTTTTCCAGTTTGGGGGTTTTTTTCCTTTTAAAATAGCTTTGGGGTTTACACCGTGTTTCCCTCAGGCTTGCAGTGCTACCTATGTTTTTTTAAAATCCCTACTTTCAGCCCTTCTCAAGTGGGCTCTTCATTCTTCCTCTGCCTTGGGCTGTACGAGCCCCTAGTGCAACCACTCCTGCTGGGATCCCAGTATTGCCATGCGCTCCCTGTCTAGCTCATGGCAAAGCCCAGCTGCACTTGGAAGTTTAAGGCCACTCCTGTGGAAGACAGATAAGTGATTAACTAATAACCTGTGAAGAGTTTTTACAAAACGTGACTGATTCTTCTATTCACAGTCATAATACATTATAGAAAAGAATGAAATGGGTCCAGTGTTCTGTCTGTGAATATTTCCTTGAAAGCACGTTTGTTCTTTTCAACCTAGATCTCCATCACTGTCTGTGAGCAATGTGCTGTGTGATGAGGAGGCTTTTTCTTCTCTTTTAGGGCTTGCCTTTTTGCACTTTAATCTTCTCCATAATTCTCACAGATCATTCAGCCTCAGTAGATTTCTAGATTCAACAACAACAGTTTGGACTCTTTTTCTTCTTTTTCTTTTTTTTTTTTTCACTCTGATCAAATGTGGAAAGAAAACATCCTTTTAGACCATTCCCAGCTGAAGGCAATTCTTTAATATTTGTCTTCCCTACTCTTTCTTCAGGTCCTTATACTTGTCTCCATTTTGCTCTATTTTTTTCTTATTTCTTTAAAACTTTTTTATTTGCCCTATGCATTCAGCCAGAAGGCCATCACACAGACAACCTGAATTCCCCAGCACTGGTAACGAGCTGATTTGTAAGAGATGGGACCATAATGAGAAATTCTGGTGCAGATTTTCCCACGTTTAATAAGATTTATATTTGTTCTTCGATAGGGGATACAGCATCATAAAGTCACCCCAAGACATTCCTCTAATGGTCTGTTAATAGTGTTTCTTTTCCAACTTTACTCACAAGCCTACTTTGCTGGAACTGTAAGAATTGCAGAACATTCTGACACATTTCATCAACACTAAATTCAAAACCTTTTGGGGATGTGGGAAGAGCGAAGGAGGACAGGCAAGCAGAGACACACGAGCATGATAATGTAATCCTTATTTTCTTGGGACACCAGACCAAAGTGTATCACAGAAAAATTTCTCCTCCTCCACAATATTCCAAAATAAAAATTTAGTGAATCTGAATTAAATGTCAAAATTTGAGTTTGTTGAATGAAAAGATTTCAATGAATAAAAAATAGTGTGTTTTTTTCATTCTTTTCACATCTTCTCAAGCCTCTTGACTAATATTTTTTTTCACTGGACAAGATTCCAAAAAAAGCATTTAAATGAAAAGCAGGGAAATAAAAATCTTTAGCTTATATAAGGAACAGGATCAACTCTTTGTTTTCTGATTACGATGACAAAGACCACAGCTCTTCTGTTCATCCTTATTTCCAATGCAAAACCATTCTGAGTGTTGCTCTTTCTAACCAGTGATGCAATCCTGCTGTTAGGATGGAAACTCCACAGCTTTCCCAAGCAAGGGATCATACTACAGGTTTGGGAGTTTTTTTCCTTCTTTCTTTTTATTTTTGGACTTTGATTAAAGCTGGTGAAAATGATACTTTTCCTTTTTATTTGGAATCCAAAGATTCTGAGTAAGGACAAATAGAGAAAAAAATGTTCTAAATGTTCCAGAGTGGCAGAACAAAAAAAAAAAAAAAACCAACAAAAAACCAAACAAACCAAAAAACCCCAAAAAACCCTCCAAGAAAACCCAAAAAACACAACAAAACCCAAAAAACCTACCCAAAAACAAAAAAACCAAACCAACCCCAAAAAAGTTTTGGAAACAGTTAAAATATTTTGTTTAGGAATAAAATTGAGCTTGAAAATTCACTTTCCATGGCTGCCACATGGCTTTTAAGATCCAGTGAGAGGAGGGACCAGTTGTTAGATATGTCTGGAAACCCCTGGTGGAATTAACTGTGATTTGAGGCTTTCCAGCTCTGTATTGCAGAGTCTAAAGCTAAGGTTCAGTGAAGATAACACCTCAGGGTTACCAGATCCTTGTTTCTGCAGCAGGAGCCTTAGGAGTTATTTTTCACTCCATGTGGCAAGCTGTGCAGGAATCTGACTGAAAAACCCACAAGTAATACAAGCATTACAAGATGTGGGAGCACCAGAGCCCACTCAGTACCTTCTCAGGATGTCTTGTTTCCTTGCTCTTTAGCAGTTACATTTTTGAGAACCATTTTAGTTCTCAGAAATGGAATTTTCCGGTAAAAATATTTTGTTGGAAAACCCCATGACCCTGATTTCTGCTTTATTAGACAGGTCCATTCTGAGACAGAGGACTTCAGGGACAAATAGGTTGTAAATGTGGTGGACTTGCAGAGGGCAGAGGATTTACTACTTAGACATCTTGAGGTTGCACTGTAATGGGTGCTGTCCTACATGGTGCTATGACTACATCTTGTGTATTATACAGGTTTAGCCACATTTTTGTGAGCTATTATTAATGCTGAGTTGCAGCATACGCCTTTGGAAGCAGTACAGTCAATGCATACCTGCTTACAGTGAGAAACAAAAAAGCTTCAAATTTCCTCTTGGCTGGCTCCTTCCTCCTCCACCCAACTCGGTCCGTGCCATTCAAAAACAGAAGTTGACATCAAGTCATTTTCTATTGTTGGAAAAACAGTCATAAGAAAACCCACATCCCTTGTTGTAAAGGCAGTGGAAGGTTGTGGAACAGGTAAATTTGGGGACTGCTTCTTTTTAGATTGTTTGCAAATGTGTCATCTCCATTTTTTGCCCTCACCTACTATTATTTTAGCAGTGGTAGCAGGAATGGGCACCTTAGCCACTTTCTAATCAAATTAACCAGGCCTCCTCCCACTCAGATGGAAGTCTGGTTGGATTTTCCAGCTTGGATTTATGCCCTATGGACATGAGTTCAGCGGCACTTTACCCACTCACACAGTTTCAGTTGGCTCGTTGCTGAGGTGTAAGTTCTGTGGCAGCTGTCGGTGATACCTTGGCGTGGCTGCACAAAGATGGATTAGCTACTGCACCAAAAAGCCCCGAGCTAGCTAACTCAGCCGAGATGATCAGACTTGTTATTAAATGCAGAAACCAGGCTTAAAATCAGAAGCAGAGAAAAGGATAGCAGAAATTGGCAGGTTAGCAAGAAGAATGTCTGATGAATTCAGGTTTGGCTCATTTTATTATCAGGTGAAGCCACATGGATTTTGAAATGTCCATAGAACAGGCAGGTGTCAAACTGCAGTTCTCTTCTGCACAGAAGGTTGGATGGCTCAGGTGCTCTGCTAGGATTTATCAGTACAGCTCCAGTTATTTCAGTGATGATTTGATACTTCACAATAACTAAGGGGTTTTTGCCTAAGGTATGTTTCATCTCAGTCTTAATTATGCAGATAGAAAAGATTATTTTTCAGGAAGTTCTTATAACACAAAGTCTAATTTCTGCTTTACTCTGGTATAACCAAGAAGAAAAAAAATCAGATTTTCTATTTTAGATGGTTGTGTTTTAACAGCTTTTTATCTACTTCTGCACTAAAGTTTTGCTGATTTCCAGCTTTATTAATTAATTGGTGCCATAAGTGTTGCATATGTAAAAGATTAATTTTCTAATACTCCCTTTGGAAATGGTTCTTCTTAAACCACCAGGTATTTAAAGCCACCATCCTGTCTGAGATGGATTCACTTTGGGGACAATCCCTGCATAATTAAAATTATTTTTGGACTTTTTATTTATTCATAATTTTCTAATATGCTTGAAACTCATTAGGATGCAAGACTCAGTTTATTAGAATATCCTTGAGCAGGAGTAATAGCAGTAAGATTCACTTCATTAAAGACAAATGTAATCCTTACAGTAATCGACCTAGTGTTCACAGTGAAGAACTTCATTAACTGTTTTTAATTTGAGGCAGAAACCTGCAAAAGTGAAAAAAAAAAAAAAAGAAGACAAAACCCAACCTCGAAGTGAAGGTTACTAACTTTTTTTGTCCTTTCTTTCCCAGTGGCTTTGCCACTAGGTTTTCTTTCCACATATCATACAAGATGAAGCCATGTAAATTAGCACTGGCTTCAGTAAAGTTTTCATGGATAATGTCAGCTGTACATCTAATCTAAGCTGTGGCTTTACCTTTGGGACAATTGGTAATGTTGCAGTCGTCACTGAATCGGTGTTGTATTCAATGTAAATAAATACATCTCTTTTGAAAGAAATAGTAGCTGTTTTCTTAAGGCTATCCTACTATTTCACATCAGTTCATCCTGTGGATCAAAGCATTTAGAAAAGATAAAAGCTGAAGGTGTGATCTGCGCCCTCCCTTCCCTCTTTTGCTGGAGAAATGCTGGAGTTTTCAGAGCTATCGTGCCCTGGAGTGCACTTCATACACCCTTTCCCACTGGTTACCTCCAGCAGCAGGGCCCAGGCTGGCACAGAGCAGGAGAAGGAAACTACAGGCCTCCTTGCTATTTGGCCCTGCAAAGGATTATACCTTTAGAAATGCTCTTTTTCTTCCAGGACAGGATCTGGTACAGGGCTAAATACCAGTTTCCTGCTGCTTGCCCCACCACTTTGTATTTTCCAGTTGTCTTAGGGATGAAAAAGCCACAGGGTTACATTATCTCTCCGTGGCACCTAAATCATCATTCCCCTCCAGACTCTTCAAATTCACGGAAATTACTGCTTAGCAACAAGTGTAAATCTTCAGGAGACTCACCCAAGCCTGGAGAGGATGTGTCCCCAGTACAGGGGATTGGACAAGTCCACACCAAGCCATAGCTTCCAGTCACCATCGGGAGTGCTCACAAGCCTGCGTGTGAAGTAGCAGCCCAGCACTCAGTGATGCTCTACCTTCCCTAGTGTGAGTATTTCCAGTGGACAGGTTACAGATTAGCTAGGCAGAGAGGCATTTCTCCAGGGACCAGCATTTCCCAAGGTGATATTTCACAGAATCTCAGAATGGGTCAGGTTGGGAGGGACCAAAGTGGGACATCTGGTCCAATCCCCCTGCTCAAGCACATTGGACAGAATTCCATCCACATGGTTTGTGAATATCTCCAATGAGGAAGGCTCCACAGCCTCTCTGCGCAATCTGTTCCAGTGCTCATCACCTGCACAGTAAAGAAGTTCTTCCTCATATTCAGATGGAACTTCCTGAGTGTCATTTTCTGCCCTTTAACTCTTGTCCTATTGCTCAGCACCACGTAGAAGAACCTGGATTCATCTACTTCAGATACTTATAGATACTAATTGCCTCCAGTTTTTGTTTTTCTTAAGGTCATGTAGGAATCCAGCTGAGTGACTGCACCCTGTGAACATTTCTTTACCAATGCTTTTAAACTATTACAAATGTCAGCAGATTACTGAATGTTGTACATAAAAAATACAATTATAAATGAAATCCTACCCTGATTAATTTTGAAGGTCCAACTTCCACAGCAGTAGCTTTGGGATTTGTTATCACACGGTGCTGGACATTCTGTTTATTGCTGTGCTGACAGACATTTAGCACCATAACAAACTAGGAAAAGTTAAAGCCCTTGAAATGAAGTTGCCCCTTACTCTCACCAGGCCATATATTGGGGTGAGGAGATAAAAGGTCCTGTCTTTTGATCCCAAAACATTAGCAGACAGCATTACAGCCTTATAAGTTTGGGGAATCCAGTGTATGATGTTCTTGTGGATTTCCCTCTAAGCTAAGCACAAAAGCATTGAGGTTCAGGAAAGTTCTAAGAGAAAAGAAGAGGTAAAGGACAGAATGTTGTGAAGGCATCTTCCTTCAAGCATGCAGTCCCTAAAAGGCCATGACATTTACAACCCTGTTCCTTTCTGAACTTAATAGCCTCTGCTATTGGAGCTCCCTGTGACTCACAAGATTTCTTTATCCCAAGAAGCATCATACATTCGATACTTATTGTAGTTCTGTTTTGGACAGTGTGACTATTAGTCTTTCAGTTTTACAAACAGCTGTGTGCAGATGGTGAGATATATATGGGTATATTGTTGTTCTACGTGTGTGCAGGGCGGTTCACTGCCCAGTCACCAGTCCCAAGCCCAGTGGGAAGGCAGGGATCATCATGGAAGCACAGCCATCACAGCAGCGCTTGACGTTGGATTTCAACACAGTTGTGGCCAACAAGGGTCCCGGTCAGTTGCTGGTTGATAGGGATAACTGGGAGCAGAGGAAGGTTGCTCAGTTTTATCTCTGGAGGTCATACCTATTCAGAGGCTGGCACTCACTTCCCAGTCCGAGGTTATCTGCAGCATGACTCCCTAGATGACACCGTGGATAAAAACGTCCCAGCTCTGGGCAGCCAGGGCTGGCTGTGTCCATGCAGGTCACTCAGAGCAGCAGAAGCAATAAGCACAGTGCGGCCCGGCCACCCGGCACATCCCAGCACCTCACCTGGCTCTGCAGCACAGTCAGAGCAGGCAGAGCTGAAGGCACCACTGCTGTGAGCAGTGCCTGCTACAGCCAGGGAAAGCAAAGGGTAAACCCAGACCCAGATTTTTTTTGTTGTTGTTGGAAACAACTACAATGCAAACTTTACTGTAAAACAACAGTGGTAACTGTATGATGTGGTCAAAACTGAAGTTAGTTAGAGCTTGCTTTCCCTCTCCTTCTCTGGTATCTGAATGGAATAATACACTTTCTGCCTGTGATAACATTCCCTATGTTATTTTTTCCATATAATAATGCACTAACATTCATTAATTTTCTTAAGGAATGGAATGTTTACTTCCTTCCTGCGTTTGGCATTAGTTAATGAAGTGCTAGCAAATGTTAACTGAATTCTCAAAGATCTGTTCTTTCCTCTTTCTTATTAAGGTTTAATGCAGCCAAATGCATGTGGGGATAATCTTATTCCTGTATTGGAAACCAGTGGAAGATTCAGCATGAAATAAATGTTAATTTCAAAACTGTTAGTTGTTAAAAATAGGAGTAATTACTGCTACCTCAGAATAAACTGGTAGAACATAAAATTGATTCTGAGTCTAAAATCTAGAAGTCAGTAGAGCAGCAACCCTCAAACTGCTCATTAAAGAATGTTTAAAACCCATGTTAAACTAATGCAACACACCTTAGGTGAAAATCTGTGTATGTGTTTACCATGTTCCCATTCATTATTTTAGGAAAACGTGGCAATAAAACTATAAAATATCAGTAAGTGTTAAAAGTATTTGACCAATCCTGTTGATATGCTTTGCTGATCCAACTGTGTTTCCTTAAGTGTCACAAAAAATAGTAATTTTACCTGGCTCTGATGATTTTAATGCTCAGTAATGAGGGAGAACTACTTCTTTATCAGGGAGGAAAAACACTATGAAAGAAAACGTGGGGTGTAGTCTCCCTCATTTTGCTGTAGTTCAATTTATGTAGTCCCTTTGCACTTCTAGCAATGTCAGGAAGAAGTTTCCTCTTACCTTCAGTGAAGAAATGGATTGAACCCCAAGCCCGCAGTCCAGCAAGTCCTTATACACACTGACAGCTTCTCCAAGGAGCCAAAGAGTTACCATGGTAGGAAATTCCAAGGAGAGATCTAAGGACTGAGTTGGCATTTGGGGAAAGATAGGAATCCAGCTCTTGCATAGAAAAATGACAGCCGTGGACACTGTCTACAGGCATGCAGGACAGGTCCAGACTTCACCAGAAGTAAGTCATAAGCAATTATAACTTGCAGATATTAAAGTTTCTGCTCTCAGCTTATACAGGAACTGATGTTTGGGTTGTTTTTTTTTTTCAATATGCCTCATTTGGATCTAGGATTTGAACCCCCTCAGAGTTGCAGGAGAGGTAAATCTTCAGAACTACCAGCAAAGTAGATGGAATGACAGCTAGCCTCACAATCTCTGTGCGTGTGGTGCTGTGTGGCACTGCCCAGACACAGGTGATCTATATGTGACTATGAGCTGCTCCTTATCCTTAGACTCTGCGTGAGTGCAAGCAGTAGTGAGATAGAGACAGGACTATTGCGTGTATAACCTCCTGTTATGACTGTATGTTTCCAAAAATATTGCTATCATTGTGGGATTCCTGAGAGTGGAGAGGGTCGCTATTACACGAGGTGACCCAGAACTGATATCTGGGCTACAGTACTGAATAATTTAGACAAGATTACTACAGTAGCTTGAAAACTAAAATTAAGACTTTACATCTTTCTGGAGAATTCTACCAAATTCCACCTGCACAAAGGTACTGCCTGCAACAGAAACTACAGGAGCATTGCTCATGTCCAAAGGGAGGTGAAATCCTCATTGTGATAAGCTTGTGTGTGCAGTTATGGGTGTATCTGCAATTACAGGCAATGAGAAAAAGCGCGGCTTGCTCAATAACGCACCTCCTCCCATCGTGACAGACACAGACAGGAACATGCCACATGATGGAGTGGTCACACTCTCATTCCTTGTCTTTCTTTCAGAGCTATTGGCTCCCCTCTCTGATGTTAACTCATCTCCTCTGTTCAGTCTCAGTTTTGAGCTCTGCTGGCTGCTGAACAGCCAAGGACCTCCAGCAGCCAACGTGTCTCTCAAGCCCTCATCTTAATTTACATTGCTTCCTCTCTGCAGAGAATCAAATTTGATCTACACTGTAAGGCACAAATACTTATCAAAGTGTATCATCATAACAAGGATAAGTAGCAAAAGAGAAGCAGAGTGTTTAGGAGCATCCTTGGGAAATGGCAAGCTGCTTTCTGAAAAAAAAAAAAGCAAAGTTCTTGAAAATAACATTGAAAGAGAACTGTGCAGTGGGAGAGTTGCAATACACATTGAGGAGAGAGGAAAAATGGAGTTATGGAATGAGATCCTTAGGTAGGGGGATTTGTATTTTGTGTTTAACTATTTTGGCTATTACTGAACACGATTTCAGTGTCAACACATCAGGAACCACAGGAGCATCAGCAACAACAAACTCTCAGCTCAGTTTTCCAGGGCTAATACAGCTGGGAATTCCACTGTTTTCTTTACAGCTAATGTCACAGAGTTTAAAACAAAAACAAAAAACCACCCAAATCAAAACCCCTTCATTTCCAGAAGTCGTAAATTGTTATTACCACGCTGCAACCCAGTGTAAACAGGTTCCCGGCCCATGACTAAGGCTGGTCGGCTGCCCTGCAACGCAAACAGCAGCGTGGGTCTCTTCCGAAGGCGTTGTTGGATGCAGAAAAGGCTCTGCTTGCTTAGAGTTAGTTCCAAGCTTCGAGTTCACAGTTTCTTGCTTGATTGAGAGCTTCGAGTCTGGGGCATTTCTACAGAGAGCTTGAGAGCTGCAAATCTGGAGCTTTATAAAAACTGCTTTGCACAGGAAGGAGGAAGCTGCGGGATTACCGGGTACACCCGGGTCCGGGTTCGCGTCAAGGGCACACCTCCGGCAAACGAGGGAATGCGTTTCCCAGGAGGTGCAAGCCGGTGTAAGTACCACCCAAAGAGAACAGAGGAGCACGGGCACGATCGGCGCTTTCTGCAGCAATGGCATTTTCCCTGCGTTTCCCCCGCGCCCCGCCCTGCCCCGCTCCCGGCGGAGGGAGCCGAGACGGGCCGCGGGCACCAGAGGGCGGCACAGGACTTGTGCAGAAGCACATCAGCATCTTCCTCCAGCAGAACGGGGAAAAGCAGTCTTACCAAGTTACGCCGGTGAATTAGTTCTTTTCATGTTAAAAGCTAATTTTATGTTTATGTCATCCTCTCTGCCCTTTTCAGAGGGGAAAAAAAAGGAAAAAAAACCTGCAGCAGCATTTCCATAACCTTATGAACTCTCAGAAGTGCTAGGACCCTGAGAGAGGGGTTTTTGTTTGTTTGTTTTCTTTTGCATTTTTTACTTTGTGGGGTTTTTTTTTTCCCCAGGTCTTTCTGAGAAAGATAATTTTGTTTGTGACTTTCTATTAGTAACATGAGGCCCCTTTCACGGGCTTTTCTCTTGTGGTCTGACTGATCTCAGCTCTCTGATTTGTGAAGACTTTTATTTGCTGTGGGTAGTCAGAGTATTTGGTGTTGCAGACATACATACTTTTGAAGGCAGTTTAAGTGTGAAGGGTTTATGCGAATTACACTTCCTGCAGGTTTGTCACCAGAGTTGCTCCTGACTCATCCATGAGTTACCCACCTGCAAAGCAGCACTCCTCTCTCACAACCAGCATATTCATGCACAAAATTACTCACAGACATCTGTCTACTGTTGTTCACACCCTCTCTCCAGTTCAAGTGTTGACTTTATTCAACTGATATTTCCTTTTGCATCCAAAGTGAGATTGTGCTGTTCTTTACTTGTAGTGCTAGAAAGTGAGCAGGGCTGAGCAGGAGCTTTATGCTGTTCTCATCAATCATCAAGCACTGTAAATGACCTGTTAAAATCCCCACAATGCAGGCAGAAATGGAAGTGATGTATTTTCTGTTTAGAAAGATGCAACAGGCATTGCTGGTATATACTATAGAGATTCTATGACCAAGCACAGCATGCTTGGTCCTATCAGTTCTTCTAATGAAATTTTACTTCTCTAAAAGTCTGGTTTCTTGAGTTTTACCCTTCAGAATCCAATAGAAACCTGTAAACTTTGTGGCTACCTTGGACAGTGTATCCATTTGACTGGATGTCGCTGGACAGCCTGAGCTCCGCTGTCTCCTCTGTGCCTCAAGTATCCGGACCATTGGTTTTTAGCACGGATACTTGGTATAAGTACTAGCTGTCAATTTAAATAAAAGCCCAGGATTACATCATAAGAAAGGTATTTTTGGCCTCCAAGAGAGCAGTGTATTGACTCATCAGTATGGCCTGCTGGCCAAGTATAGCTTTATTCCTTACCCTTTAGTTAAGGTACTGAGAAGGCAAGTAGCCAACAGAAAATATGGACTGATGCAAACCTAGAAAAACAAGGCTGGCAGAAACCCACAGTGTTTCTGACTGTTAAAGAGTAGTGGCTTTCCTGGCTCGAACTCTTTCAAAAGCACTCAGGACACCATGGGATTTGTTTCATTTTAGGTTTTTTCTTAACTCTTCATGGGTTTGTGGTGCCATCATAGGAAATGCTACACTATAATTTCACACAGGTTTCCTAATTTTATATTTTTTTTCTAATTGACACGCATTTCTGGTAATTTTCACCAGTGTTCCAGAGTACTGAAAACATAGGAGGTAGTTTTCTGAAGAAGAGTATTTTCTGAAAGGTTATCACCTCCAAAAAAAAAGACAGCTCTTTTTTAGCCATTTGACTGAACATAAATTGGACTAGGAGACCACATGTAGATTGTTGCCAAATGAATTGATGCAACAAGAAAAGGAAGTGGTGCTCGTAGGTTGTGCCTCAATACAATTCTGCCATTATGCAGAAACTGTATCTTGAATTTTAAATGTTCCCAACTTCTGTTAAGATGATAGAGTTTCATTTATATTGGAAATATAAAATAAAATCACAGCCTCTCTAGGGCAAAGGAGGAGAGCTGGTGGGAAGAAAGTTTCATGTTTGGGAGCAGGGGACTAGCCTTCTAAAGCGTCATTCCTTAGATTAGACTTGCAATATGGATCTCTTTAGTAGGCCCTAGAAATTAGGACAAATGAGTTTCATATAGTTTTACTTCAATTTCTTCATATTACTGAGAGGTCTTCAAACTGGGGCAGAGTCAGATAAAATATCTCTCTCCTCTGAGATGGCTAATAATAGCGGTTTAAGGGATTTGATTCTGAACCGCCCTCCCAGTCACCAGAAAAAGCATTCTTTAAATATAATCTATTTGCTCATTCTCAGCTAAATGTGTGACCATACTAAAAGGGTTTTCCTCTCTTCTGTATGCTCAAAAAAACCCATGTTGCAGTTTCAGAATGGAAAGTTAAATTTGGTTGATCATTCCATCTTATATTAATTATAAGGTCATTTCCTTTCAGCAAAAAACCCCTAGAATTACATCTGGAATCCCACTCATCCATGGGCCCAATTGTCTTTTTCCTTTCAAGCTATTTCCTCTGGAATGTTGCATTTCTGCAAATGATAAAATAAATAAAAAACACAGTGTGTGGGAAGGTGTGGTCCTTTGCCTGCATTTTAAAGTGGACTAAATCACAAGTCTCAGTCTTCTGTGTAAAGAAAGATTTTTTGCATTACCAGAAAACAGCACTGTTGACTGTTTTTAAAAGTAGTTTGTGCCATTATGAAACAGAAAGGCCTCGTTTCTCAGACAGTCAGCATCACAGACATTTTTGCTGTGACTCAGCTTTACCGAGTCATTTGAGTTCATGCTCAATTTACTTTGTTGCATTAATCCTTTTCAAGTTGTCCTCAGAAGTGACTGACAGGCAATGCTTTCCAGTGCTTAGATCCCTGGTGTCACTTTCTAAGTCTAAACTCTCATATTGTCCCTGAAATACAATCCGGAGGAGTGGCTTTAAGATATTGAAAAAACATGTCCCATAGAAAACTTATACAACTGGGCTGACAGTGATTTTTTTTTTCCTGCATTTCGTTTCTCTCCTGTGGTGTGTATAGTTACAGAGCAGCTTTGTCTGATACAAAAAAAGATTTAATACACTAAATGCTCTTTTCACTGGAAATACAAAGGCGGTAAGATGATGGATCCTTAATGCACTTTTTAAACCAGCCCTTAAGCTTACAAGTTCCTGACAAGCTTAGGAATATGTTTTAACTTCATGCATATGAACAGTCCTCTTCAGTTTCCATGGGACTCTTCATGGGCACAGAATAAAGCACCTGGGCAAGTGCAGTTTAGAGTCCCTAAGTACATAATGTGATTTTTTAATATCCATTTCAATAAAAAAATATTAGTTTTGTCACCAGGGGGGCTTCTTGTTCCCACCCTCTATTAGAATAGAAATAAATAATAATATTTAAAAGGGACTAAAACGGTTATTGATTTTTAGTATGTACCAAGGCCTGCCTGACTGAAAATTTTAATGAAAATCAATCTTCATATTTTATAGCCTCGGCAGAATATTATTTTCAGCATGAGATATTGTATTGAAACAAGTTCTCTTTGGTACACGAAATACACAAAAGATATTTCAAAAGTATCTACCTTCATATGAAAATGGCTTAAGTTTTGCTCCAGTGTTATGTAGATTACCACTGCCAATTTCTCCAAATAATTCTTTAACAAACCTTACCAAGCTCCTTATAATAAGTCCATCAAAAAATTAGAGCTTTAATATTCTACTTAAAACGCTTTTTCTAGGCCTTAACTATAAAAAGTAAATAACTAGTTCTGAACATTTGCATGCTTTTGATGTGCAAACCTGTGCTAGCTCCATTAATATCCAGGCACTTGGTACTGAGGGTATCACCCAACCTTTTGCATGAAATTTGATATTGCAAAGTCAGTGGCAAAAGTGTTGCACAGCTGGTATCCCACAAAATAGTTTACATACTAACTACTCCTATTCTAGCACGGACTACAAATTTCATTCAATTCTACACTAAGTTATGAACATTTTGAGAGTGGGTTATTTGAAACTGCATGCCTTTAAAAACAGTAGACTTTTCATGAGTATATGTCTAAGCATAGAACACACACATCTTCCATTGTGGCAATTACCTCAGTGTGTGGAAGAGACACTAAGATATTTAACGGCAAGTGATCCCTAGATAGATCTATGAAACCCCTAAAAGGCATGCACAGGTTACAGACAAAAGGATGCATCACCCTCTCTGCCACAAATCTCCAAAGTCTCACGGACAAATGTGACTTGCAGGAAATGCCGATGTTTTTGTTAGGACTCATCACATAAATAAGCACGGGGAGATCACAAGCTCTTCAGCATTTGCTTCAGGCTTGCTACATCTCATCCATTTATTTGAGCTGCGCTTCCAGAATTTCACAATAGATGGGAGAAAAGATTTTTATGGATTTGTGGTCTATAACCCTAATGCTGGTTGTCAGCACAGCTGCCAGAGTTTAATTTATTGAACATGCTAACTCAAAGAAACTCTGTGTAACAGTTGTCTTGATATTGACAGGAAGAAATCAGCCAGACCTGCACACTCTCACATATGATATTGTTATATTTCTGTACTGCTTTTATCTACTTTTTAATCTTTTACCGTCTACCTTTACATATATGTTTTCAAGGTGAGGTTATATATACACCAGATAATCTGAATAGCAACAGAGGACAAGTTAAATTCAGGTACAGTTAAAATATTCCCCCTTAATTACTTCTTTGGTGTCATTGTAATCAATGTAAACTGTTGCATTAACAAGCTACCAGAGAGCTTATAAACAGCTTGTGCTAAACCAGGAATTGAAGGGCAGCTTAAACTCTGAGCTCTATTGCTCCGACAGGATGAGCTTGGGCAGTGGTGCACAGCAGTCACCCACACCAAGGGGAAAACCCTGTGCTCTCACCCTGTGTTCCCTCCTGAGAATAATCCAATTCATTTGAGCTGTAGACAGGAGAAAGGCTGGCTGGATTGGGTTCCTAATCGCTTTTAAATACCAGAGGCTTTTTGTGGTTTCATATCAGCAAATGATGCCAAAATTTCCAGGGAAAGAAAGCTCCTGTTTGTTTTATTTATTCTGAGAAATAAATCATTGTTTAAGTTTATGTCTACAGACATTTACAGCAGAGTGGCAATGAAGTTCATTCTTATCTCTTTAGGAGTATGCATATGTCATGCAGGAGAGGGGAAATGGGAAAAAAATAGGTCACCTTTTTTTATCATTATTTTGAAGTTTCCTTTCACTTTTTCAAATAAGTGAAGAAAATCTCTTGAAGCTGTGAGACATGCTTTTGCATATAAGCTCTCAGAAGCTTCTTACAGCAATATATGGTCCCTTAAACCCACAAACCTTTGAGCAGTCTATCTGAATTACTTTTTCACTTCATGCAAATTGTGACCGAAATTAGAAATGACCTTCAGAGACAGCGGTGCAAATGATAGGAAAAACATTTGCAATATAGTCTCCGGGTTTATGTTTCCAAAGGACCTTGTAAGATTCTTCACTTCCTTGCCCGTGCAGTTTTGGTGGCCAGCAAAGCAGAGGTCATTTTGTTTGTTTTACCTCTCTAATGACTGTGCTTTGCCAGACATGTGTCTGTAAGATATATCACAGTTCTTTAAAAACAAATTGTGTCATGTAGTAAAAAAATTGATTTAAAAGCATTGTGTCAAAGGCTATTTCTGTTCCCAGCTGTTAAAATCCTAGCACGACTTTGCTATTTTCTTTGCCTTTAGAAAGCTGCTGATCTTATATTAGCAAGTGAGCCTAACTTTACAATTGGAACAAATGATGAAATACAGTGAAATCAATAGTAACAGTGTTAAAATAAATATTGTGCAGAAAAATAAATGTTACTATTTATGAATCGGGAAAGGTCACAGGCTATAGAAAATAACGAGCGCATTTATCTGAACCACTGTATCAGAGTCAAACTGAAAGCCCTCTGATCAGTGAGTCATCCCTTTGCAAATGCTCCCCTCTTATATTGCTTATAATAGAAACAACTTGTGTAGCCCTTGCCTTTGTTGTCACTGAGGCATAGCTGTAGGACCCCATCATATAGCCCTCACTCCCCTTTAATTCAAGTGGAGCCTTGTTGGATGATAAAACTATTGCAGCAGGGAACTATATTTAAAACTCTGTGACTCATTCATCTTATGCCCTTTTTTGGAGTCATTAGTGGGTCATATAACTGTATAAATTTCATTCAAATTCCCATTTATATTCCCTACCTATAATTGTAGCTATTTTGCTCCAAATAATTCTCTGACCAGAGCAGAAGCCTCTAACCCACTGTAAGCAACCACTGCCACCTCCCCTTCCCCTCCCCCCACCCCCCTTTATTCTGTGGTCTGTTCTTTGACAGTTTTTTGACAGAGTCTAATCTGAAATTTCCAGATAGCAGCATACCAGGTTACAGCAGTGTTTGGTGTGTGCTACTTGGAGATATTGACTCATAAAGAAAGGTTTGGAGGAGAAGCATCAGGAGCCATTTGCATAAAGGCCAAATACCCTACTCTTACCGGTTTAATTTATTTCTTTCTGTGCTTGTAAGAGTCTTTCAGCAGCTAGAGAATTACCAAATTCTTTTGCTTTGCCACTTCCATCCAGTAAAGAAGTTACTATCTTTCTTCTTTTCCCTTTTGAATAGATAGGAAAAGTTAAGGTTTGTTTCAATAACAAACACATCAGTTTATAAAGAATCTTATCTTGCCTAAACATCTTTATGGACAAGCATCAGCAATGAGATCAGCTCTGCTTTGAAAACAGTTTTTGTTAGCTATCAGGCTTTACAGAGATATAGTGTTGCCAGAGGAAATGTTTATTATGTCATATTGTAATTCAAGAATTATAAGAATTCCATGTGGAGTGGAAGGCAGGAAAGGAAGAACATGTGACGGTGCTATATATTTGTTTATTTATAGGGATGGTTGTTAACCACGAGTACACAAACCCTTCACATCAGCAAACTAGCTCCACACAGGATCTCCACACAGGATCCATGTGCATCTGAGCATCAAAAACTGCAGATCCCAGTGGAACTAGGTGCCTGGTGGCATCCAAAATCCTTAGTTTGTTCCTACATTTCCCAATAAAATGGCAAAACACCAATATGTGACCCTTTAAAATCCAGCATGTCCTCCTCCACCATCCTGAGGGTTTCAGAGCCATTAGATACCACTCTCACCACATCTTTAATCTAGAAATGCTGGCGTTCATTTTCTGCTAGGAAAGTAAGAGATAATGATTAGACTTCTTTCTCTAACTAAAGCAGTTCTAAAGGTTGCTTAGGCACCTGGTCACTCTGGGGAAAACCTGTCTCACTCTGCTTGGAATAATTAGAAATTAGTGCACTTGACTAATGTGCTGGGACCTGGATAATAAGTCTTGTTCCTATTTACTCTGGACACGAATGAGTCAATCTAAGTATCTAAAGTAGCACCTATGAGCCCGCTTTCCTATTTTTGCTGTGCAAGGACATCAGCTTCACTGCAAATTCCATCACAAGGAATTTCTCCTTTCAGGCAGACGACAACTAAACACCACTGCCTGGAGAGCTTTGAGCTGCCTCAAAGTCTAACTTTTGAGAAATCATGTTGAACTTAAGAAATGGTTTTGCAACAAAGAGGAAGAAAATCAGGAGATTATGTTTCTTCTCAAAAGTGGTCAATATTTTAACAGGCTTCAATAACCTCCAAAAAGATAGCTTTGTGACAAGGAGTATGTAATATCAAAATATTAAATGGGATGTCATAATTGAGGACTTTGCAAGGAGGCCAGAATTATAAATGTGTGAATTATTTTAACACATCTCAGTTGATTTCTTTCAATTCTGCTCCGTCTATGTGTGTAATCCACAGAATGATGACAGCCCTTTCAGAGCATCAGATCATTTCTCATGAGAGTTAGTTCATAAGCATGAAAAGTCAGGAACAACATGGGCATTTAGAAAGTCTAGAGTGGGATTTGAATTAAATTTAAAACTCCTGCATTACAACCCTTAGTGTTTACTGCACAGCAAACTACAGATCTCAGCACTGCAGCTGGGGTTGGCAATGCACAGTCTATGTCCCTTGAGTTCCAGTCGTGCAAACACTCGCATTTGCAGTAACAGGGCTGTGAAACCACAGCTTGGAAAATATCTGGTCCTCATTAGCATCCAGAAATAAGGGATATAAATCCTGCCTACACTTAAAAGCACACTTGTGGAAAGAGATCCGAAGTGAACAGAGGTGTGTCTCTGGAGCACCTGAGCAGAGATGTGAGATTTAACAGGTACCTGTGCAGGGAGCACTCCCAGCCACTGACACTGGCATCTCTCTGCTGAAGACATTGACCAAGCACTCCTGATTCAGTGTGTTGGCAGTTCTCCAACACAACATGAGCTGGAAAACTATCCCCACATATTCTGTTGAAGTAGCCCAAGAGCTGAATTTAGGATTTTACTCCAGAGCTGGGCATCTGTAAGTTCAATGCTACAATATTAATCTTTAAAGTTCTTTGCTACACACTGCATTTTTGTGTCCATCACAACAAATAGCACCAGACATATCTGAGACATGTTTGGAGGGCTCATAGGAAGAAAACCTTTCCAGCTGCTTTATATCCTAAATACTGAAGCAAAAGATCTCATAGTTACTGAAAGTTACTGAAAGTTCATAGTTAAATTTAGAACTTCTTCTCATCTCTCCAAAAAAGGAACTCATTAGTGTTTTCACTGTATAGATTTTTAAAACATCGGTCTGGAAATCAATTAGTCTAGTCAAGCTTTTGCCTTCCCCAGACTCCAGACCTAATTCTTTATGTCTTCTCCCCTTAGGTACATTATAACCTCATGTGCTACTGGACTGAATTGTGCTGAACACAAAAATGCTGAGGCATTTGCGCATTTCATTAAGAACCTCTGAATACAAGTATAGTCAAGGTTTTATTTTTTGCATTGATTGTAACCTTCAGAAAAAAAGCTGCTCTATTACTCATCTCCTGAAACAGTTTCCTCGTCATGGGGTGGAGAGTGGGTGGGAAGAGAGACCTGGTTTTTTTGGTAGCAGGGGGTTTTTTTCCCATTTTTTAGAGTGGTAATGAAAACTGTTTTATTATAACACAGGCAAAAGGGAAGGGTTTTTGTTCTGCTCATATAGGACACCAAGTAACAGAGAAGCACTGTCATTAATTGGCCTGTGTGCCATCTGTCGGAAAGCGCTTTTGATTTTCACAATGGTCACAGCAGTATCAAAAGAAATGCAGCAGGAACAGTTACCCAGTTAAACACTCTGGGTAGAAATGGTTCACAAAAGACTAGCAAGTGCGGAGTTGTTCTGCCTTTTTAAAAAAGAAGTCTGATTGCAAAAGGTGTGTCTATAACAACAAATTAGGAGACTGATCCAACCTCTCAAGTTGTGTGATTTTATAGGATATCAGGCAGTGGTAAGACATAGCGATCTGATGGCAGCCAAATCTGGCACATACTGCAATGTAAATCAGAACAGCAAAATAAGCTTTAGGGTTTTTTTTCCTTTAGGGGACATCTCAAGTCTCATCATTAAGGCTTGTTGGTTTTCTGCTAAATTCAGAGCAGTACTTCTCAAGGAACCAGGACAGTGACAGGTTTAAAGACTTTTATTTCACCTTGTTTATATACATGTGAATCAGGAAAAGAAAAATGAGAAGGCACTTACTCAATATGAGACTAAAAACAATATATTGCAGCGTATGATATTCTGAGTTGACTTAAATATCACACTTTTCCAGAGTGTATATAGTGCTATTTTACTTATTTTGGCCTGCAGCACAGTGTCTGTACTAAAGCTTGTGTGCTCGCCCCTCACTTTAAAGCTGACACAACCAGTACAAAATTAAAATGGACAGCCTGATCAACAACATTCCCCACCCACATCATGCAAATCAATCAACCAGAACGACAAGAAAAGTGCCCAACACTCCCTAAAGGCTCAATTCCATATCTTTTAAGCTTCAATTAAAGCAGCTTTCTTCAATGCTCCATCTCAAATTCAAATGACGCAGAACTTAAAATGGACTCCTGTTTTACTTCAGGGAGTGGTAATTTTGAAAGGAACAAAATATGTTTTACAGAAAATTAGCATAGTACCATGTTGCTTCTCTTGTGCAGCTATATTAAATATATATGCTGGGTTGATTTACATAAGATTCATTTAAATATGCTTTTCATGGTTAATTGCTAAATGTAAAACATTTGCAAATTTTAGACAAAGCAAAAATTATCTGACACTTCTTTCCTATGAATCATACTTTTTGAGATTAAAAAAGATATGTCCTGGAGTGGGGAAATACTGTTATAGGTGAATGAAAAAAAATTATGTGAGTTACAGCAATATGTCTCCCTTTTTCATAATTTACAATCATTATATATTACTAATAAGAGGAAACCTTTGAGTGGCCATAAGGAGCAGTAAAGGAAGACTAAGCCAAAATGATAATTTGAGATGAACACTTGTCAGTAACAGAAGAGCCAATATTCATGTAAATACATATTCAGTGTACTACCGATCAGATAATCAAAGTAGATATAAAAATGATTACTTAATTTTTTTATACATGTACACACAGAGTAATTTCCCAGCTACGTATTTTAACGTACCGAGGTTTAAATGGCTGAGTTGATTGTACTTTCACTGTTTCACTCAGAAACACTCTTTTACAGCCTGGTATGACTTTCACTGTTTAGGTCAAAGTGCAACATTGTAGCCACATCCCCAGCATCAATTTTTTCTGGCACCCTTCCACTCTGTTTAATCAATATTTCACGATACACATTTCATGAATCAGCACATGACTGGCTTCATACATGCTTGTAAGTAAATGAAAGCACTTCCAAAAATGTCAGCCAAAGTGTAGGAGGAGGATAATATCCATGAAGACTGTGCAAGCACATAAATTACTTTGGCCAGACAATTTACTGTCTGACTGCTGGGAACGTTCACTGCCTGTGTGTACTCACGCTCCCAGTCTGTATTCGCTTAAACTGGTGTTTTGTGATAATGCGAACATACTTTAAGCCACTTAGGGTTTTTTTGAAAGTTCACTGTTGGTTTATGTTTTTAAATGTCCTGTGAACTTGAGATAAGGATGGTGGTTAGAACTTTAGTGTCTCTGGAAGTGGAGAGAAGCTTATTCCGTGCTTGCATATGCAGATCTATCTATAAGGCAGAGTGACCACAGCTCAGATTGCCAAATATTCTTCTTATAGAGATCCTGCTTCTGTTACAGCTGTGCCAGAATGTAATTACTTGGGATGAAGTTTCCCATCATGAGTTTCTGCCTCTAGCTGAACTGATCATAATTTTGCCTTTTCAAGAAGAATTATGATAAGGAATTGCTAACTAAAAACTAAAAACTCCCTATTTGTAACGACCTTTCAAGAAGCTTCAGCATGTCTGTGATTCTGACAGCAAGGAGTCTTTTGTTGACATGAAGGGATTCCTCTTAAATTTGGCTGATAAACTTCTGAAAATCTGTATGTGTGTGTGTGCACACATATTTTGTGGAGTCACGGAAGGGTTTGGGTTGGAAGGGACCTTAAAATCTGGTTCTAACCACCCTGCCATGGGCAGAGACACCTTCCACTTGACCAGGCGGCTCAGACATCCATCTAGCCTGGCCTTTAACACTTCCTGGGATAGGGCATCGACAGCTTTTTACAGTTGCACACCTTTCCTCTAATCACTACAGTCTAACCTAACTGGAGAACTTATCTATATTAAAAGTAACACTACTCAGAGGTTTTTTCCTCACCTGGTTTTAATCAGTACCTGATCCCTGGCGAGGCGGCTGATCAAACTGCTCTCAGAGATGTTTGTTACCGTGACACCACTTCTGGGTGATGCTGAGGAAGTTACTCTAGCTGGGCTTCTTCCCTCTGATCAGTGACTGAGCACGTTTTTTTTTTTTTCTGAGTAAACTGAGCAGAGGTTCAGGTTGTGATTTTTTTTTTTTTTAAATTTAAAGAAGTGCTCAGAGATGTGAATAAATACACTCAGGAATTTAGTTGAAAAACTGTGTTCAGCTGGATATTCAACAGGATGAGAGCAGACGTCCAGTCTGTAGGGGTTAACACATGCAGTGAAGGGTGAAGCAGCCATTGAAACATGCAGTGAATGGGAGATGAACCTGCAAAAAGATAGTGTGTTTGTGTAATTACGGAAAATAATCATGTCTCAGCCACAAAAGGTGAAAATAACAGACACAACCTTTATCCTGTTGTTTTTAGGGGGTTTGTTTGTTGGGGTTTTTTTCAAAGAGGAGTGGTGGTTTTCCTTTTTAACTTAAGGCTGTTATTCTCATGGAATTAGTATTTTGTCCACATTTTTGATTGTGCGATAGGAAAATAAATTACACAAAATTAATTAATATTTATCTAATTTAGCGCAACTTTAACAAGTAGGTGATGAGTAGAGGATTCACATACAGAAGTGTTTGTTATAAGCTGATTTCACATTTGGAGGGGCAAATCATCTCTTGGTGAGAGACAGTGCTCCTATGATATCCTGTGTGGCAATCCTAGGTATTGAACTCCTTTTTCTCTTCCTGCTCTTAATCACTGTAGGATTCTCTGTCTTTCCAAAAAGTCAAGGAATGTGGGAAAATGCTTTCCAAGAACAGAACTTCAGAGCTGAAAGTAACTGTATGCAAAAGAAAGCTGTGGTCTGTTTCCACTAAATCTGCAACTCCCAGTCAAAAGTGGGGGATGCTCTTCTTCACTGGCATGACTGATAGCACCTGAAAAAACAGGTAATAGTTTTAACTTAGGGGAAAAATGGGATTACATATTTCCTTCAAGGTCCAGCAGTAGGATTTCTGATGTTTGTAATGAAAGAGTTGTCTGCTGCACAGATTTGGTCCTGAGTCCAGGAACTGTATCACTGAATCAAAAGCCTGATACACTTGTATTTCATCTCTAAAGTCATCAGGCCCTGACTATGATTAATTGGAATGGATGGGCTATCATGCTTCTGAATGAATGCTCCTACAGAATTACATGGGACTATGTGAAGGGCAAGATGCAGTAACCTTCAATATGGGGAGCAGCAGCTTGGCCCTTGGCAGTGTGTTCACTTCATGTATCTGTTATGTAGCAGATATGTTTTCCTGCATTCTCTCTAAAGGAAAAGATGATGGCTATTACTTGTCAAGTACTTTTGAAAATGCAGAGAATCAGGTCAAAGAACATTTAACTTCCTTCCATGGGACACAGTGTTAGGTGGGTCTAATCCTCATCTATTTAGTAGGAGAGGTTCTGGTGGAAACACACTGACCTAATGGGCTGATTTGGGAGGGCAACACCAATGATTTTTAACACTCTTTTCGTTCCAGAGTTAAATAAGCTCACATTCTGGAGTAATGTGATAGAATTACCAAATGAACTAATTTTCACTTTGAGTCTCAGAAACAGTTAAATAGAATGAAGCCTGTCAATATTCCATTAGGATTTAAATGTATGGAAGATTAAGTTTATGTGCCTTTAATAACTGACGGAATATTAGATTATTAGATGGCTTCCTCAAACATTTGGGATAGATCACTTTTCAGGGTAGATATTAGTGAACACGACCATGAGACAGAACCATTCAGAGAAGCCTGTAGGAAATCTGCAAAATCCTATGAATCAGCTGTGCTGAGCAGCCGTGGGCATTGTACCCGGTGGGAAAACCTGGGACATAGCTATGCTCCTCCCAGTACTCAAATTTAGATAGGCAGTACTGTGTAGACATGCACAAACTGGCTCCCATTCTCCTGCCTTCCCTGGAGTTGCAGCCTTCAAGTTACTTTCCCCAAACTAGCCAAGAACGTGGCATATCAAGAAGAGGCTCACTAGAAGAGCAGTACAGATAATCAGATGGCAAGAGCTAAGTTGCATTTTGGAATGCCCCATCTCCACAGCAGGCATATTTATACTGTGTAATGCAGCACAGAGGTCCCTGAATTAAGCTTGGAAAGGGAATTTGGAATTTGAAACAATACAGCCATGTCAAGGAATCGTCTGATATGCTTTTCTCGGGCTTGTCCCTGGGGTTTCTTTTCCTGATCTGGGTCTCTTGCAGGGAGCTTCTGGCACATCAGTTCACTCTCCCCTGCTCCCACCCCTGCATTTGAGTTAACAGAGCTGGCTGAAGGCAGGGGCCAAAACAGATCAGTAGAACACCATCCAAGTTTCACAGTTTTGGAGAGTTTTTCTGAATACTTTAACTCGGATTGTTTCATTGATCTCATGTACAGTCGCATTAGCACAACTGTGCCACAAGGGCAGGACCAAACACCTGGAAATTTCTTTAAAACTGGAGAAAACATGCCGCCGGATTGCTCGGCCATTGAGATGTTCTGCTTCAGTTAATTAGCGCTGCTGAAAGGCTCAGCTAATTGGCACGGGTGTAGAGTTGCTCTGACACAGTTACTCCGCTTGCAGGACCGGAGCTACTCCCTCCGCGCGGCGCCGGAGCGCAGTGCCCGGCGGGGAGCCGGGACGCGAGAGGGAAGCGGGAGGCACGGCGCGCATCTCCACGCCTCGGGAAGCTCAGCCCCGGCCTCGCCGGCGGCCAGACCTGCACTGCTCCCGCGGGGGGAGGCGATCGGGCTGTGCCACCAGCTGAGGGCTGTGGTGACACTTCGCACCTCCTGTGTCGGCCCCGTTGCTACCCTAAGCGATGGCACGAGCGACACCCGGTTCCTCGTCCCCTGGCAGGGTCCGCCAGCCGGCGGTGTGCCAAGCTTTTCTCAGCCTCTGGAGCCAGCCACTACAACTCCTCGTGCCCTGGTGCCAGCGGGCACAGCCCGGGAGCAGCTGTGGGCAGGGAGGGACCCGGGCGGGACCGCGGCCACCACGGCCGTGCGGGAACAGGTGGCGGCGGGGCAGTCCCCGCCAGGGCTCCTGCGGGGCGGGAAGGGAGGCGAGGGAACAGCCCCAGCCCCGCCATCCGCGGTGCCCCCGCTGCCCCTGCGGAAACGGCGGAAAGTGCCGAAGGGCTCCGAGCGGAGCCGAGGCAGAGCGCAGCGGCGGGGCGGGCGGGCGGACCTGGGCAGGGCCCGGACGATCGCTCCCTCCGCTAGGGGGCGA
>VXBT01005221.1:0-183026 GCA_013400235.1 Oriolus oriolus | reverse complement strand
GGGCTGGGTGTCAGCCCGTCGCCCGCCGAGCCGTACCGTGCCGTGCCGTGCCGTGCCCTCGCGGGGCGGCGCTGCTCCGCGTTGCCCCTCCGTTTTCTGTTCTCCGCGCCTTCTGTGTTTGGCACGGGGAAGGTCCCGTCCCGTCCCCTACTCCCCTGCTCTCGCCTTTGCTGCCTGTTACTGTAGGTCGAGTTTGGCTCCTTTTCTATTGCCGGTTTTTTTTCCCCCAAATCGTTGGCAGAGCACCTGACTTGAGAGTTTTCTCGAGCCCCGAGTGCCTGGGGCGTGTTTAGGAGAGGAGCGCTGTGGGCGCGGAGCGGCCCTACCCGTGCCCCTGCCCCTGCCCGGAGGGATGGACGGGCTCTGCCGAGAGATCAGAACCCCAAAGCCCGAAGATACAGTACCACACGCTAGTTAGCAGCAGCTGCCCCACCACAAAGGCTGCCGAGACTCCACAGCGGTTACTTTTCAGCATTTTGGGTGCTGACTTTGCCATGTGGAGATACAAAAATCTCCAATATATGATGTATCTGTAATATATCTAAGATATATATATAATATATCCATATATGTGAAGTGTGACAACTGTTTGCCTCGTTGGTGTTACGGAACAGATGCAACAGCAGTAAAGTAGGATACTGCTTTTAATATAAAATTCTTATTCATCTTGCGGCATTTCTCGTTTCCTCTCTTGACTGAACTTACCCGAATTAATTAGTCAATCTCTCCTTCTGTTGCTCCTTGCTTTCCTTTCTTTCAAAGATACCGTTGGGATTTTCTTGTTTTCCCTGCTAAGATGGTTGCTTCCCTTGTGGCTCTTTGCAGCCTGTCACGAAAATTGCTACTGCTCTAATACCTATGCAACAGAAAGCAGAACAAGTTAGTGCTTCAATGCTATTAAATATTGGTACTTCTACTCTGTTAATCCCAAACTGTCTTTATAGTAGAAATACATATATTACTGAAGTCTTAATTTTGCACAGTGTTGCACTGAAGGATTGTCTATAAAAAGTGAATGTAGATGTGTGGAATACTTAGCTTTGGAGGGTAGTTGCACTTTCACTTTTTTAAAAAAAAGTTTTCTGAAACTAGTTGTACAAGAAGCAAATTGTCCCTATTACCTGAGTGTGTTTGATCATAAGGGAAACAGTTACCAAACAGAACTGTGGGGAAGAAGGGTTGCTCAATTACCATATCTAGAAAAGCTTCCTAATGCAATGCAAATGCTACATTTTTATGATGGTGACGTTCTCTGGCATTGTCCTGTGGCAAAAGTGTCTTGATAGGTTGGTAACAAATACCTAATACACTTTTGTTTTCTAGTTCGTAAGAAAAAAATGTAATGTTCTGCATAGTTCTACGTACACTTAACAGAACAGCTCATTTGAAGAACCACCTTGTGATGATAAGATTAATTTTGTTTCGTTAAACACTCTAATATTGCTGGCAGTGGATTCCTGGAAGAACTCTTAACACTTGTCGTCTCTCTCTCTCTGACTTAATAAGCATTTGTAATGTTTCCATTACCAACTTTTTGCATGTTCTAAGACTGGGACAGTTAATTATTTCAGGACATAAATTTGGGTAATATCACAGGGATGTGTTGTACTGTACAATACTTAAAGTCTTTACCCCGTGCTTCCAAAATACTTTTGGTACAAAGTAAGATGCTGATAGAACTATAGGGAAGTGATATGCTATTAAATTGCAAAGCTCCATAACTGCTTCTCAATTAATAATTTTGTATTTTTGGTGTAATATGCTTAAAGCAGTAGACAGAAGCAACAAAAAATAGTAACAAAAAAGCTAGTGGTAGTATCATCATCTTCTTGCATATGTTCATGACTTATCACATGATAAATCCTGTTTTCATCCAATCCAGGAGTCTAAAATATCAGCTGATTTCTAGAGATCTTGGTTGGACTTTTTTTCATAGTTAATATTATAACAGAGACAGCTGTCCATATTTTTCTGAGCTGTGACCCATTTTTTATACTGGTGGGTAAATGATAGCATTACGTAGACACTGAAAGAGCAACCTTACATAGGCACAACACCAAAAGTCTTGTGTACGGAAGTCATTAGTGTCAAATCCTCTGAGGTGGACTAAATGCCAGTACAGTGAGCAGTTCTTCTGTTTTGTCACTTTGTTCCCAAATGATATTTGCCATGCTGGCATCTATGCATAGGGGTATTTGTTCATTAAAAAATTGACCAGTTAAAAGTAAAATGTATGTTAGTGGTGACAAGGACCACAGTTACCAGTCTCATTGTTTTAAATGTGGTAAATGTTCATTGTAAGTTTTTAGGAAACCTTGTGGTGTGAGTTTGGTTTTGGTTGTTTTTTGTTTTGTTTTGTTTTTGGAGTGAGAAACACATTCCCTAAGCTTCTTAACTGTGAACTTGAGAACTGATTTCTGTCAGAGGGAACACTCTGTGCTCACCTACTGAAAAGTTTGCACAGAAGTTCAAAAGCTAGAGAGCAACATTTTCAGTTGTTTTCCCCAAACTACAGCTCTGAATATACTAAGCAAAAATTATTTATTTTGCTTCCTGCTTGTATTAGTTGGTGTTAGTTTGTAGCGTTGGTTTCTCTTCTGGCTACTTATGTGTAGCAGTGCAGTGTACATTTTGTTCTAGGGTGTTGAGTGCATTATGTTAATCAGCAAGGGGGATTTGGCACAACACTGATGAACACTGGTGCATCCCATTTGCAGGTGTCTGTCTTGTGGTGAGAACCCATAGTGCTGGCATTATCACCCTTGATGGAAGCCCCACCTTGGGCTGGAGCATGGGATGACTCCCTTGAATTGGAATCAGTCAAGTAACTCTGAATTGGGATTGTCTCTTAAGCTTGTGGGAGAGGCAGGGTTTAGGCAACTTAATCCGGGCTAGGGAAGTGTCAGTATCAACTAGAAACACTCTGCCTGCAGTTTTGTCTTGGAGTTGGATGCTTTTCGTGAACTGTGGTGTTATGTTGTTATTGAAGCCTGAAAGTCAGAAGGTGTATGTGGTCTTTCCCCATAACAAGTGGGGATTAATGGGACGTCAGTTATTCTTCTGTTGAGGTGTTTACTAAGGGAAGAGAGCAGGCACACAAACAGTTGGAGTGGAGTAACAGATGTGCTGCAAGTTTCATCCTGACATACCTTGGAATAATTTATTCTAATCTCCCCATACTATAAGATACCATTGCCTTCAATCAGCATGTAGTGAACATCACTGAGTAGTTCTAATTTCTATTATTAGCATTGTAATATGAAACCTAGTCACGTGTCCAGTATGGGACGTTGTGTTCCTTCTTTTCGTATCCCTACATTCATGAAATGCTACGAAATCAGATACTATAGAAAACATTGTCTAATAGCTTTCTTCATAAAGCTTTTTTTTTGGTCTTAATTTTTCTTCCTATTGTCGAACTGCATTCACAATCTTGAAGAGCCTTCTCCCTGCAGAAAACACTGATACTTCCATAGATAATTCGGTTGCTTGAGTTGTGCTGAAATCACTGTGATGCTGAAGTCTGGTCATGCCTGTCTGCTAGATTTTGGTTTAGGTTTCCAAACATTACATGTGAGTAATGGTAACAAAAGGTTCCCATCTTCTGGGCCAGGAGGAATCAAGAGAGACTTGAAAACTTTATAAGTTCTTGGTACACTGCTGTACTGTTGTTCACCTGGCGAGTCTCACATGCTCTTGGCTTGCAAGTTAGAGATGTCCAAGCAAAATATGGGCTCTGGGCATACATTTGGAATACCGATTATCCATCTAGTACTCTTCAGGAAGATGCAAGATATTTTTTTAATCAGTTTCAGAAAAAAAGTTTAAAAAGGCACAAGCAGAATAGTATCTGCCTCTTCACCAGTCTTAGAGTTCCTCTGGCTTTGTCTGTCGCACTTCCGTGGTTTGAGGGCCTTCTTGTCTCACATTGTCTTACTATCCTATCTCAGCATGCGTCTCCATCCTATAACAATAATTCTCCTTTTAAGAAATGCAGTTCTTCTGTCCAAGAACTGTCACCACTGATTTAACAGGAGAGCATATCACTGCATAAGGGATGTGGTAGATCTCTGCAGGCTTTAGGTCCCTAAGTCTGAACCAGCACATTATCCTAATGGCCTCTGTTTGAAATGAAAATCATTAGGAGTGGTCTGGTCTGATATATCTCTCTGACTGGTTTCCCTCTGTTAAACTTCTGCAAATGCCTCTTCAATATGAAGATTACAGAACATTAGACAAGTAATGCAGTTTTACAAATAAAACAGAAATTGCAGAAGCAGTGAAGCTTGTGCATGCTATGAGCATATGTTAATCTGTCATAGTGGCTGTAATTTCATCAGTTCCCTCTCTTGGCAAGTTTAGGTTTGATACAAGCACAGCAACATATGTTACGGGGAGAGAGAGAGTGTCCCAAGCTTTGAATTATGACTAAAAACACTGCTGAGGAAACTGGTTTTTTCAAGATTTGGAGTTGAGAGGAACTCTTCAAGATAAGTGATCTCAATCCCTTTTTTAGCAGAAGGAGTATTAGGCTTTCTGAAGGTGTTGTTTTGCCAAAAGTGAAATGGGTTCTTTTCCTTGCATCACAGAGTCGAAATACAGCCAAGGTAATATGTTGCACGCTTGCTTGTATTGACCAATTCAGTGAATATGTTTCAAGAGGCAATGTGGTAACCTTTGTCACAGCCACCTACTCTATCATCTTTGTCAACAACCAGCTTTTATCTTACTAATTCAAGCTGGTGGCTGGTGCACTCTGAAATTGGTTAGGTAATTACTCTCAATCAATACTGTGTAGTATTAAGGTAGTAACTTACCAGTCACAGGGTTCTTGGCTCAGTCACTGGTTTTGTTTTTAGAACACTCCCACTAACATTAAGTGATGTTGCTCATAGAGATTCATGAAAAATGAAGCAGAAGCCAGTCCTCAATTCAAACCTGTACATGTGTGTTATCTTAGTGAGAGGTAAAATTTTACAAGGAGTTCAAGAGGTTTTTCATTATTCAAAGTGAAAATAAAATCAGTGTGTTTTTAAGTTCTCTGCAAGAAGAAGAACACTGGGTGTGCAGAAAGTTATTCCAACTCTTTAATCTTCTATTGAGATGTCATATAAAACTAATTGTGTACTCTTCCTTTTGGTTCACATAACCTTTCAAACAAGATAAAAGATTTAATTTCTGAAATGTTAAGGTAGAAAATACAAAATATGCTCCACTTTTATATCTTCTGAAAGAGAAGTAATAGTAAAATTGTTGTGAAACCATAAAATGCTTCGGCCTTCGTAGCTGGCAAATGCAGTTGCAGTGTTTTGGTGGTAGCTCTAATTTTGGTGATTCTGACAGGTGCCAGTAGTGCTAACCAAGGCTTGTGCCTCAACAATATGGTTTAAAGGTCAAATTAAACATGCATGTGCACAAAGTAAAGCTACCTTTTAAGTTTTTTATAGCGAGAAGCAAAAAGCCCCTTTTCTTTTCAAGTGACTTATTGTTTACTCTGAACCAGACTTTTTTCCTTCCTTAGCCTGAGCAAGACTTTAAAAAATAGTTCTAGAGAAGGAGCAGCTGTAAGCAGCTGAAATCAACAGTGAGGTATTTCAGTACTAAGTCAAATGCTGTTTTATTTGCACTTCTAAGTGTGAAAGTAGTTACTATTTGACATCTTGTTCATTGATTTCCTGCTATCCTCTCCCTCCGCCCCCAGAGAGATTTTAATCTGGTGTGTGCAGTGTTATGGAAAGCTGGCGGTTCATAACACCAAGCTGTGATGAGTAACCATGGCTATTTCCCTAGCAAGTTGTGTGATACAGTTACACTCTGTGGAATGACGCATTTTATGAATCAAAGCTGGGAGCCTGAGCTGGGACTTGTATACGTGTGGGATTTTGTACTGTAGTGTTGTTCTTGTGTTGTTTGCCTACAGTTCTGTGACTATGGATCCTCTTGTTCAACATGGCGTGTTCCCCAGGGATTGGCCCAAGTATGCAGAGGTCTGGTCTCTGCTGTTTCACTCAGTTTTGGTGTGTTTTGTTTTTTTAAAAACTTAAGGTTTTTATCCCAGGTGTTGGACGTATGTGCAGTTGTATTCTATTTCTAGATCTATGTCAGTCTAAATGCTTTTCATAATTTTTGTGATTTTGTTGGGTTTTTTTTTTCCCATATTCTTACACAGATGAGGAAGGACTGTGCTTCTGGAACTATAATGGTATAGATAGAGGCACAGCTTTTGATTGAGGCAAATGTGGATGTGTACCTGAAGTTAAGGACACGCAAGTATTTTTTTGCTATGGTTGTTTCAATGCTAGTGGTTTGTCTGGAAGAACGTGTCTTCTTGACTGTGATGCTGATATTCTAACTAACACATTAAGAGCCTGTAGATAAAACAGATTGTACTTTGGTCAAGTTGAAGATCAGCTAGCACATGCTAAAGTACAGCTTGCCTTATCTTCGCGTTGTTCTTTCAGAATATGTGAGCCCATGTTTACTGTAGGGAAGAAAGGCATCTTTGAACAACCTGGTGAGCACAAGCTGTCCATGTTGGGTTTCAGAGGCTGTAGGATGAGACAATTTCTAGTTTTTGCACATGCTTCTAGCCATATGTATATATCTGTATATCAGTGAAGATTTATTAAAGCACTTTGGAAGCTTGTTTAAAAATCTTTGTCTAACATCCTGACCTACTGAGTGGATTAAGTTGGTAGTTATGGTATAGTTTAAGCTTTTTTTGTGTTCCTGGCTTCTTATTTTTGGGTTCAGTATGTGAGTGGATTGTGTTAATTATCAAAAGACTTTAAGGGGATGAAATTATTGAGCTCTGATAGTTTCCTCTTTCACATAGAATTGCCTAGACTACTGCTGTTTGATTGAGGCTTCCACCCTTTCCTATGCCTAACTCAATTTTAAGTCTTGTTTCTCTCCATTTGTGAATCAATACAGTTATTTATCAGAACAATCCTTCTGTTAATAATAGTGTAAACCTGGTTGCAATTTTGGTATCTGTTCTCCCTATCGCCACTTTTGTCTGTGACATTCTCAGATGCCTAAAAAAGATGTCACAATTTTCACTTGAAGGAAACTGATTGGTGAGCTTGACTTTGGGTACAGCATAAGCCACTCTAAAAATCATCTTGTTCATTATTCTATTAATAATTAGTTTGAAAAGAGATTGTGTATTTTGGGAATGTTTTTATGAAAGACCTTATTGTTTTAATGGTCATAAACCTTTCTATTTTCACAGCAAGATTCTGTAAATGTAGTTTATTTTGCATGGTGCCTGAAAAGGTTGCTAAGAATTTGGCCATGCATGAGTTTGACTTCTTAGTTAAAAAAACTTAATTTTTCCATGTATTTAATAAAACAATTTAAAAATGCAATAGTAGAACAAGACAGTATAGCCGGCTTGGAAAGGTATGCAGCATTTGATGGTTGTTTCATTGAATGTTGCAAGCCAGTGATAAAATTACAAATATCTGTTTGTGACTGATAATTGTAGGGAACAATTTGGCGTCAGAGAATCACTGCTTTCTGGTTTACTCCAAAAGTATAGGCAAATTGAGGTATCACTGAGAAAATTCAGATCTGCAAATATTAGGCAACTCCTAATTTGTGAAAATACTTGTGATACTGTTCTTTGTGTATATTAAATTAACAGCTTTATATAAGACTGCACATAGGTGTAGGGGTTTAGATTTGCAGCCACGATGGAGGTTTTCTACTCTTCTTTCTTTCAGATTTGTTTGACTTTAGCAACACAATTTTACTTTGAAGTAGTTGCCAGAAAGTTTAATAAGTGGAGGAAATTTCTGTGGGACCACACCATTCAAGGAGCAGTATTGATACAACAAGAAACCAAAAATCCCTGACATATTTTAGAACTCCCTGGAATACTCTTGTAGTAAAACAGCTGTCCTAATTGTAGCTTTCTGTTCATTAAATTCCGTGGTTTTTAAGTTTATTCTCCTGCTTTTGTTAGTGTGCTTCCTATTCGTATTGAAAGTGCACACCTGGAGAAAAAGATACCTATCTAAAGGAAGCTGGTGATTTGGCACCTGGGAGCTGATAAGGCTCCAGGATTAAGGAGAGCACAGTGGTTCTTGGTAACTAGGAAGTGATTCAGTGTTTAATAATGGGAAAAGTTGTGGGTTGTGTGTTTTGTGGTTTTTGGAGTTTTTTTCTTATGCCTTTTTTGAACAGATAGCGCTTTATTATTTTTCAGATAAATATTCAATCTTTCAATTCATTCATGTCCTGATATGTGGTGCCTTTGACCAAAGGTACCAAATAACTGATGCATCATGTAAGTGTCCTGTTACTATTCAGTTACAGAGCCTGAACTGGCCAACAGCACTCTGCTTCTAGCCAGTGCATTGTGTATATCAGGTAGTGTCTCCCAGGAATGAGTTGGGAAGATCACACTTTTGTTGTAGCAGATTGTATAGGCTTAGAACATCACAGTTATTTCTCCTTGTCACTATGAACAGAAGCATAATTCCACAGTTGTTTAAAATCTCTGATAAACTGGTAAACCCTGTTTATTACGTGTTAATATATATTGGCTTTAGATCTTTAGATAGCAGTACATTTGGTTTTACGGTGAGTGTCATTTATCTAACTATACTTGGTTTCTAAACAAATTTATCTGACTTGTGAGCCATCACAGGTCTTGTGGTAATCAAACAATGCAGTGGAATATGAAGCTGGGCATGTTCAGAATTAGAAAAATTTTCTTCACCAAGGTCATTAGCAAGCTTTGGAACAGGCTGTCCAGGGAAGTGGTGGAGTCACCATCCCTGGGGGTATTTAAAAGACATGTAGATGTGGCCCTTAGGGATGTGGATTAGTGGTGTCAGTGCTAGGCTAATGGCTGGACTTGATGATTCTGGAGATCTTTTCTAGCCTAAATGATTCTATGATTCTGATAAAGGTAGTTCATCACTAGAATAACTTCTTGCTATTTGTGTTGACTTCTTGATTCTGAAAACACAATATAAATAATGTTTCTTCAAAAAACCCCTCCATCTTCTTGAAGTAAAAGGATTCCAGAGGAGTTGTGGCTGTTTTATATAGAACCTTTCTTGTGATGTTACCCATTTTCTTTAGCTTATGAAGGAGGATTCTAACCCTTTATTAAAAAGTTTTGAAGGATAACATGCTTTTCCATTAGAATTTGCAGAGATTAATTAATGTGGTCTTAAAAGTGGGCCTCTAGAATCTGTTGTATTGGGGTCTAAAGTTACCTCTGTCACCTAGTACTCTCAGGAGCGAGAGATTTTGTTACTATTATCAGTTACAACTTCTGTTACTTGTTAACCAGGCTCACTATGTTGGACTGACTTGGAGTAGTGTCATGTTGTGTACTACGGTCATCCTTGTTTGGTTTTGCTTTTTTTTTTTTTTTTTTACTGATTACCCAGGAAGTAAATCTTTCCCAGTATAAAACAACTGTCTTAAAATTTCTCTTTTAGGTGTCAAAGCAAGCAGCTAAAGACAATTACAGGCTGTGTTAACTGGGTATGAAGGAAATAAATCTGAATGTTACTTAGTCTCCCAAGTGTTCAGCACTGCAACTTTATTGTCACCTCATTTGCCAAAGGCAAAAGTAGATTTTTTTTTTGTCCCATGTTTGTGCCTCTGCCTTCTGTCCCCCAGACGTTTATAAAAAGAGCACCTTAACGTGAACACCAAACATGGTTTTGTCTCTTCTGCTGCTTATCGTCATAGAATCATTGAATGGTTTTCAAACATTTGGTTGGAAGGGACCTTAAGGATCAACAAGTCCCAGCCTCTGTGTTGTGTACAGGGACACCTTCAACTAGACCAGGTTGCTCAAATCCCCATCTTGGACCTGGCCTTGAACACTTTCATGGATGAGGCGTCCACTGCCTCACCACCCCCACAGGAAAGAATTTTGTCCTGATATCTAATCTGAATCTACTCTCTCCTAGTTTAAAGCCATTCCTCCATTGCCCTATCACTATGCTCATGCAAAAGATTCCTTCTCCAGCTTTCTTGTAGTCCCCCTTTAGGGGCTAGAAGGCGTAGTTTATTTAATTAGGTAAAATTAGTTCTAACCCTAAGATACTATGCTTATCCTTATAATTACTTTTACAGAAATAGACTGTAGGCCTAATGTTACAGAAGGTCTGAAGAAAGTGTTCCTGTAGGTGTCACCTTGGTTGTGTGGATGGTCACAGCACTGCAGGAGTCCTGTGCATATCAGTGGTCCTCAGCTGCCACGTGCCGGCACCTGGAGCTGTGAAATGGCCTCTCTTGGTTAGAGATGGCCCACAGCACTCCTTGAAGCATGTTTGCTTTGCTTTTCTGGCAGTGGGGAGGAAAACTGGCTTTACAACCATCTGCATGTTATAAGGCGAAGTTGAACTTTTAACATGGGTAATAAAAAAAGCCTGTTTTACTGGACTGATTAGATGGCAACTTCAAGGCAATCAGCAAATGTGCCTCTCGCCAGCAGATAAGGTCAGACAGCATGAGGAGCCTGGCTTTATTAATGTCCTTTTTTTCCATCCATTGAGATCCCTTTTTGGCAGTTGATGCGTGACAAGTAAACAAGGTGCAAGTTTCTGTGTCTTCATACTTTTAACTTTGATGTCCTATCAGCTGACCTCAAGCAACACTGAGTCAAATAAATGCTCAGCTCCTGAGTTTTGCTGTTCAAAAAGCGTTCTGATTGTCTATCCTTGCACCAGTAATGTCTGGTTCTATTGGTTAGTTTCAACACATATAAATGTATATGTCTTAAAGACATCAAGCTGTGAACTACGTAAGGAGGTTACTGCCTGCCCTAGGGCTGGGGCTTCTGCGTGAGACTCTGCAGATGTCTGTATTGCTCTGCCCACATGGCAGAGAGTGAGCAGGTGCTGGACTTAACGTTCAGTCACTACCTGTGTGGTGCTCTCTACATCCTCTGTCTGACAGCTAGGCAAGACTGGCAGTATGGAAGAATGTGTGGGACTCACAAGGGCTTGAGATCTGGGAGAAGAGGGGAAGGGCTCAAGCTTGGAGAGTTGGCAGCTTGGAACCCGAAGAGAGGAGAGTAGTAGTAGGTGCATGCTCAGAGGCATCCTGGCATACCTGTGTGACTCTCTAGGACAGTGGATGGTGCCAGAGGTACTCACCAGAAGGGATCACCGGTATATTACCAAGTAATTAAATATTAAATATGGGACTTGACCAGTTACATCTATTATAAAGCTGTAGTTACTTGAAATAAATATTCTGCAAATATTAACTTCTATTATTCTGCTTTTATTTGCAGGAGGCTTATGTTGTTTACTGTTTTTTCATTTTGTTTGTGGTACAGTTTTTTTTTAAAATTAGATGCCTGGATATAAGGGGGAAAATAATATTTGCTTTGAGAGCTACTAAACTCTGGGAATAGATTATGTAGAGAAGTATTGAAGTCTTCCTTGCTGGAAGTATTCAAGGTTTGACCTGATGGGACCTTGGAAAATCTATTTTAAAGCCCTACTTTTAAGAACAGTTAGACCAGATGATCTCCAGAGGTCCCTTTCAACCTAGATTTTTCTATGATTCTGTGATCTAGGCCATATATAGCCATATTTTTCTAAAATATTGGTGATAGCATAATGAAAATTACATTAATCTTGTTAAAATAAAGGATATTTTTTTCTGTTGAAAATAAGTGTGAGAAATCAGTCCACCAATGCAATGCTGTTGCCAATACACAATGATAACCTTATTAAAAGAGTTTACATTGTTGTTCTGTATTAGAGAAATAGCTATAATGCTGATACTCAGGTTTTTTTACTTAAATGAGAGCAGAAAGAGCTCTTAGTGAGGTTGCATCCTCTAAGGATTTTGCTTGATGCATGCCATGCTTCTTGAGTAGTGTTTAAAAACCTAATTTCAAACCTAATCAGAAAGCATTTGACTGTTAGTAGCAAATACTTTCCCCCCCTTTATTATTGGTTATATGTAGATGATGAATACCTGAATGAAGATTTTATGGCTGATGTCATGTTGTGTGTGTATATGGATATATGTGAAAATAACCTATATATTGATATGTTTGTTGCAGAACAAATCGAGCGTGTTAAGCCTATGAATGGTGGAACTATATTTGTTTCAAAACACATTGAAGTAGACATATCCTGTTTGTAGTTGGTTTCTGGGTATTTTTGTTGGTAGGTTTCGGTTTTTAAAAAAAATTTTCTGTCTGTTTTCCAACATGGCGAGCTGTAGTGGTTGGCCTTCCTGGTGTAAGTGGTTTCAGTTTTGTCCCAGCATTTCACTGTAGAAATTGTTACAAAGTCAGTGTAATCTATTGACATTCCCAGTATGACATTTCAGATTAAGCCTTTCAAATTTTCCAAGGTAATTGTGCTGTGTACTGGTTCAGGAAATAATCCTGAAATCCATGGTAGTGTCTGTGTGTATACTATGTGGAATCTGTACAGTGCTGCAGAAGACCTAAAAATTTAGACCTGGCTTTCAGAATGGAAATTAAGTATCTCTTACTGGAGATAACAAAATCTTGTAAGCTACTTCCTGGGAAAGTATACTTAAATATTCAAAGCCTTTTATGTTAACCTGTGACTGATTTGCAAATAAAATTAGGTGTAGGGACTACTTGGTTTAATTATGATTTGGATTGAGTTTATTTAGCAACTTTTAGATACTGTTTCCAGTGCTTAACTTTGCAGTAGAAGAGGTATTATATATATGGATATGCTTTACAAGCCTGTTTTATAATGTCTCCTCAGGTTTGTTTTTTTTTTTTTAATTTTTTTTCTTTTTCATTGAGCTAGTAAAGGTATTTCAAGCAGGGAGAAAAACAGCTACGAGGTCAGCATTTCTCTAAATGAAAACTTTGGATTTTTACTTGGTGCTGCTAACGATTTATTATTATTTTATTTGTTGCTTGTTTAAATTAGTTGATATATTTATTTTCATTGCATTTAGATCAACTCTACCTTTTTTTTTTTCCCGGCACCTAACCACTTTAGGACCTGCTCTTGAAGTGGGGAGAAAGGTGTTTGCGCTGTGCTTGCGTTTGAGAAGAGATATTTGATGTATAAGTTTCTTATTCTTCCATGACTCCTTAGCATAATTGCACCCATCCCAGACCATGTTCAAACACATAGCGCTGCTCCAGGCACTGGTGTGCTGTCACCTTTCTCTGGATAGCTAGATTTATAATTAACTACTGTTCGCACAATTACAAATATTATCATTTAAATGACAGCTCCGCTTGACAGGGCAGGGAAGGAAGGGGAGAAAAGACGTTCAAACGGATTAGTCCTAGAATAGAGGATTTGGTGGTTTTGAGTGCCTGCTAGCAGCAATGAGCCCACTTCCCGAGGCAGGCGGGGCACAGGCTTCCCCCGGGGTTAGCTCCGGGCGGGAGGGCGGTGAGCCCGCTGTGTTAGCTCAGCTCGCGGGTGCTCTGGAAACACCCCCATGTCCGGGCGGGGTTTGGAAGCCTCCTGCCCGGCCCTGGTTAATGAGTAGCTTGGACCTCCGTGTTCCCAGAGCGGGGCCGTCTGACGATGTCACCGCGGCAGAGTGGGCAGGCTGTGCTGGGCTGGGGGCCCTGCAGCCACGCTTTTGGGGGTGGCAGTGGGCCCAGCACAGCCAGGCTTCTCTTCCAAACTCAGTTTTCAAGCCTCTTTTGGAGGTTTGCATGGCTGAAAACCAGAGGAAAGTAGCCATCTAAAATCTGCATTTTTGAATTTTTTAATCCTTTCTTTACTGCGTTTGTAATGAGAGTTGTATTTTGGTACTGAATTTCTTAGGTTTCATAATACTTGGTAGTAGGTGGACTTCTAAATTTAGGAAAAAGAGCTGCAGCATCATAAGGATTTAATTTTACTTTAGTTACATTGATACTCTGCTATTTTTGCTTTCCAAGTGTTTGATTAATTGATCAAAACAGTTTTGTTTTTTTCTGGAGCATATTACAGTATGATTCCTCCAATTCAACCTACATGAGTAAGAATGCACATTTCTTTCTTACAAGCTTAGTACACTACAGTACTAGTTTAATTTTGTACATCTTTAACAATGTTGCCAGCTTTTTCCTTCATAGTTTAATATTGGTCATTGAGCAAAAAGTTGTTGGCAATAAAAAGGTGATAGCTGGCTAAACTGTTGTATACTGAAGGCTTGAGGTAGAAGAAAGTAGTTAGTATGGTCTGTGATGATGGTTGTAATAATACCACCAGAAAGAGCTATCATCTTTGTTCTTCTGAGGTTTTCATTTCCCTCTCCTTCTGGAGAGATTAGTAAGGGGGAGCTGAGGAGCTGGTCTTGCAGCTTTAAAAGTGAATGATGGCAAAATATTTTTATACTGTGGCAGATCAAACCATCTGTAAAACAAGAAGTTAAGACCTGTATTTAAGTGTTGCAGTGCATGTCTGGTGCAGAAGTTAATGTGTGTGTGTGGTCACTGTTAGCTGTCTTTACATGAAGAATTTGAGTCATGTTGGAGGAAAAGGTGACAAATTCAGTAGTAAGAGAATGCCAGGTAGTTGAATGAGATGCATCTGACTCCTCACCCAGCTGTGCAGATAACATTGTTTGAGATTGGCTGGGACTAAAATGAGGTGCTGTCAAGGAAGCACTTCAGACTCAGAATGAAATTGTACTAGCTAACATTTATGAAGGGAAACCCAAAAAAGGTACTGAAACTTAAAAGGGCATTTAAAAACCCAAGAAACTATGATCCCCCCTAAAAATCCCCAAAACAAAAAAAAATGCCCCGAACACCATCTTTTATTTCACAATAATCAACGGTTTAACCCCTCTCCTTTTTTTTTTTTTTTTTTTTTTAAATGATGGTAGGCATTTGTACAAATCCTAAGTACTTTTTTTTCTTTTTTGCCTGGCACTGGTCTAGTTCTTCAGGCACAAACTTCATTCATTGTTTTAAAGATGCCAGGTAATTCCCCTCCACTGTCTTATTTAATTTCTTCTTCAGTCTATGCATAGTTGTCATACCTGTATTACCATTTGCTTTGTTCCATCTCATTGTGTTTTTATTTCTGGTCTTCTGCTTATTCTACTTGAAACCACCTATATTCTTCAGAGCCTGCGCTAGTTCCTGATTCGATTAAGTCTTATCAGTTCTGGTTTATTTTTACATTTAACATCATGTGACATAATGCTTTTGAAATTTATGGAAAGGGGAGCTTTTTCGTCATGAATGCCGTAAGAAATAAACCAGGGGCATTCCCTTTTGATTTTTCCACAAGGTTTTGAAGTGCTTCCCAGCCAGAGCTTTGCTGTGAAGTTCTCTTAGACCTCCTTTCCAGACATGCTGCTGTGATTCGCTTTGGCTGCTTTGTGTTTGCTGGCTCAGGGTAGGCAGCCAGCTTGTCACTGCATTCAGTCCCCAGCAAAACTGTCCTACCAGTTATTCTTCCTAGTCTCACAAATTGCCTTTACTTTGAAAGAATTTCTATTTGTGTCATATTGCTTCAAGAGGGGCACTCTACGCTGCTGCCTGAATTTAACCCGGTTGAAGGTTACATACCTTGCAAGTTTTGGCTAGATTTAGCAGTTAATTTGCAGTGCGTGCTGAAGCTGAATCCCCACCCCATTTTTGCAAGGGACAAACTTGTTTAGGTGAAAATCTAGGTTTCATTTATAGTAGGAAAGTGTATGTGGTGTGGGTCAGAATTTGTACTTTGATTCCAAAGATCAGGTGGCAGTTGAGAGCATTCAGCATGTGTAAATATTGATGTCACATTTGGAAAGCTCTTGTGGGCAAACAGGCTGCTTACTTGGTCATGACAAGGTACATTTTGCACTAGGAAAGCAATTAAGATCAAATAAGCTAAGATGAGTAGTTTTATTTAGGTGTAATTTAGGGCAGGCAATCTGGAATAGGGGTCATTACCTTTGTTACTGATTACAGCATAAGCTTAAATATTAGAGACCTATGTAAAGATTTAGCTAATAGCTTTCAAAATCAAGTTGTTAATCTATTTTATTTAGTTTCTAAGGTAAAATAAGCTTGATGACATCAAAGAATCTATTTCAAATTAATTTCTCCTTTAAAGCTCTCATGATGATCAGTTATTTCCAGGAAAAAAGGCTGTTTTGTCATTGATTTGCTGTACTGCTTACTTTTGGTCAATTGACTAGAAATATAGTATTGTGTTTTCAAGTTGTCCTTGTTTTGATGCCTGTCCTTTAAAATGCATTTCTGGTATATTTCAGGGTTATGAGAGAAACACAAAGGCAAGAAAGCATTAGTAGTTGTGGACTTCTGTCCTGTTTTTCATTCCAGCTGTTCTGTGGTCATAGCTCTAACCTGATGCTGCAGTCAACTCCTTCTACCTCTCCCAGCCCTTCCACATGAGGTTTTGAGGAATTTGCCTGTTGGGAGGCATTGCCCATTACCTCTGCCTCGCAAAAGTGCTGAGCAGTGAGGAAACTGGGAGAGATACCGGATCTCAGCACTGTAAGCAGAGCTCTCCCTTTTTGCTCCTGTTTCAATATAAACCAGCAATGCTGGCCTAGCGCCTGCATTCCTCTGTAATCGGTTGCCACAGCATGCTAAGATTGCTTTGTGGGAAGTAGATAAACATTCTACCTGCCAGCCAGGAATACAAAAACTGAAATAGAAAGGCTTGAGGAATGTCAGATCTACTTGGCAAAATTTGGTGTGCGTGTTTGAAAATGCTCGGCATTGTCTTGTGCACTGAATGATTTGAAACTTAAAAACCAAACTAGCCTCTGAGTTACAGACTCTGAAAAATAGCAGCAGTTGATACATTCTTAAACATGAGATGGTTTAATTCTGTAAATTATGTGATCTTGGCTGTGCATGGGAAATTTAGCAACCTTGTGAATACAAGGTTGAAGAGACTTGCATTACTTCAGATGGCAACAGGAGGCTTTGTTATAAATTTGTTATAATTTGTTGGATCACTGTGTTAAAAATGCACAAAAAGTACCTAAGTGGGCTTGAATTATTTGTATAAGTTTTATGTCAGTAGGAGAGTTGGAGAAGAAACAACAAAACACCAAAAAACCTAAAACAAGCCCCCCTCCCCCAACAAACCCAAAGAAGTACTTCACTCAAGAGCAAGCAGTTCTTTACCAGACTCCTTTAAAAAATCTCACTCTAACCTGTTCCATTTTACTCCCCTAAACTCCAGCTTTGGTTTGCATGACTCTTGCTCACTCTACTTTGCTGGCCTCGTGGCAGAAGTTTTAGCAGGTATTTGTCTAAAAGCTGGCCCAATATGCTCACCTACCCTATGATGGTGGAGGGATGCTCTGCCTTCCCTGGTCCAGGGAGGTGTTGTGCTGCCAGGGACACAGCTGTCCAGCCAGCCTGCAGCCTTTGGCTGAGCTTGGCACCAAAGATGCATTGAATCCTGACTGGGAGGTTGCTTTTTGGCTCTTTGGGGGCTTAAGTTAATTAATGTGTTCAAAGGAAGAAAATGACCAAAAGATAGCTGCCACTGGGTTTGCAGTGGAGGGAAGATGCAGGAGCATCTATTTTAGGTGAATGGTTTTTGGAGCGGTCTCCTTCTGGTGTGGTGTGCCATGGTGGCAGGTTGTGTGTTAATCTTGTAGGGTGGTGAAAAAATTGCCTAACAGGTATGTAAATGTTTAGATTTTGCTGGTCTGAAACATACACTGTTTAAATACTGATGGAAAACCAGAAAGCACAAATTGTTTGCAAGCTAGGACTTGTTCTGTAGTATGTTTACTCTATTTTTTTTTTCGCTGTGTGTAGGAATTACTTTCCTCTTTCAAATTGAGGTCATCCAAGCACGTGCAGGAATTGGAAAAATGTTTAGCCTGTTTGGGTGGCGGTGTTGCTTTTGTTTGTTTGCCTATTCTCTTATGCAGGAGGAGGACTTGTGCAAAAGCTACAGAAATGCAGTCAGTCCTACTGCAAGTCCTGGAGAACTGTTTGATCTTATTGATAAGAAATTCTTGTGGCACTAGATGTTTTGAAGTCTGTGGAACAAACTAAAAAGGGAAGAAAGAGGTGTGCTTTGGTAAGCTTAAAATACAAATTTGTCTGTTAGTCATAAATGAGGGAGGAAGATGAGATGACGGTAGGAAAGAATGGCAGTAAACTGTTCATCTGTGGCCTTTGTTTATAAAGTGCAGATGTTCCTAGACTGGCTTTTCACAGTGTGTATTTGCTTTGTCTTCTTGACTTACAAATCATCATATAATGGGTTGGATTGGGAGGGACCTTAAAGATCACCTAGTTCCAGACCCCCTACTGTGAGCAGCAATACCTTCTAGACCAGGTTGCTCAAAGCTCCTTCCTGCCTGGTCTTGAACATTTCCAGGGATGGGACATCCACAACTTTTCTGGGCAACCCTCGCCATCTTCACAGTGAAGATTTTCTGCCTAATATCTAATCTAAATTTCTTTTTTAGTATAAAGTCATTACCCCTTTTCCTATCACTACATGCCCTTGTAAAAAGTTGTAAATTTTCTGGAGGTGTTCTTCTCCCTTAGTCCCCTCACATGGCAAGTAAACTTCTTACAAGAACATCTTCAGTTTTGTTGTTCTGAGTATGCAACAACAAGAAGTTATGATCAAAGTATCGGGAGGTGTTTTGTCATGTTCTTTAGGTTTTTATTCTGAGGTGCAAGACTTTTGCAGTACATTTTCAAATTCTTTCCTGAGGTCATGAGGTAGAACTTTGTGTAATTCCTGCAACATAACTAGTTTTGTGATACTTGAGGTCTCCCAAACTTTTGTCATTTTGAACAGTCCTGGAGGATAAATTGAGTAATAGAATTGTAGTCTCTGAAATAAATACTTTTTTCTGTCTGTAGAGCTGGAAGTTCCCTTCGTAACATAACTTTCAATTTCCAGATTGCTATTGTGTCCTTCCTTTTTCTTTTGAAGGAAGAATTGCTATGATTTGGTTATTTTACCTTTTTATCTTTTTCAAGACTATTCTGTGGTTAACTGCAGATTGCCAATTCTGTGTTCCAAATCCCTTTGGGGACTTTCTGAAGCCATAGGTTTTATAGCAGAAGTCTTCTGTTATGCTTAAGGGAATATATTTCAAAAGCTTGTGGCAGAATGTGGACTGTAAAACAGATGAAACAGGAATGTATAAAAAACAGTTCTGTGAAGTTTTAAGCTTTAAGGTCTAAAAGAAATATCTGGGTTCAGAAAGATAATTCATAGTAATTCTGAAGAGTTTTTTGTTTATTAACACCATTTACAAGACAGGCTTTCTTCTGAGATCTGGAATGTTTTCTTGAAAAAAGTATGGACTGGGGTTTTTTGTTGCCAGTGATGAGACATTTTCTTCCTGAGTTTGAATGGTACACAGTCCTCTGTTATGTTGAGAAGCAGATTGAGTATTGCGCTCAGTGGAAAACACCAAGTAACGGTGGCAGGTCTTGATCCGCTACTCAACTGTGCCTATGCACAAAGGAAACTTCAGTCATCTGTAATTTCAGGCTATTTCTCAAGCTTAATAACAATCCAGCACTGAATTTTCTGTGGAATTTCTGTTTTCTTTAAAAGTGGAGTTAGCTTTCTGTGGCATTAGTACTCATTAATACTCTCACAGCCATGATTAAGGTGTTTTCCCTCCTCCTTTCCCCTTTGGCAACAAATGGCAGTCACCACTGCCAGCAGCATCTTTCTGAGCTGACAGATTTCAGGGCCATTCAGTCATTCTGTAGAAGAACAAGTTCTTAAGTGTATCCACAGTCCAGTTACCTACCCCCTGCTTCTTCAAGGTGTTGAAAGGTATGCTTTGGCAATTATTTCTGTCGTGATCCATGTTCAATTTGGGGAGGAGGAAAGTGACTGCTTCACAAAATGTCAATAGTGACATCAGAAATAGAATGTGAACATTTCAGATTCACAGCCTTGCACTGAGTCTATACTCTGTTCTGTCTACAATCTGCTGCTTTCCTGCTCTTTAAAAAACAGCTTAAATTTCTTTTACTTTGAAGAAAGAGGATGTGTGAGGTACAATGACATCAGTCCTGTTGAAAAGACTGAAATCTTTGATAACTGTAGCTTTGACATGCAAAATGTACTCCATTAATTGGAGGCAAAAATTATAAAAAGTTCTCTTTTATTTGTCTGGTTAATATATAAAGGAAAAAATTACTTTAGACATGTATTTGAGATACAAGGCGAGGCTTGTTTTGGAAAGCTGGTGTTTGGTTGTTTTTTTTTTTAAACACATCTGTACTCATAAGAGGCATTATCTGCAATTTGTGATTTTTTTACATTTTTTTATTTTTGGTAGGCCATCATTATGCTGCATTGGCAAATGAAATGTTTCAATGTAGATCAGTAGTCTTTTAAGTCATAGATGGAAGACGACAGTCCAAAGTTACTATCAGAAAAGAGCATGTCTCACATAGGGAACATTATATGGGCACTTGATGCTTTTCTGACATTCTCAGTCATTCTCAAAAGTGAAATTTGTATGCATTTATTTATGCCACCCTACAGGAGGTAGAGATTAATATTAACCTTCAAGCGTTGTGGGTAGTGTGAGATTTGTGTGAATAATGTCTGTTTTGCTTTTAAGTGTGGTTTTTTTGTGTTTTAAAAACTGGTAGAAGTAGCACAGGTAGTTTCTAGACTGTTTGAACATTATCATACTATGGATATAGTAAAAAACTAGAATTTCCCTCTAAAAGCATAGTTTGGAAATATGTTTTAATTCTTAGAGCTTTGGTTATTTTTCTAAATCTCTTCCTGAATCTTTCATGCAGGTGATTAAAATGCTGTTTAAATATCACAACTTTACTTGGCAGGAAAATTGACATGATGGTTCTTGTTTTGTGTTTTATGTTATGTGTCATACAAAAGTTTCATGACACACAGTTTATTGCCTGCTATTTAGAATATGAGGTATTTTTTGTATTTCAGTTTTCATATGGTGATTAATTTGATAACTGAGGTTTCAGAATATTTTAGTTGTTTGTCTTTGTGGTGAATGCTTAGCTACTTGGTTTTGAAAATTTGAAGGCATAAATTATTTATTCTATATAAACTAATATATTTATTGGAAATATTGGTAGCTGGGCACTGCAGTGCTCAGCTTTCACTTTGACCCAGCGTTCGTGTTCTTCCACTCTTGTGTGTTAGTGTTTTTAGTGTAAGACCCTACCAAGATGAGGAAGGTGAACTTCGGCTTTCATTCTGCAGTTTTTATTTTGAATTCATGCAACATTGTTGGTTTCCTCTCAAAGGCATTATTTGGAAAACAAAGTAGTGATAGCCCTTGCATTTTTCAGTGAGATGGTTTTCTTTTGTGCTGTGGTCTGCTTAAAGCTGAGTCAGGCAATAGAGGAAGCCATAGAGTTCCTGAATGCTTTGATTGGCATGGTGCAGGAAGTGCAGCAAGGTGCTGTTTACTGCCCTCAGCACTGGCTGGAAGTGTTATTTTATACATGTTTTTTAAAAAATAAACATCAAAAAGCTCTCTGACATGAGCAATAATTGCAAAAAATGTGAAAGCATTATAAGTGTGTCTTGTTCTCATCTGTATTTCATAGTATTTTAACAGTGTAGGGAGCAGATCTCTTCAGATGCTTTTTCTTCCCACTGTTTTTTTTCTGCTCTCACTCATTCTGCATGCAGTAGATACTAGCTCTGTACTTGTGCTAATCCTGTGACTCAGGTCTAGCAATAATGCTTCATGCTCTTTGAAATGACACATTGGATCCTACAATGCCTAACCTTCATGATTTTATTCTATGTATGTAAAAAAACATTTGTGGACTTGGCATGACCAGAATTACACATTGAAGTTTGCGGAGTTATTAGTACAATCTTGTTTGATCCTTTGCAAATGTGACCAAAATATTTACCTCCGAAGCTGGAATAAAGGATGTTAAGAACGCAAGTTCTGAACAACACCAAAATTGATGGTCAGTATTGTTTTTCCACCAATAAGCTCTTCTAGAATTTAGTTACCTTTAGGTTATCTGATTTCAAGATTAAGTTTCCAGATAACCAGTCTTTGCTGCTGAACATGTTGCTGAAAGGCTGGGATAATTCTTCTAACTCCCAGTCCCCCATGTAAAGGCTATTACTATGTAAAGGCTATGATTATTTTCCTCAAATAATCTCTATTAACCTGTAATGGCAGCCTGTTCTGCTGCTTCAGTCTTAACAGCAAGAACTGTTGGGATGACTGAAGCTGTGCATGTTTTAAGGCTCTCCAGGTAAAAATCTTTTTGGTAAATCTTTGCAGGTAAAGCAAACCTTTGTCAAAAAGGGAGGGGAGAGAGGAAGAAGGTTCTCAGAAAAGTTGAAATGGAATCTTTGTCTCTAAAATTTGTCTTGGAATTAATAGATGTGTAATATATATATATATAAAAAGCATCTGATGTGACTATTCCCCTTTTCAAGGATAATTAATTCACTTAGTGTTTTTACTCTGTCACTGTAAGATGATCCCCAACAGAAATGTTCCCAATCCAGCTGCATGAGTGTACGTAGATCCCAGGTGGCAGAACTGGAGTAAGAATGGGTGGCTTACTGTGGTGTATGGCTTATCTGCACCAGACACTGCAGCTGCTCACACCGCTTGCATTACCTTCAGTATGATATTGATTTAGTGGGATCTCAGCAACATGTCAGTCAGGATACAGTATAATGGTAGAACTAAAAGGCATACTTCCTCTCCCATCTATCTCTTCCAGTCTGTCTTTGACATTCATGTATGATCTTGCTGAATCCAGAGTCTAAAATAGCTGGATTTCCCATACTTTTCCAAACACTTTGCAATATGGATTTACCAGGGTTGTGTTAAAATGAAAAGCTGAATGAAGTGCAGGGAAGGCTTGCAAAACCACTTAATAACTCAGTTTTAGATACTAATTAAACATCTAACCTCTTTTAGCGGTGTGGGGATTTTTAAAAATTTAGTTAACTGCATATATTGGATTCTCTTCTAAGAGGCAATGACTACTGTAGATAGGTAGGGACTTGATTCCTAGACATAGGAACAAATCTAGTTTGTTTATCTTTTGGCTTTTGAAAGTGAAATAAAAAGCTAGATTCCAATTTTGCGGAGGTTAGAGGAGGAAAGCGAATTCACAATTACTTGTGGTTTGGTTTTTGCTTTTAGAACGAGCCTTTTTTCCTTGTAACTACCTTCATTGAAACTAAAATGCTTTGAAGTACATTCTAAATAAACAAATAGAGGTGTCATAGTGTATGTGGTCTACCCTGAGGGCTTATTTGTGGGTGAACTCCAGCATTAAGGGCTATTAAATGAAGAAGAGGTATCATTATATTTTACTGGGGAAGGATGTTTTTTCTTTGTTCTGTACTAGTTCTGGTAAATATTGGGCTGGCAATATGTGTTATACCTGTTTAAGGCATAACTTCAAAATGCCTGGTTTTTTGCTTATATGGACTAATTTTCTGTGAAGAATCTCTGTCTATAGGGTCTATTTTTCTGGAAAACTTAAGATGTTAACGAGAATGATTTGAGCCTTATTAGTGCAATTTTTGATAACATTCTTAGAATGCTTTGCTAGACCTATTGGTTACCTGTATGGCAGATAAATAATTTTGCTGTGCTTGAAAATATCACAGGTGTCAGCCACTGAAAGCCAGATCTTTAATTTTCTTAATGTTGATTTTAGCCTTGGTGTGAAGAGTCTCTATTATAATTATTTTGCTGCCTTTCTTAAAGAGCAATGGTTTGAAAACTTGCAGCTCCTGCTTTGGGAGTTGTGTGTGTATCTGCGCACGTGCACCAACTTTCAACGTGGATATTAACCTTTATTCTTGTTGTAAGTGAAACTATGCTGCAACAAGTATTTTATTCTTTGTATCTCAGTTTGGATGTATTTTTATACCACAAGCTGTAAGGCTTAATCATTTAAGGCTTTCATGCTTGTTCTTTATGGTTTAATATCTTTGGATCAGAGATTATTTTTTAGCTTTTATTTTCCCAAGTGATGTGAAGTTTCATCATGTTATGATGCTTTTGGCTTCCACGTTTACTTTCTATATAACTTATGATGAATATGTCAGGAAAATTTTGTGAGGAAATAACTACAGATAAGGAGAAAATTATGACCTGCACGCATTGCTCAAAATTAAGTTTATCTTTTAATTTGGTTGTTGCTTTAGTATCGTGGTCAAAACTTCTTGTGATTTTCCTGTGAAACAGAAGAACTGAATTTTTAGTTAATAGGGAGGCATCTAGTTTCTCATTGGGAATGTAGAAAAGATGAAGTATTTCCTCTGCAGAAGGTGAAAGCAGAAGCTGGTTTTCATAGATAGTGAGTTAAACCTAATTCTTCTATTTGGAAAATCTGGCTGAATAATTTAGTCGTCATTAAGATGCACTGATGATAGATATGGCTTTGAGGTGTGTAAATAATTCTTAACTACTTGGGCTGATGCATGCTAAAGAGCATTTGTATCAGTTGTCTTAGGGATGTACATTGTTTCAAAGACACCTTTAATTTGTTCTACCTCTTTCTATTTCCATTTATTTTATTTTGTATCTTTTAAATAAAGGAATAGGTAACCATAAAATGTAACTGTTATTTAAAGGACACACAAGATTTGGGCATATCTCTAGTACTACAATTTTCCCCTTCCTTGTCAGGGGTGGTCACTCAGACAATGAAAGTGCGTTAGAAGCACTATCCTTTCATAAACTGCATTCCCACAGATTCTGTAATGTATATGATTTTTGAGAGGCCAACATTTTCAGTCAAGACAATAATAAACTGAGAAATCTTAGTGCAGTAGTCTCCTGCTAGAAAAAATATAAGTGCACCCACTTACAGGAGTAAATTATCCCCATTTACCCAATGAAATGAAGGTAATAAATGATTTATTTAAAAAAATCACAAACCCAGCAAAACTGTTCACAGTTATGCACAGTATGATTACATGTAGAAGGTCCTTGAGTGTATACTCAGCAAATCTGCTCTTAATTTAACTCCTTGGTAAGAAAGAAGTTAATGGTAGTTATACTGATAATGGAGTCTTAAGTTTTTCTAACAACAATTTCTGAGCAATTTGGAAAGAAATCAAGTGCTGGTATGGAAAAAGTCAGTCTTCGATACAAAAGATAAGGAAAACATGTTATTTTTGTTCTGCTTGACTGCAGCATTACTGTAGGAGAAGGCATGCATAACCAAACTTGTCCAGTAATGTGTTTAATGTACTTGGAAAACATTAACTTCTTTCTGTAGCTCTATTTGTATTTGTTTCTCCTGTAAGCCTATTGCATGATTTCATTATGGGATAGAATTCCACATGTTTGTTTTATACTTTATAACTGTGAAAATAACTGTGTTTTGGGGTGGTTTTGTTTGTTGGTTTAATTAAAATGTAAGTCCCAACTTCCTGGATTTGACATGCTTATTTTAGGAAAAGGGGGAAAAATATTTGGGTATTGACTTGTTGATAATGTTCAAAATTGTCTTACAGGTTTTTTTTTTTAATTTGGTTTCATTTATGAGTCAGCCTTCTTCCTGAGGCTACAAACAGGAACTGAGATTTGCATGTAATGGCTGGTTCTGATTGCTCAGAGCTGGAGGGTGATTGCTGGGGCTTAAGAGCCGGCTTCTGGTCTTGCTGGGGATCTCAGTGGCCCCTCTGCCTTCCTCAAGAGCAGTTGCCCTTGCAGGTTCCTTCATGTGCTTCAATATATTGCACTGGGGTCCATAAGCCATTCCAGTAATCTGGCCCTATTTAAAATACAGCTTTAAACACATGGATGAAAAGTCATGGAGTAGATGCCAACAACTCAGCTGCTCACCTCTCTCCTGTTCTCCTTCCCTTGCCCTTCAGGCTAGGGATTCACAAAGTTGTTTGCAGACTTGCTGAGCATGCGGCACGCTGAGGTGGGATATGCAAAGTGGTGTGGGCGGGTTCCTGCGGTGTGACACCTGTAACACGGCTCCCTCAGGAGCTCACTTCTGCACAGCGGTGCTCAAGGCCATGGCGGTGGGAAGTAGAAGGTGTGACTTTCTCTGCTGGAGACTCCAGCTGGTGGCAGCTTCCTAGGGCTTGATTAGGCCCCTTGAGCTCCTGTTAACTGATGGCTGTGGTGCCCAAACACTCAGCCATTTGTCCCTGTCTTGGCACAGTTCCTGCGGTCAGCTGGCTTTGTCAAGGACAGCCTCAGCTGGGGCTCTTTGCACGCCGTAAACACAAACCATGAACTCTGTGTTCCTGTTGTGATTTTATGTAAAATAGTAAAAAGAAAGGAATTGCAGGTTTTCATTTGTGAACCCAATGTGAACCGGTCACACTAGCAGGTTTGAATTTCTCATTATGAATTTCCAACTTACTGCTTCACTTGGGGCATTGGACATATAACCCAGCATTCCTCCAGATCACCTGAAGGTGTTAAACCAAATGTAACTGTGAAAATCTAGCACAGGACTATAAATTTCAAACTAAGCACCTCTTGTTTTTTAATGAACTGCAGCATGTAAGTATGTGTTACTGTTAGTTCTTGGATAGCTTAGGTTGTTCAAGAGACAGACTGGGCTTCCTACAGAGGGACTATGGTATGAAATGGACCTGTAATTACTTGTACTACTATGCACAGTCACTTAAATAAAAATCATCAACTGGTTTATTCAGGTTTATTTTCTTGCAATTGTAAGAGTTTTCTTTTTTGGTTGGTGTTTTTTTCTTGTTTTTCTGGATAGCAAGCACACATATATATATGTAAATATTATTGATGCTATTTTATTGGCTTCTGCATTTGAAGTTTGAACAAGTGAGTAGCAAGATCTATCTAAACTGTAAAAAATAATGTGCTTGAAAAAATAATAATGGTCTTCTGGAGAGCGATTAGGGTTAGAAATCAAAATGTCTGAAGGGTCTCCAAGTGTAGCTTAACTTGCAGCATGTTCTGCACTAAGGCTTCAGTGGCTGTGCACTATTTTCTTCCTTTCTCTGGGTAGATCAAGAGCAGAGTGCTGGAGACTCCTGTGATTGTTGCTCTCTGCTGAAGCCTGACAAAGTTTGAAGATAATTAGGGCATAGAGAAAGGGAATGGTGGAAGTGTAAGAGAGGTTGGAGATTATAAGCAAAAGGGTCAAATAGCCTTTTTTCCCGGGCGTGGAGAAGTCTGTGTGCTGGGAGCATTGGGCGTCGCAATGCAGATCGAGCCCTGAAGGCCAGGCTGATGAAGCTTTGATTATGGCTACCAAAAGCATTCTCTTTCATCTGATGGCTGGCCCACAGTGAAGGATAACCTTCCTCTTACCCATCAGTGGACTAGTGGGTAGAGAGCTATTTCTGTAAGTGAGAAGGGGTTTTTTGCCAGCTGGGGTGGACAGTGGAGAAAAGACTTTGTAGTATAATTCATGCTGTTACTTTTTGGTGAAAGGTAACAACAAAGTGCTGAATAAGTAGTTTAAAACTTAGCTGCTAGAAAATTAGACAATGTGAGATTGAAGGCTTCCTCTACAGTCCTAGTTTGTCATCACCTTTTTGTATACTCTTGATAATTGGATAACTGTATGTTTAATTTAACAGCAACCATTCCTGAATTAGCCCATTTTCTGGGTATAAAAAACCCAAAAATTAACATACTGTAATTAACTGCAGACTGTATATCAATAAAAATTGCAAAGCAATAGGAGTGTTTGGTGGGTTATATGGAAATATTGTTCATAAATCTCCTAAAGATTGCCTCTTCCTTTTTATCTCCTCCTTTAACAACAAAAGAAAAGAAAAGAGCCAGAGAAAACAAACAGCTAAAACCCCCAAACCACACCTTTTCCTCGGGAAAAAAATTCATACTGGCTAAAAAAATTAGTCTTGACAGCTTACAGTTTTGATTTTAGAAAATATACAATGGTGAACTATCAAATGGCGGACAAGAAAACCTATGAGGGTATTGTTGGAAGTGTTGAATGCTTATGTGTGTCTGACAGAAGTCAGAGCTGTCTGAGAGAAGGCAATTGTTTTAGCTGCTTCTGAGCATAGATTACACATAGTTGAGTGAAGATGGATCACTGCACTGCTTTGTTGTCTTTGCAGCCCCAAAAACCCTGCTTTGTATAATTTTATATGTCATGGCTCTTCATGCTTTTCATGTTACTCTTTTGAAGAGAGGTGCAGTAGATGCAATGCTTCAGTATTTTAAGTGGGCTTCTTTTTCTAAATTGTTGCGTTTCTGTAGCTGAGTAAAAGAAAAGCCAGTCTGTGTTTTAAGGCAGATACACAAAAAAGGGGAGATGGCAAAATAGTACTCGTATAGGTCCCGTCTAGCTTGGCCAGCAGTCTATGTAACACTCATATTATGCAAGTCCCTTTGTAGCTGTCCCCTTATAAGAGAGGTATGGTTTGGTAATTGGTATGGTAATTAACCTGGAAAACTATCCTCCGCTTCACTTGCCAACTGGCTTTAAACACTATGATGTTAATTGGTAAACTGATCCAATGAAGAGAGGCTTGAAATGTTTACAGGCTTGTCTGAATTTAATTCACCTATTATTTCAATGAATGGCCTTTTCTGTTTAATGGGATGTTCTTTTTTTGTTTGTTTTAATTTGTAAATACTGTTTTTTAGAGTTTTGGTTTTCATGAAGATTTTTTTTTAAAAAGAAAAAAGCCCAAACAACAAAATAACTTTTTTCCTGTGGCATATTCTTCCTTGATATGAATTTCTGGCTTCATGAATTTATGTATGCTAGACTGTAAAATATTGACATGTTAAGGTTAGTTCTCCTTGCCTTACATATGGTGTTCGTGTATATATTCCTGAAACAAAGTGTTACTTGATAGAATCTGATTTGCATAAACTCAAGACCGTTCTATCAGTTGAGAGTAAACAGAATTATTGTAGTGAAACTTGTATTGTAAATGCAGAAATATGTAGGAAGTGTAAAAGGGGGTAAAGGGTTTCTTAGTTACAGATGATAAAAACTTGTCTTGACCTTATCTTCCTACTTTATAGTAGGAGTTTGGGGATTTTTACTGATTTAAACTAAGGCAATGACTCATGCATAACCTAGATATACATTGCAGGGTTTACCTGTGATTCTCTTGATAATGTTCCCATCTAGAACATGGGAGCCCCCTCTTATGTATGTATTTATGTTCTGGTTTATAACAAGCTAATTTTACAACTTATTCTTTTCTATAAGAAGCATTTGTTAACTTGGGGTGTAGTGAGATCTTCATGATGTGGTGGGTTACTCTGAAAAACAAACATAGATAATTATAAGAACTGTCATTAAACATAATTTTTGTTTTATAGGTTATTCAGCAATAGTTATGAACTCCCGTTTACGAGCCTTAGGTGGGAGGATAAATAACATACGAGCATCAGAGCTACCAAAAGAGAAAACCCGATCAGAAATAATCTGTAACGTCCACTTTTTGGATGGCTCAGTACAAAGCTTCAAAGTGAACGTAAGTTTGGAAAACTACTTTCTTTTTAAATACATAGAAATTTGTTTGAAAGCTGCAGATGAAATATGGGACCCTGACGCATGGTATTTCCAAAAGATGTTGAAGATGTAGCTTTGCCATAACAAATCGCAGAATTACTGATTATGAAGTGGGTTTATAAAGTGCTATTTTAATTTATTTTCAAGCCAACCAACTTCAATGTCATGAAGTCACGGCAGGCAGATTGTAATTATAAAAAGGTCTTTTATATGATATGCGAACCACAAAGAAACAGATCTGGTGATCATTATCAACTATGAATAAATAATTCATATTTAAAGGGAACTCCCAAACTGGGATGTGCTCCTCCTTCAAAGGACTGGTAAAAAGGTCTCCTCCTCAAAGGAGGATGCCTTATAAATTCTTGTAGTGATGTCAGTACATATTTTTCTGAAATGCAAAGATGATGTAAACAGTGAAGACATTGTGGCTCAGTAGGACTGTTCTGTTCAGTCTTTTGTATTTCAATACAATCTCTTTATTTGGGCGTGGGCAGGGAAAGGGGATTAATGGAGGTTTGTACTCTGTGTTTTTTTTAGTGTATTTTATCCGGTAAGGTTTATAACCTTTAGTACTGATTAAAAATATCAGTTTATTTTTAAATGAAAACAAAGGAAATGGCTTCATTTCTCAATCAACTTTCGGTAGAATTACCTGACCATGCAGAAAAACTGTGGATAAATTTAAGTAGAATTGTGTGTATTTCTTTATATGGTACATATCTTATCCAATTTACCTTACTTGAGAAGAAGCATTTTGCTGAGGAAGCTGTTTTGTTACAGATACCTTAGATTACACGATGCTTTCTAATAGGACTTTCAAAACTGCACCTGAAAGTTGTATTTTCCCAAGTCTTATTACGGTTCTCTTTGCAGACTGATTTTGTTTTTTAACTTTGTCTGTTGGATATTAATTGAAATATAAATTATTTGATAGGTTAGAAAGGTTATTTTTGCTGTAGTATATACAGAATTAGTCTTATTTTAGTATGTATTTTGCGTATTATGTATTCATATATGTGTGTAATATTGGGGAGTGGGGTAGAAGGAGAGTAAGTAAGAGAAGGAGCAACACGCTAGTATTCCATTTCCATTGTTTGTCTCCAGCATGCCCTAGGAATTGCCTTGTCTGTGAGTGAACTGGTGTAACTGCAACACACCACCCTGCCCCACACAAGGATCTGTGTAAAATGAGGAACTAAAAATGTTTTTAAATCGGTGCTTAGTAGTATATTTGTTCTTTGTGAACAGATGGGTACACAGCTTTGCATTTAGTGCTTGGCCTGAAGTCCAGCACTATACAAGTGAAATTTGCTTTAGGCAGTGAGGGCAATATGGGAACCATTGAGAAGGAACAGTGTAGACCTTAAAGCAGCCTTCTGGAACCTAAAAGAAGGCTGGAGAGGGACTTTGTATAAGGGCGTGTAGTGATAGAACAAGGGGGGAATAGCTTCCAACTCAGAGAGGGTAGATTTAGATTAGATATTAGGAAGAAATTCTTTGCTGTGGAGGTGGTGAGGCATTGGAATGGGTTGCCCAGAGAAGCTGTGGATGTCCCATCCTTGCAAGTGTTCAAAGCCAGGCTGGATGGGGCTTTGAGCAACCTGGGGTTGTGTAAGGTGTCCCTGTCCATGGCAGGGAAGTTGGAACTGGATGATCTTTAAGGTTTCTTCCAACCTAAATAATTCTGTGATTTTTTTAAAGTTCTGAACCCAACTGATTTCTCTCCCTACCTTCAGCATTCCCCTAGGGTATCACTGGTTACCTCCTTCATCCAGGAGTTGTAAGGGCCTCCTTTACTGCAGCTGTGATGCTGAACTGCATAGGGGTGATGTAGGACTCATTATTGCTCTACTTAAAACAAGCAGGGAGCGTGGCTACCCCGCTGTGTTATGGATTACAAAAAGGAAGAGTTTTTGCAGAAGATTTATGTTCTTTGAGTACTGAGCTGTCATACTGGTAATGAGGGAGGCTGCATTTTTCTGTGATGATGGCCTTTCCTGATTATCTAACCTTGATATCAGCCTAAGAATAGGCTTTGCCACACTCTGGCAGTGTCATAAGGTCCATTTTTCAAAAGAGTTTGAAGCCAGCTGCAGAAAATTTGTGTCCACATTCTGCTTACATTAGCAGAAAAATTCAGCTTTGTGAAGTTTTTGCCTGACTCTGTGTGTATGTGTGTTTATTTTAATTGCCAGCATAATTTAGTTTTATGTCTGTGAGCAAAGAATAACTTGGGTCCTTGGTCAGTCTGGGAATCAGCTGGGCATGTACTGAAGGACAATAAGTTTTGCTCTGAACAGATTTTCCCCACTGGTGAAGTCTTTCTGTGTGGTTTTAGAGAAACTGTTTCTTGTATCAAGATGTTTTTCTCCACATTTAATTCATTTATAGATGACAGGTTAATTGACAATTCCATATTTTAAATAAATTAAATATGCATATCACATGGCATGATTATCCAGAAGACAAATTAGCAGAAATGCATTAAATAATGTAGTACATTATTAAAATGGAGGTGCTTTCTGAAGTGACTAGACATAGATACAAGATACATGGATAAAAAGACCTCCTATGTCTTGTGGGTACTGTAAATATGTTTTCTAGTTTTTTTACTTTCGAAGCTTTTACAATTATTGCTGAAATATGTTGAATTTTTCTCCTCTGTTGGAGTTTGGAGAACTGGAACTGAACAGGATCACCTCTTCTATGCATAAGGTGTAGTTCTTTAAAAGAACTTCAACATTATCAGTGGAAAATTAAGGCTGGAAATTTTTTGGGATTGTTTGTGCTCTAGTGGTACCTGGTTCTGATCTGTGAAGGCTCGAAGTTTGGATAGATGTTACACTTTGAACTAACATTAGGCTAAAATTCACATATATGCATGAGTGTGCTTTATGTTCATTAACAGTATTATATTTTTTAATGTCAAATAATGGAAAGTAAAAGTGGAAAAGCAGAATGCTTGAAACTTGGCTTTTGTCCATTTAATAGTGTAAGTGGAATTGGAGACGTCTCCCATTCTAACGACAATGGACTGAAAACAACTGAGCATTGCTTTGTCATGTAGCAGCTACCTGAACACAGAATTCTTACTGCAAAAGCATTTCTTTCTTTCAAAGTCATAAGGAGATTATGTAGAAAAATAACATTAAAGAAAAGAAACATCATGGATGAGAAGAAACTTGAGATAAATTTGCTATAAGTTTAAACAAGTAGATGTTCCTATGTTGTCATTTCTGTTATCTTGTTGACAATGCAAATGTGTTCAAGACTACAAAATATGGAGTGGATTTAAATTTAATAGAAAGATAATAGATTAAATAGTCTAAACTTACAAAACTGAGAACAACTTTTATCTTTAGGAATTTTGAACTAGTGCTGACATCTTTAAAATGATGGTAGAACACTAATGATATCTCAAAATATTGCATCTTTCAGAGAACAGGGAGAATAGAGATAAAACTTTATTTTCATTCTCTACAAACAGGATCTTTATAGAACCCTCAGCGCTGATTTTCGTCAAATTTTGTTGACAAACTGCATGGCACTTTTGTAGTTATACCTATAGGTTTCTTTCTTCTTTGTCATTCTGATGAATGTTGCTTCAGATGGTACTTTGTTTTCCCAGTAGTTCTGTCTGTAGCAGGGTGAATAAAACCCAAGTATCCTAGAACTGGAAAAAGGAAGAAGGAAGGTAGATTTTGCATATGGATATAACCAGAGGAACTTTCTATCTATTGAGAAACCTGATGATAGCTGCATAATTTCCTTTCTGAAAATTTGTTCTTATTAATCACTTGTCCCAAAGAATATTGGTATCCTGACCAGCTGTAAATAAAGACTTAATTGCAAGAGAGCAGTGCCGTTTTTCCCCTGGATTTGTTGCTTTGTCAGAGTACTGAAGTGATTGTGGTTTTGGTTCATTGTTTTTATTTAAAGGTGTTTATACTACAGTTTCAGTGAATCTGAAATTTGTATTCACGGTATCACAATCAGTTCATCAACTTGTGTGTGCTGGTTTTAGGTCATCATTATCAAGAAAGTTCACATGGGAGTACACAGACAGACACATTCCACTACATTGCTCACAGTCCAAAGAGAAATGTATGCTAATTATGCAGGGCTGAAATGGCCTTTCTTTTTCCACCATTATGTGTTTCTGTATTTAGGTGGAACATGTCCAAAGTCCAGGCAAATAATAGAAGATGCATGGAAGCTGAGAGTTGGAAGTGCTCTTTCAAAACCACGTTTTGAATGACAATGACTTGACTGCATTTAGTACTGAATGTTGCACTTGACTTTAATTATATCCAGATTTCCTTGAAGCCTCCCAGTAAATTTCGGGTGTTTCAGTTTTGTGATAAGGTTAACTCACCTCTGTCTCTGATGTCACCTCTGTCTTGTTCTAAGGCTATAACACATAGGCTTTCCACCTGGAGAAAATGTTAGCTGTCATTCTGATATATACAGAATTTGCTCACATACCATGTTTGAGTGTGTTTAATAGGTATTTATTATATTATGTATATTACATAGTGCAATAATGCAAATTTTTCTGTAACTTTTGATATAAACATGCAGGAATTTTCTGGTTTTGCTCTACTTTGACTCATTTACCAGGAATGACCACTTGGGAAGCATGTCATTCCAGTAAATTGACTTTTGAGAAGGGTTAAAACTAACAGCATCAGATCACTTCTGAATTGCATTGTCTATCTAAGTTAGTGTTTTTGTCTTATTACCTGTGATTTTTGCTTTTAGACTAGTTGGCTTTTTGTAATAGGGTTTCCTTCTAGAAATAGAATGATGAGGCTGTAATAATTCAAAACATTGCATGAATTGAAGCTCAAATTGTAAAGAATGTTTTTCCTTCCCTTCCACCTCAGTTAAGTTTCTTCTTCCAGTATTTGAGAAGGAATATGATTGTTAAAATGAACACCTATAATTTCTGTCGGTATATTTAAAATAATGCACAGAGGTACAAGTCTTAAAATTTCTTTTTGATTGTGAGTGTGAGTTTTATAATTTTAAACCACTCGTAGAAAAATGCAATGATGCAGAATTTTTATATCTCTGTCACCAAACTTTCCTACTCCGTATTGTTCGATAATACAAGACAGTTTAATGCTGCTCTGTGTCCCTGCACGTTGAAAGAACTGCCGTATGAAGTTTCAGGCTGGCAACAAATATTTAGTTTTGCATTGAGACAGGTCAGTATACTCGACTGGAAAGCAGTAAGACAGTATGAAATTTGATGATGCCTTTGAGAACAGTGAGAAAGTGATCTGCCCTACAGCAGGCTTGTTAGTCTTAGCCCTTTGTGGGGCATGACTTCATAATAAATGCTGAAGGAAAGAATTAGTGGAGGGAAGATTTTTCCAAAGTTAGAACTGAAATGATTAGCCTTATTTATATGTTTATTTTAAGTCATTTTGTGAGGCAGAGGAAGTGCAGTGGGTTAAACCTCTGTCCTTGGATAAATATTTTGTACAGCCTTTATATGGGAAAATACTGTGCTAAAGTGTATGGAATCTAGAAGCATTATGGGATGGGCAGGGAGTTGGCTGAGGAGGTGGCAGTAGATCTTGGTGAAAAGATGCTAAATAGTGAAAGCACATTAAGAGAGTTCTTGTCTGTCAGATTTCATTAACCTGTTGCTCTTGAAACTTTTTTAAAAAATCAAAAATATTAGGTTTGAGGCCTTATTAACAATAAAAAGATACAGGAATATGAGGTAGCAGGTTATCTTGAATAAGGAGTAATTGCAGTGAGGGAAATCAGTAGTGTAAACTAATAGCTTTTATGAGATGAGGTAATGTTTTTTTTAAGCTCAATTTTCAGTTGCAAACAATAGAGAACAGTGGCAGTTTGCAGGCTGAGCTGCTCATGTATTACTGTTCTGAAAAAGGTGAGCGCTTTCATGCACCAGGCAAGAATCTTCTTAGCCAGTGTCAAGGAAGTATTAACAGTGTTAGTCTTGGCATTGAGGCAACCCTCCAGGGAATGTCACATGTGGATCCTGGCCACTTGCAGACAAAAGAGGGAAGTTCTAGTTAGGCAAGCACAGAAAATAAAACTAGGATGCTCTGCAGAAGCTGAACCTTAGAAAAGAGCTTGTTCTGTTTATTCTCCATGAACAAAACCTTCCACACATGAATAAGAGTATCAGGTGGGTAAATAAATTCCAGGAAGAGAAAAGGACAGAGACAGCCGAAGAGCAAATTAGCTGTGTATAAAATTACTTCAGAAAGTAAAAGAAAGTGGTAGCGCTGTGTTCAAGCTCATGCATCTTTTAGGACCAAAGGACACAGGCTGTTTAGTTGCAAATTAGTGTTACAGGCTAAATTAGGAAAGGACCTCAAACAGCACATGAAGGGCGGTGGGTATTGTGTCTGAAGTGAGACTGAATTTGCAAAAGCTTAGGTGGTGCTTAACTGGGAGGTTATCATTACCAGAAAGTGGGGGCAAAGCTTCTGCAGGGGACAGGGCGATGTGTTTTACATTGCACTGTCCACTTAAATTGTTGCTCTGTACCACTTACCTTGTCTAAGTTAACAAACTGAAGAATTTTACATGCATATTTACCTCTTTAGTCCAAGGAACTAACAGTTTTACCCTAAATTTATTCAGTTCTTAGGGTGGTGAGTCTTGATCATCCCAGGTTCTAGGCAGTATTTGACATTAAAAAATAATGAAGGGCTTTTTTTCTCTTCACAGTTGTTTAACTTACTAGAAATGGAATTTGACTGATTTCAATCCCCTAAATGTTGTAGGGACTTGTTGTGGCATGGATAGAACGTAATAGGTGTTAATTATGACTTCTTTAAGTATTAATTTTTGGCCTATCCAACATAAGGTGTAATTGATTTGAAGACAGATTTAAATGGAGGTGAATAGTGTGTGGTTATGAGGTGATTGATGCAAAGCTTTTAACAGTTCAGAATAAGGTTTGGTAGATGTCAGGAAAGTGAAATAAAAGGAAAGTTCTTTTCAGGGTGAAAACACGCAAACTTCTTGAAAATGTTTCTTTTCAGTAAAAACTTTGAAATTCTTAAGGTTACTTTGAGAGCTTGTGTCATTATAGCAGTGCAGACTAGTGAGGAAGATCCATCATTTTTTAAATTTCATTGTAGCAAAGCAAGAGCTTAATTAGATGTGTCTTAACTACTTGCCCTACTGTTTGGTAGGGTTAAGGAGAACTTGATTCTAACACTCAGTACAGCTGAGCAGTGTTCATGTTGTTTTGCCGTCCTCCTATGGCACAGGGGAGCAAAAATAGTATGTGTTGTAAAGCACCTGACACATTGTAATATTTGAATACGCTGTGGCTATGAATTATATTGGAATGGGTGTCAAAATTCAGAAGCGGTGATGTGACATGCTTAGCTTGCCTCACTTTACACCTAGATCTCAAAACCGTTAATGTACAAAGTAAATTGAAGATTGTGCAGCATGAGCTGTGTGGTCATTTCTCCATATATAGACTGAAAAAGAATTGAAGTGTTTCTTAAAACAATGCCAAAGTTAAGGAAATAAACATTTCCTTGAAAAACAACAAAACCCCTTAAAACTGGGAATTTTAATATGAAGACTTAACAATTTAGTATAACATTTTTTACTTAGCTTAGATTTCTGGAGTGGGTGCTTGATCTAGCCACTGGGAAAAAAAATCTGTGCTTTTAATACCAGAGGGCAAGAACTGGAACCACTTAAAAGTAGGACTGGAAATATTTTTTTCTAGGAAATGTGGAGAGGCATAAGAGAAGTAAATAGATGTGTAGGTGGATGAGACTAGTGCTGGCTGAACAGCTGGGTTTAGGGTTGGGAGACCCATGGGAACAGTGCAAAGAGAGAACTATGACTGCTGAGCAAGAATGTCGTAGCAGGGAGCTTGCTTGTCTTTACAGGGAAGCAATGAGAAGGCTTAGCAATTCATATATGCTGGGGGAGAGGGAGGAATGCAATTGAGAGGGGATGGGGAGAGAGAAGGTGAAGGCATCTGAATTGGGATGAAAGATTGGAAGGCATCTGAATTGGGATGAAAGATTGGAAATTGAGAAAGAAATTAAGAGATAATGCTGTTGCGAAGAAAGGAGACCAAAGGGAGTAACAAGTGTTGAAATTCAAACCAAAAATTAGCAGAAGAATCCACCCTCTGTGGTCTTGTCCTGCCTTATTTTTAATGAAACCTGAGATTCCTGAACACCTTCTTTCATCAAAGTATCTGTCCCATCCCATGTAATTACTGCTTTTGGTCACAATATAACTTTAGGAGCTCATTTAGATGCTGTCAAAAGTGTGCGCCGTAGGTGTGCAATTAGACTTCTGAGTTGTGCAGATGTCGTGATGACACTTGAAAGTGTTTTAACATTCTGCTTATAAAAACCCAACCCTGAGGAAATTAATATGGTCAGTGCTAAAGAACTTACTGATGTCAGGAAATGCCCATTATTTTAGAGAGTGGCATCTGCTGTTTCCATAGGGCCCCATGTGGATAATTTCTGATGGATAAATCTCAGTCTGCATGGTGGAGGCAATGTCACAGATGGTGCTGGCCAGAGATGCCTTACCGGTGCATGGTGCCATGGCTTTATGTGACAAGGAATGCATGGTTGCATGGTCCCTACCTGTCACTGACAGTTCAGTTTCTAAGCTGGATTCTAGGCCTATGCTGTTTCAGAAAAAAGTGGGATTTGATCAGTGGTGTGGTTTGACTATGCCAGGGAATAGTTGCCTCGTCCAAAGGTGGGGAGTGGGAATGTGCAGCTGGAGTAGAGAAGGAGGGGACAAAGCTGCTGCTCTTGGTGGCCACACAGCCTTTACAGGCCTGTGTGAACTCACATTTATTGTGAGCCCTCAACTGTTTGCTCTGAAAGTTAAATAAGATGGGAGACTGCTGGAGAGGAAAAGGTAGGCTCAACAGTTGGGTGTTGCCTACATTGTTTTCTCTGCGTGTGCAAAAAAAATGGTCACAGCTTTTCACAGGAGGCCAACAGTCTGATATAGTAACACTGAGCATTCCACTCACAAATGAGCTGCTAGGAGTTCTGCTTTAGCAGTGGAAAGTGTTGGATAATATTCCATCCTGCAAAATATGATGGGCCAAGTGGGTGTCCTTTGCTTGAAATGTTGTTTTTCTTTTCCCATCTTTTGAAATAGGAAGAATGCTCCTATGAGATAAGGGAAGACTGGAATGTGTTGCTGTTTAAAGCACTCAATCACAACAGTGTTGTACCCTATTAAAAATAAAAAAAATCTGTCTTGTGAACAGGACTTTACTGGACCGTTGTATCATAAAAAAGGTTTAAGCAAAGAATTTAATTGGCTTATAAGCGAACACTCTTACATACTGAGCAAAACTGGGCCAGCCACAGAAATGTGGTCAATATCATGCTTGTACATTAAGTCCTTTGTTTCAAAAGATTATTTTTAAAAATCAAGAAATTTAATAAAACCAGAGCTGAATTTTTAGGAAATTTGTTCAAGAATAAAGTGTTTATCTTTTTCAGTTCAAATAATTTTCCTCTACGTTTTTGTTTGTTTGGGTTTTTTTGGTTTTGATTTTTTTTGGGGGGGTTGGGGGTTTTTATGTCTGCAGATTATTTCTGCTTTTAAGAGAGACATTTGGAAAAATCTTAAATTTTTCTAATTAGTTTAATTTTCTTTGATTTTCTTTTTTTTAATAGAAAAAAGAAAACTGGCCTGATTTTTCGCTCTGTCCAGCAATTCTGTATATAAAAATCTAGAGCTAAGATGCCGTACAGCTTTGCATTCACCAGATACCATCTCAGGCAAAACACACTGAACTTGGGGATAATCATTTAATTTATTACAAACAAAATCAGAGCGGGATGAGAAGTAAAATAAATATTAAAAAGACCTTCCCGCCACTCATCCCTCCTTCCCAGGCTCTACCTCCTCCCCTGCAGTGGCACAGGGAGACAGGGAATGGAGGTTTTGATCAGTTTGACGCAGGGCGTTTCTCCCACTGCTCAGGGAGAGGAGTCCTTCCCCTGCTCCAGTGTGGGGTCCCTCCCATGAGACACAGTTCTCCACAGACTTCTCCAACGAGCTTCCCATGGGCCACAGTTCTTCATAAATTGCTCCAGTATGGATCACTCTTCCATGAGGTGCAGCCCTTCAGGCACAGCCGGCTCTTCCGTGGGTCCCCACAGAGTCACACATCTCCTACCAGCAAACCTGCTCCAGTGTGGGTTCCTCTCTTCATGGGTCTGCACGTCCCTGCCAGGAGCCCGTTCCATCACTGGCTTCCCGTGGGGTCACAGCCTCCTCTCAAGCATCCACCTGCTCTGGCATGGAATCCTCCACTGGCTGCAGGTGGATCTCTGGCTCTCTTGTGGGACTCCATGGGCTGCAGGGGCACAGCTGCTTCACTATGGTCTGCACCATGGGCTGCAGCGGAATCTCTGCTCTGGTGCCTCCCCGCTACCAAAATCTAGCCACACAAACCAAATACAGCAGCCTATCTATCGCTTATTAGCATTTTTAGGATTGCAATCTTGTTGGAGGACGTTTCGTTTGTTTCTTTCCGTGTTTGGTGCTTTTTTAATGGAATTGGTTTGCAGTGTTCTTTGGCAGAAGTTGGTTAATCTGTTCTCCTCAATGCCATGGCACGGAGATTCTTTTTTGGTTTGGGGGAAATTATACCAGCCTTACACTTCTGATCTCTGCAGCCTGTTTGATACCATGTTGCATCACTTCTCCTGTGATTCCTGTTCTGGGGAACATCTAGGCAGAAAATGGGGTGGCCAAGTGGCAGCTGAGCATGTGGATGCTGAGGGACAGGTGAGAGTGCAGGCCAAAGTATGGGATCTTATGACTGGATCTTATGGCCTCCTCCTCCTTTTTTTTCCTATCCTGGTGTATAATTACTTTGCCTTTTGTCAGCTGTTGTGGGAATACAGCGTGCTGCTTTGGTGGTGACAGCAGGGGCCAGAGCAGCCCCACATGTCTGCAAGCCGTCCCTGCAGGCTGCCCCTCCGCAGAAGGGCAGTGCTCCTGCTGTGGGCAAGGGAGAGGGGGGCTGCTTACAATCAATTTGCTGCACTCACATCAAGGGCTGCAATACATATCTGTTCATATTCGGAAATTTCATGTGCCTAATGTATTTTGGAAAGAAATCCAAACCTTTATCAGAATAAAGTTCTTATTGCTGAAAAACTTTGAACTGATGAATTAGCAGCTATTTTTAATCATGATTTACATTAGGAAAAAAAAATTCAATTAATTGTATCTTAAAATGTTGAAGTGTTGCAGGCTTTCACTTCTAAACTTTTCTTGTTTTCAGAAACAAGACACTGGACAGATTTTGTTGGATATGACCTATAACCAGTTGGGCGTGACGGAGAAGGAATATTTTGGTTTACAGCAAAATGAAACTTCACTAGATTCACCTGTAAGTATAGTAAATAATAAATTTACTCAGTGTGTGCATGTATATGTGCGTATAAATATATACACATGTATGTATACACACATATATGTGCACACAGATGCACATAAAGAAACACTTTTTTTGTAAATATTTTTAATCCATCTAATAGTTTTTCATTTCACAGCGATGGCTTGAACCAAGCAAACCTATCAGAAAACAGTTAAAAGGTAAGACTTGATTTTACTATCTTGATTGTAACTTTGTAGTTCTGGTTGTCTGTGTTCTTATGACTAAAACAAATGCGTGTTGTCCAGATGGTAAATTTTCTTCGAGAGCAAGTCTTGTGTCTGCCAGTCTTTTCAGCAGATCCTACTACTTCTCCTTACTCCTACCTGAGTGAAAATAAGACCTGGTAGATCATTAACTTTGATGCTATAATATCAGCTAAACCTGGTTTCTGAGTGGTGTTAGACATGCTTAGGTGGCTGTGAAAGCAGCAGTCATATTGTGGTGCCAGTGAATTCTTCCTGAGAGGGAAGCAAAGGAAAAGGGGTTTTGATTGAGGGAAGCATAGCCAGTTTCACGTATAAGTTCTGACAATTTCTTGTCTCACACAGGTAAGAAAAAACAAATTTATGCATTTTTATTAAAAGCAACCAACCAAAAAAACAACACCACACTCTTCCTGGTGTATTTGTTCTAGTATGTCTTGTTTTATACAGCTTTGGGTAACACAGAATGCTTACCAAGAAGGACAGGCCAGCCAGCATAAGCCTGGCCAGAGAGCAGCTTAGGAGGCCTGAGTGACACTGTCCCAGTTTGTGCTGTGACACTTGAGCTATGTTTTTCAGCACTCTCATTTCTACCTTGTGCTACAGATCATGCATTTTTATTTCAATTCCGACACAAAATTAACATGGTGAACTTCTGTAATTTCATGTATTTATATGTAAGATAGAACTGAGCATTATCCCAGCTGAGACACCTCAAGTATGTTTAGTGCTTTTCTCTCTTCTAATACTTAGGAGGCAAAGGTAGCTCAATAATGTCTTTTATGCAAAATATCATATGCAAACTACTTTAAATGAAAGCATTACAACATTTGAGAGTATTTTCTCAAAGTTGGTGTTGGTGCATCAGGAGAGACTTCTCATAGTTTCCTTTAGTTTCCTGAAAAAAACCCATGAGATTCTTATGTGGTTGTTCATGTAATTTTTCTGTAAATATAGAAATGAAAATATTAGGCTCTTTCTGTTTAAACTAAAAATTGATTTGCTCTTCTAAAATATTGCAGGAGGTTTTCCCTGCACCCTTCATTTTCGTGTAAGGTTTTTTATACCTGACCCTAACACACTTCAACAAGAACAAACCAGGTAACTTCTGTTTGATGCTTGCTTCTGTGAACTAGGAATGTGTCTTGCCCGTGTCTGCAGCTTGGCAAACCATGCTTTATTACATAGATAACTTTGTATGACTCTGGGTATTGAATGCATTTGGAATGGAGAGCTTGATGCCATGCTCATGAGTAGTTTCTGATATACAGCCTACAACTCCGAGATACGGCTGGAGTATAAGTTAGTACAAAGATGTAGGTTTTAAAAGTATGTTTATTTGCATCTTGAATTCTTTTTTTTTTCTTTTTTTGAGTCTGCATGGCCTAGGTCTGAGATCTAAGAAGTTTCGTATCAACACTGAGTCAGTTTTGAACATGTGTAGTAGATTTAATGCTGAGGGTGTGGGAGGGTGGGGTTTATTTTTTTTGGGGAAGAACAGATAACAGTTCTTGTTTTCTAGTTTGCCCATTACTTGTAACACGCAAAGATATATAATGCTTCAGTTTACAGTAGACCTCTAAAGTTTTCTCTTTTAACCTATCTCTGAGTTTTTGGGGTGGTGCGGTACATGACTTATAAGCAATTTTCAATTAATTTGTCACAAGATTTTAATTGAATACTTGTTTAGCTCAGTGCCTGTTATTTGGTGTTTAGAATTTGAAGGCACATGTTAATCTTGCCATTAATCTGGCATTTCTGTAGCACTTTCATTGCTTATTAATTTCAGTGACTCGGGAATATAAATAGTACAGCATGTGAAATTATATTTCTTGAAGAAAATTTAGCTTTTGACCTGTTTTGGTATTTGTTAATTATGCAGTTTTAAGCTGTTCTGCAGTTTAAAATTGAAATTATTCTAAGATCGACTCTTTAAGGTTCTTCACATGCCCACTCTTCAGTATCACTCTAAACTAACATTGTCAAACACACTAATAAGACTAATAAGAGGAAGACTGAACTGCTCTTGGAGAATTGTTTAAGAGCTTTTTGTCAGCATATGCTGCTAGAGAATTTTCTCATCCTCCACTGAGTAGCTCCAAGATAGACTGTCACAGTCAACCTTGATTGAGATTTGGGGTGTTTTGCCTTTTTTTTTTTATTTTTTTTAAAAGTTGCATTCAAAATGAGTATTCCAGGGAGAAAAAGAGCCCAGTTCAGTAGTGGTTTGGTTTTTGTAGTGTTAATTGTGACGTTAGTACTGTGGCCCTGGAGTTGCAGTAGAGACTGCCAAAGATCCTTAAAAATGTTGTGAGAGTGAGTGGGTGTATGATTGCATATTTGTAAATGCCACTAATATTTGTTCATCTGTTTGTATAGTTTGCTGGGAAATCTAATGAAATAAAACTAATATATGTAGCTATTTAAATCGTACCAAGTAAAAAAAAATGCACATTTGTTTCTTTTCCAAAAAAATCTTTTCTAGGCATTTATTCTTTCTGCAGTTGAAGACTGATATTGCAGAAGGAAGGTAATAAGAAGAATCTTCAATTTCTCTATAATTATTTTAAAAATAAAATTAAAAAGCCTTTTACCTGAGGGTATTGTTGCTGTAAAAGTATCCCAACTGATTATCCCAATTATCCCAAAAATATGCCCTGTGAAACATTGCTTTAAAGGAAAATCACATTTCTAGGAAATGTTACAAATTTTCACATAGCTCATTTATTAAGAACAGTTTAGAAGTCTGTTGTGAATGAGCTGTAGGAGATGCTGTATGTGAACAGGCACAACATCAGCCACAGAGGTATTTATGCAAGGCTTGGTGTGCCAGACATGGAATTCCAAACCTGAGGACCTGCTGCCTAGTGCAGTAATCAGGAGGGAGTGTCAAAGGGCAGCTCATGCTATGGCTTCTCGTGATTTCACGGTTTTGTTACCTGTATGGCAGGCATACACCCAGTGGTTTCTTTGGCTGCTATTTCTGTGTGTTTGTACATTTAAAAAAACCAAAAAAAGGTCCAAGTATTTGCTGCCAAATGTCAGTTGCCTATAGGTGTTGGCTTTTTTCTTTTATAGAGTCAGTTTTGGTCATAATATCAGAGCTGTCTTTGTGCTTGGCATTTGGCTAATTTTAGTGTTTGTGTCTAGTTTTAGATATACCAGAATGCAGCTATTAAAGTAATGTCCAGAGCTGCATAAAAATCTTCCTTTTCTTTCCTGAATAAGTATCCAGCAAGAATTTTAGCATGTCTGTTTCTGATTAGTTACTGCCATCCACTTAAGGATCTGTTTAATATCCAGTTGTACTGTGCTTTAACAATCAAACATAGTACGAAAAAAATCAGATACTCTTTGAAGCTAAATTAGTCTTCTCATACTGAACTAATTGGGAGACATTTTTATTAAGACGTATGTATAGCCTATGTCTAAAAATTATTTCCTCTCCTTTCCAGGTTGTCATGCCCCATTAGTTCTGCTGTTGTCCTGGCATCATATGCAGTACAATGTAAGTAATAACCAATCATTATTTTGTTGATAAATTTATTTGACCAACTACCTTCTTGGCTGTTCATCAGTGAAAAGTCAGGAGAGATTTCTTTCCTTATCTATTTGTGGAGAGTAATCAATATGCAGGTGCAGGTTATTAAAGCAGCCTCCAGAGACAGTCTAAATAGAAAAGACATACTTTTTAGGCCTGTCAAAAAAAAAAGTTGATACAAGAATAATGTTGTTATTTATGTGTGCCTCTACTGCTTACAAAAAGTCAGGTTTGCATTGTCAGTGGAAACAAAACAGTCAAAGTTACTGTGTGTTACAAGAGCTACAGGAAAACATTCCAAGGGAATAAGTGGTCGTCTAGAGAACAGTTAAGAGGAAGGTAAACTCATGATTAAGAAACTACAGTGTTCTTACATAATGTTTGTTTCATGGAATTTGTTTTGTTAGTTGTGTAAAACTGGCCCTTTGCAATACATTTCAGGTGACTGTACATATAAGAACTTACATCCTTCTCGTCTGCCTTCAACTGGCAAAAAAAATTCAAATGATGATACTAGAAAAACATCTTCTGTAGGAAAACCAAATTGGAGTCTGATCCAATGCCTCACAAGCATCCTTGACAGATAGTGAAAACAGCTAGAGGAAGACCTTTCTCATTAAACAAATAAAGAAAAAAAAGACAGATTGAGGGTTTAGTGGAGTTTGCAGATTTATTAAAATAATCAGGGGAAAGTACGCAAGAATAGTTGTGTAATTATTTGGCTGAATCTCATTTCTTTTATAAAAAGGCTAACAAGGCCCACAGAAACAATTGAGGTAATTTTTGTTTGAAATAAGGACCAAGCTAAAATAATTAAAGTGTGGTTTTCAAAGAAGAATGTGATACACTCTTAGTATCTATCAAAACCCTAAGAGTCTATGAAACATTTGCTTTTATGTTTAAGCATGTCATATGTCGCACCCTTTTATAAAATGAAACCGTAATCAGATTCAAGCTTCAGTAAGAACAGTTGAAACCAGAAAAATTTTCCATAGTAGGTGGCAGTCTGAATTTTGTAGCCAAATGAAGTTCATCCTGCTCTGATGTTCCTGAGGCCCAGCTAAGGCACTTGAAGGCTGGAACACTCTGCACCATTAGGATTGCTAAATGAACTGTTGGTAATCCAGTTGTGCTAAAGCTCAAAAATGAAGAATGCAAAGGTTTTATCACAAAGTGAAATTATGCCATATGTAGTTTACCCTAAATCCCAAAGTAGTTCCTGTTTCCCCTTCAGTTTTATGACTGTTCCCTTTTTAGTGCTTAAGCTAGGTACCTACTAAGGCAGTTATCTGTACTAAAGGAGAATGATAGAAGGACACTGAAAATTGTCAGAGGGTGCTAGTGTGTTTTAATCTTTCTCTTTCATGGTGGATTCTGGATTTCCCATTCAGCTATTTGCTTTTTTTTTTCTAACTCCTGATAGTTCTGCTTTTACCAGGTGGTGGGGCTTTTTTTATGTTTCTTTCTCTTTTTTAATTAAAAAAAAGCCAAAGCACAAAAAACCCCAAACCCAAAAGTAACCTTTTTTTCCCTGTCTGATGTCCTTTCTGTTGCTGTTTGTGTGATACCGATATTTATTCTCTGCATTGGTAAAGAATGAAATGTTTAATAGAAAACCTTAAGGGAATATGTCTTTCTTTTTTCCTTTTTTTTTTTTTTTTTGCTTTTACCTGAAGATGATGCCATAGGAAAGATATTTTTGAAATCCAAGGGTTTCGGTCTCCTTACTGAGTCATGTTTGCTGTGATTCCTATCCACTGAAATTGCTTTAAGTAGTTTTCTATTAGTGTTTTAATTTCTAATCATACTTAGTAAGGAGAGCTGAAGTTCTTGGGTATGAGGTAGCTGCTTATGAGAAATCCTTTTTCTGAGGTAGCCATGAATCAGTTCTACCTGAGCTGTTTACTGCCACTTCTTGAAGGCTTTCAACCTGCTCTCTCCTTCTGTATCTTCCCTTGTATGCAGGAAATCCTTGTTGTCTGACAACATTGTGGGTTGTTTATTCAAAAGGTGTAGCAGTTGTTGCTGATGGGAGGGCTGAAGCAGATCTCTCAGAGTGTACGAAGTCTGGTGTTTGACATTTCTGCTCTTGCTTCTAAACTAAAGTTTTTCCATGTGCTGGTTGTATGGTTGGCCTTCAGAGGCTTTGTATGAGTTTTGCACGGGGACAGTTTTTGGTGGTATCTGCTGTGCTGCTAGAATGCTGCTTCTCTGTAGTGCCCTTTGCGCAGGCATTTGGGTTCAGCACTGTGGTTCTGAAATAAAAGCTCTGACGCGTCCCTCTGCCCTGCTGCAGCACACCCTGCGTTGCCTGGTGGTGCTAAGTTACAGGGGAATGCAAGTGGGTGTGAGTACTGTGTCTAAATAACATGTGACTGAACCTGATTACAAACATAGTTCAGACACTTCAAGAATAAGTTGTTGGTGTATTATCAGGCATGTGCTTTGTGACAAAATGATCAGTGGATTTTATTTTTTTTTTAAGAACTTGCTAAGGTGCTTTTCAAATAATTTCATCATTGTGAAGTTGGAAGGATACATTCATACTGAAAAATCTTAATGACAAATTGTATGTTTTTACTAGTGTAAAATGGGAATGTTTTACCATCTGTAAAACCAAATAAGGAAACCTATACAGTATGTCTATTCCTTTTTTTTTATTTCAAATGTCACAAAGCTGAATTAGCACCACTTGTTTTCTATCATTTCACATAGCAAATTGCCATTTCTCTGCCGTTGTTTAAATGCCCAGCTACTGGTATGGAAGAAGTCCTATGGGTTTTGTGAGAACGTGCTCTTGCGTTAATAAATCCATTGCTGACTTGGGGCTTGAATCTGAAGCACAGCAATAAAGCCAACAAAGATGTTGTGAATGCTTCTAAGCTTTTTTTTTTCCTGAGCATCAGTTGCTCTTATCTCCTGTGGTATCGCTCGTCTCAGCCCTACTTTGAGAACGAGGAATTACCTATAGCACACTGCTATCTGTCTTTGGGAGCTTGTTCAGAAAGGGGCTGACTGGTTGCTAGGGATTCAAATGGACTTTAACCTCTTCTAAGAGGCTAGTGAGGATGAGGAGTCAAGGAAAGCTGAGCTTAGTGTGAAAGTCTCTCAGGAGCTGGGAATAAGAGAATTTTGGAAATGCCATAAGACTGAGGTAGAGAAACAGCAACAGCAGCTCCACAGTGAGGCCTGACTCTTTCTTCTAACTTGCCTTCATTTTGCCTCACTTTATAGAAATTAGGTTGAAACCCCAGGCTTCCTACTTTATGGAGACCTCTCTCTTTTCGTGTTTAGCATTTGGGGATTTTTCTCTATGTGTGCTCCCCACCCATGATTTGTTGAAGTGAAATAGTGCTCAGAAGGACATCTCATGTAAGCTGAGAGATTTGCTTACAATCAACCAGGTTTCTGCTTCTTTCCAGGGCATCTTTAACCCTTGTGCCTTAGAATCAAAATCAGACTGGATTAATAGAGAGAAGTCTGAGCTGAATTTTCAGTGTTCGAAATTACTTACTGGATGTGTTGGGTAGTCTGAGGACTGTGTGCATGTCACATCTGTTCTTCTGAAGCCTGCATGAGTGCTGCTCAGTCACAGGTACCTTTTATTGCATCTTACAGTACCTGTCATCAGCAGTGGCAGTGTTATATGTGTGATGGTCATGAAACTCACAGTACAAGAATGAGCTTGGAGAGATTAATTGAAATACGTTCTCATTTCCTTCCATAGGGTTCACTGAATTATAGATTGCTTCTCCTGAGCTTGCTAGTATCTCTGTACCACAGATCTTCTAAGAGTGTCCTGATTGTTTATATACAGCAGCTTTCCAGCTCTTTTGGACTGGTTTTCCTTAATTATATTTTAGAGTTGTGTTAGGCAATACAGAGGCCACTTCAGGAGATCATTGCTTCAAGTACTGATTATGTGATGTTCTTCCATTAAGCCACAAATAATTTTTTTAACTGTAAAACAAGGTACAATCTCCAGAGTGGAGAACTCCAGATTGGGATATTGGCCAGTGCTGTAGCTGAAGGAGCTGACTTTCTGCAGGCCCTCATAGACTTGATACTATTCTTCTGTATTTTCAAGTTGGATGAAGCTATTAAATATTTTTGTGTAACGTAACCAAAAAGGGGGAAAGAAGAGTTTCCCAAGGTCAAGGTCCATGTAACACAGTATTACACTCATGGTAACGGCCTCAAGTTGCGCCAGGAAAGGTTTAGGTTCTGTATTAGGAAAAATTTCTTCACCAGAAGGCTTGTCAGGCTTTCAAAGAGGCTGTTCAGGGAAGTGGTGGAGTCACCATCCCAGGAGGTATTTAAAAAATGTGTAGATGTGGCACTGAGGGGCTTGGTTTAGTGGTGGTCTTGGCAGTGCTGGGTTAAGGGTTGGACTCAATGATCTTAGAGGTTTTGTCCAACCTAAATGATTTTGTGATTCTCAAATGAGTAGTGGTGAATGCTGAGAAACAACATATATGGTAGAGGATCAGATGCATAAGTTTGGTAAAACTTCACTATGTTTTGGGAATACTGGTAGCTATTCCTTTAAGTCTTTTATCCCAATGCTTTCTCTAAATGAATACTCTTTATACTTTGGATTATACTTTGCTTTTCTCAATACTTTTTTTGATTGTGTCTGTATGGTTTCTGAAGTACATGTTGTATTTGAGATGCAGAAACAGCAACTGGGTATAATTTATAGCTTCTAATTTGTTTCTTCCTTTTCCTTGAGACTATTTTTTTGTGTTGTTATTTAACTGTGTCTGGGTTTTGAGCTGCTGATTTTTAACTTTTAGTTCTTTTAATAAAAGGCATTACAATGACTGGCTCATTTTTCATTCTGGAGTGGTAAATAACTTGGAGACTACCATTGTGTATGCATAGTTTTCTTTTTTTTTTTCCCTACAAATGTTCCTTTGTTTTTATTAATGCCTAATTTCTCATTCTGTCTTACCACAAAATGGCCAGCTATTGTAAGTGGTCATAAGCAGCTATTTACAGTCATGCCTAGGCTGAACATTTTGTAAGGGCTCTTGAGTGTGAAGCATTATTTCCTTTTGTAGAACAAGTTAGTTTTAACTCACATGATAGTTAGTTCTACTTGTCCAGGAAGGACATCACAATTACTTAGTGGCTGAGTGGGTTAGTGTTCATGTTCTCATCCTTATTTGGATACAGGTTCCACTTGTTGAAACACCTTTCCTTCTCTCAGCGTTCACTTCTGGGGGTTTTGGTCCTTTTAGGAATTTCTCTCTGAAAACCTTTTCAACATGGTGTCTTTTTGCTCATCCCAATGGACCAAATTTTTAGTCTGTCTTTAATAAGTGTCTACATTTCTATGTTGATTCTTCAAAACTGAATTCTGCTCTAGAAACTTGTTTTCTGCTTCCAGAGACATTTTAATACTTGAGTACTTTGTAGTTACTGTTGAGAAACAGTTTATGCTAGGAAATTCATCTTTCTTCTGTTCTCTTTTTGTGCCAAAAAGCAATCACTTAAGATTTCTAAACTTATTGAACTGTATAGATTAAGATCTTTTCCTTTTGTACTTCAGTGCTCATATGAAGATAATCATTAACCTTTAATACTACATTTCACCCTCATCTCAAGCATGTGAGTCATTATTGCTATCCTTTTTTGGAGGCCAATCATGTGATCCTAACTATGTTTTAATCCTAGACTGCAGTTTTATACCTGAGGACTTTTACAATTTATGTGCTAGACGTGTCCTGTTGTTTGGTTATTTTCTGTTCCCCTGGGAACTTGATCATCATGTAGTTATCCTTTTTTTAAAACAGGCAACCCAATTCACTTTTGTGCTTTATTCGTGTGACCTAAAATATTAAACTTGCAAAAAAGTTACAAATTCAATATGAAAGTGCTTGATTCTTTTCTGGTGCACTTCTCAGGTCTATAGAAAGTTGATATTAAACCAGTTTTCAAAGACCAGCTTTTGTAGGTATTCCTTTGGATCAATTTGTCCATATGATCTATGACTGATTTCTCATCATGGTTAGCCATGAGCCATTCATACATTTCCCTTCTTATATCTGAAGTTCCTTGAAATGCCCATGTGCAGAAATAGGTTCTGGTGCTATTACTTTGTATGCAAATTTTTAAAGTATTATTTACAAGCAAAGTCTGTAGAATTGGAGAACAATGTGTCATCTGCACCTTGAAGAATGTCTGAACAAATTACTTTTGAAAAAAATATGAAGAATATATAGCTTGTTTAGGCTTCAATAAGGCATAGACAGATCCTATGCTCTGTAAGCATATATGATCTCAAGACTTGTGTTTCAAGCACTTATAAGTTCTTATTGTATTGAAAGTTTGTAGAACTAGTGTTTTGGTATGTCAACATGGCTGCTTGTCAATTGAACTCTTACTAGACATTAAAAGATAAATGTCCTCTTTTTATTGAATATGGCCTTCTGAATGAATGGTCCGTCATCCTCCTGTCTTTAAAGTCTTTCATATTATATATAGAACTCTAAAATACAATATTCTGATATTCAAATATCAGGGGTTTCTTTGTTTTTTGACTCATCTTTGGTTCCATTTTCTCTCACTTTATATAATTTGCCAGTTATAATAAATTGAAGAGCAACAGTGGTCTAGAATGGAGAAAGGTAAAAATATGCTTATTTGTATACTGTAACTTTATCTTCATTGAGTCAGTATCTGCTGACTTGTGATCTGAGCAGAAACTATGTCAGGAGAAACTCAGATTAGAAATAAGTCTTTAATATTTCCTGCCCTTCTGCTCTCTTCTGGAGAAATCCAGTAAAAAGATAGAAGCATTGTGGGTTATTATTCTTGCCAACATCTCGGTATGTCCAAACATTTTTTTCCTACTTGGATAATTAAATTTTACACAAGATCATTAGTCTTGCAAGATGTTTCTCTTCTACTGTAACAGCTGGCTAGGGAGTTGGAGAAGCTAAATTGCTCTCCTTGTTGGCATGGCCTCAGGTAGCTAGGAGGAAGAGGGGAAAAAAAAACCAGAATAGCCTATTTTTGAAGATTAAAAAGAAGACTATACCTCAAAATATATGAAGGAATAACAGTTGCCCTCTTTAGAGAAGGTAAACTTACAGTAAAAATATCTTTTCCTATTGCAAAGAAAATTGAAGTGGAAAACTACGTTACCTTATTCCTGGCAATCTGGTCTTTTCTCACTGGCAAGATTGGAATTCAAAATGGCTGCAAGAAACCATAAAGTTGTAGATTGTTTCATAGAAAAGATGGGTTGTGTTAATGACTTGTAAAGGAAAGGATCCTCAATCAACTACTATAATCTGTGAAACTGTGGGTTTTATTTTACACTGTTGTTAGCATACTACTTAGTTCTAAAAGTTCCCAATTTCTGCTTTTATTGTTGTTGCTTTAGTCTTAGCCTTGGCAGGCTTGGACTTTTGTTAATATGTGGATATTCCTAAAAATTATTTCAGCTTCTTGTGATACTTCTGTGTCTTCTGACTTGGTTTGGGTTGGGTTTTTTGGTTTTTTCTCATTCTTGTTTTTGTGTTCTTCTTCAGATAATTTGACAGTAATGTTCAAATATTTTGGTTTTAATGGTAAATATTTAGTCCTTTGCCTGCCATTTTGCTAACTAATTTAAAGTTCAGGCTACCTTTGAAAAGAAAGAACTAAGCATGCAAGAACATCTGCATTCAAAGTAAATTAGTTACTCTTTATCATTCCTTTTTTTATTTAAGTATTTCTCTTGATGCAGACAATTAAGTGTGCAACAATGTTAGCTTTTGACTGCATTTGCCTGGGAATTGTCTTGTATCATAGTAGTTCCATTTTCTGGGCCATATAAAGCATGCTGTTTGAAAATATAAGTGGCAAATTAGTTATCCCCTGCATTACAGATTCTACATAATTACTGTAGGTGTAAGTTATTTCTGATGTGCCTCTCCTGCCCCTCAACTTGAATCATTTAAATATCTCTTTTTTACTTTTTTTTTAATTTTCTGGAAAATAGTGTTAATATTATTGATAGTATATTCTAAAAGTGTGCTCTTGAACTTTGATTTACTTGAGGGGCTTTCTACACTGAGTTGTTTGCAGCCTATGAGTTACCTTCTTCTGTGTTAATTTGCAAATCATACCAATAACTTCTGGAAAACTTTAAGGCTCTATAATCACTATTTCATGCTTCTTATGAAAAAGAAGATTAGTAGAGGTGATAGTTATTTACTTTTTGTAGCAGCTTGATAATGATATGTGTAAATTAGCAGTTATTTCACATATTCTGTTAAGTAATTCACAGCTGAATTTCTAGAACAGTGCCGTAGTTGGTAGTAGAGCGATTTCCACCTGAGTTTGTGAAGAGTAGATGCTTTCTAAGTGACAGGTCTTGTTGAAGACTTTTAAGATATTATAGTTGAGTAAATGTGTCAAATTGATTTCATTTGCCATCTCTTACTGAAGCAATTTGGTGTTCTCTGATGTTACAGTACTGCACGTCTGTGCCAGCACTGTAACATGATGTCTGTCTGATGCTGTTACAGTTTATGGTGCAAAAGTGGGGCTATATAAGTAATTAAGTAAAGTACTGAGTCATTCAGTGCCTGAGATTATAGTTATGGTAAGCGTATTTTGAAAAAAATCATGCTTCAGTGGTGTCATACAATTCCCTATGTATGTTGGGAAATAATTGGTAATTCCTGCATTTCCCCATATGTGTACATGTTTTAATGAGAAGGAATTTCTTCTAAACAATAATCCAATTAACTATGAAAACTTTGTGTATGTGTTTCTTGTTTCTTAACAGCACAACTTGGAGACTTTAATGCTTCAGTGCATTGTTCAGGATATCTGTCAAATTACAACTTTATACCAGAGCAGAACAAAGATTTTCTTACCAAAGTAGAAACGCTACATGAGCAACACAGGTAATGTGAGCTTTTACTTCTCTCTCACCTCTTGAGCTTTTAAAAAAAAAAAGATGTCACAAGGAAGACTCAAGTTCTTAGTAGTTTCATTACAACAGCTGGTTGTATTTCATGTAGCTTCTGTTACATGAAATACTTGGGTTTAGCATAGAGGTGCTAGATTAATTCTATTCAGAGTTTGATGCTAATGTGTTGAAACATTTCAATAAATTTCTAGTTATAACCTCCAGCAGATCAGTTAGCCTTATACATTATTAAAGGCAACAATCTAGAATATTACACTAGATGTTTGAGGGGTTTTCTGGATGAAGGACATTTGATAATTTTTCAAATTCTATGATTTTTTTTGTCTATATATGTGGAAAAAAACTCCAATAAACACCATAACCATAAAAAACTTCAATTAACTTTGTGCTTTCGCTCCCATCTCCTGAGTATAATACAAAGGCTGCAACAGATTATTCCAGTCAGTGCGCTGCTAATTATTTTTTCTGACCCTGCTGATTTGTCTCTTGTAAGACTGCAGCTTTGGAATTAGTGGTGTTGATCAGATACTTGCAAGCTGAATGCAAATATGCCAATCTAAGAAATTGTCTGTGAGCAAATGAAATCCAAATCTCAGTAGACTTGTTTTCTCTGTTTGTATGTTAACTGCAGCAGAGCTAATTCCCTGCTGTCTTAGTTTCTTTGATTTATACCCTGAAATATTTCCATTTTCATCTCCTCCTAATGTCCCTCATCTGGTTTTTTCTCAATACTCTTACTTTTCCCTCTATTTTCTTTAATGCTTGTGGATGTAGTGAGTAGTTCTGAACTTCACGTGTGCTCCCTAGCATTGGAGAACATTCATTGTGATTTATGGGGTAAAAGAAGATAACCACTGAACTCCTAACTCCAACTGTCCTTGATGACTGAGAAGTTTAACTTCTGTGGTGGAATTATCAGGCGGGTTGGTAATTGAAGGTCTGAATAAAAATACTGAGTAGATTGGACTGGAAAAATGTTTCTTTATTGTTTTAACACCTTTTTTGAAACTTAGCTCTTAAGGCCAATTTACTTCAGAGTGCAAGGAGAGGCAGACAAATTATTGTTTATCCTGGCAGTATTTCCTGCATACTCCTTTAGCATTCGTAGAGAATACTTGTATCTGGGACATGAATTTGACTAGATGAGTGCCAAGAACATACTTGACAAGAATGGTTCTGGTGTTCACCAGAGCTACTGTGAAGGAAAGATGGAAAGGAAGAATTAACTTTCTTACCCTTTGAGAGAACATTGTTGCTTTGGAATGAGATTTCTGCTAATGTGGAGTAAATAATATTTGCTGTAAACCATGTAAGTTATCTGTAAATTATTATAGCTTTGAAATCAGTACTCTTAGATTGCAGGGTTTCAAAGCCAGCTCTATAAACACCTATTCTTTTTTAATTCTTTAGTGTCTATCCTTTGAGAAACCTTCACAAAGGAAAAGAAAAAGTCTTGAATTGCTGAAATACAGACTTGAGAAGTCATGTTTTGTCTTGTATTATGTTTTGTAACTCAGTGCAAGGTTTTTGTTACCAAGGTTTTATGTTGCTTTGTGAAATCTGAGGAAGTATTCCCTGAACAAGTCCATGTCACGCTAACCAGTTTAGCTCAGTATGTGGCTGTTAAGAAAGCAACTATTGTCATATTGATTTGGTATAGCTTCAGAAATTTTCCTTCTGTGTTCATCCCTAAATCCATTGGGGGATTTTTCTGTAAGCAGTTGGTTTTAACATGGTTTTCCTGTTGTGTTTTGCTTAGTCACATAAGCAGCCTGAGATCTTAGGATGCAGATACTGTCCAAATTGGTAAGGTTTTCATAGTGTTTGCTAGATCCAGCCATCAGTTTGAAGAGAAGGTTGCATTTGAAACTAAATAGGATGCTTATATTCCAGATGAGGTTCCTTAGTCCTTGGGTATCAACAACTATAAAAATGGAAAATCAAGACCAATTTCCTCTTGCCTGTTTATCTCACTGAATAATTACCATCTGCTTAGGGACCTGAAGGTTTCATTTCACCTCTAATTGAGTAGGAGGATGTAACAACAATGAGTAAAAAAACCTAAGTCTGTGCTGAGATACTTGCTGGCCCTTCAAGACACAAGGTCTGGTGTAGATGGATTAGGCAAATTGAGAATTAAAATTTGTAGGCATATCTTGTTGGTGTGTGGCAGACTTTCTGAACAAAGTACTTGATCAAATTTTTGAAGATGACAGTAACGTACTCTTGAAAATATATTCAGCGTCCTGTTATATAACAAAATGGCCATTTTGCTTTGGTTTGCTTTTGTAATTTTCTGACAGTGAAAGAGATAAGGTCTACTAAAGTTTGTCAGAATCAAGGTGACAGTAAGTCTATGTTTAGATCTGAGAAACCAGTTTAGCTCAGGATTGTGACGAACTGCTCTTTTTTTTCTGTCTTTGCTCTTTTGTTGCTGATATTATGACATCCTCAAGCCACAATGACCATGGCTTTCTAGTTCAAGGTAGCTTTCAGTTTTCTGGAGCATGATGTAATATTTCCTAGAGTGGCTGTTTCAGGGCATGGTATTTTGATGGCTTTGCATTTAAAAGGAGGGATATTAATAGGAAGTAATAGATGCTGGAGTTCTTGACATAACTCAATGTTATGTTAGCTTTTTGCAAGCTGAACCTAAATTGCATTTGATTAAAATAATTTTATGCATGTTGGTTTGGAAGCTCACCTAGCAAAGAGTTGTTTTTACATGCACTTGTAGAAGCTTTCTTGAAGATGAGAAGGTCAAATTCTTGTATGTCTTAGCTGCAGGAGAAAAAAGTATTTTAGGACTTATAGATGGTAGGTTAACTTGGATGGCTTTTCCTTGATGAATTTCATAACTTTAACTTTTAATCTGCTCTCTCCCCTTTATTTTATTAGTACATTCATGCTGCTAATCATTCTTCTAAATTACTTTCTTCTGAGAGACTATGAAATATAGAATATTTATAGATACAGCTTCTTACTATAAAGTAAGGTTTTTATAGGGGAATAGTTTCCTCATCCCTTTGAACATAACAGATAAAAAAGATTTTTCTAAAAAGAGCTGGTCTAGAATGGCTAAGGTAGTAAAATTTTGTATAATTCACTCAATTTTTGAGAGTACTTTAGCAGGGCCTTCACCAGTGGAGAACTTGTGGCGCTATTTAATGTGGGGTTATTCCTCAGACACTGGACTGTTGGCATTCTTCTAGTTTTATGCATTTGGAATAAATATAATCTTGTATCTTTTATTTTTGACTTGTCTGTGGTTCATATTTATTATTTTTTCACTTCTTTTAGTGGCCTCAAGCAATCTGAAGCAGAGTCCTGCTATATAAACATAGCACGAACACTTGAATTCTATGGAGTGGAATTGCACAGTGGTAGAGTATGTTTACATTGTAATTTTTCCCTTGGAAAGTAAATTTATATAGTTTTTTTTTTTTTTTACATGAGTTAATAGCAATAAAAAATAGTAGTATTTAAGTATTGACTTTATCATGTGTTATTTTTAAATAGAGGTGGGTAATTTTCCAATAACTTCTGTGTGACAGAGGTGCTGGAATTTCAACCAAATAAGCTAAAGCTCCTCAAAAGTGTAACAATGTATTTTTAAGACAAACCATTTAATGACTGCAATATATTTTACTTAATAATTTTACTAAGGTTTCTGAGTGTCTTGGCCTGAAAGAAAATGAATGCTCTGTTTGGTGCTATTAGTTGGCCAGTGTTTTAAGAGTTTAATTTCTCTGAATTTCTATCACTGATTTCTTAAGTGTTAAGACTATAGAGGGGTTTTTTTGTTTAATTCCTGTATTCCCTGATTTCAGGCTAAATCTAAGAAGTGTTTAAAAGCTTGAGAGATGACCACTAAAAATTTATTTGAAATCTTTTAGATACAGGGTGCGCATTGATAAGAAACATGTCCTAGTATTTCACTGGCTACTGCTATTTAATTTTTTGACTACACTATTCATCTGAAGTCAATCCCCAAAATGCTTTTTTATTTGCATCCAAGTGTGCAAGTTACCATTTGTGCTTCTATGCAATACTAAATTGTTTTGGCATAAGGCTTATAGTGTAAAAACTAGGGGAAGTGTACTACAGATAATTGATTTCCTGGATGAAGATGACTTGTAGTTTTCTTAACATTTTTCTGAGTTTTTTTAATAATCCTGACACTGAGAGTTATAATGAAAAATTCATAAATTTCTCTAATCATGAGGAAGGAATAGAATGAGTAATTCGCTTCCTTCAGCATGATATTTTCTTCTTGTTTTTCTTTATGCTGCCACAAATAAGTGAGTGTTGCATTGGATTTCTAGGAATTCCTAAAGTAGTTCTGTATGAATGTAATTACATTCATATTCATGAAATACAGCGCTCAAAAGGTAGAGGCTTTTTTTAAGAATGGACAAAAATAGAAAAGAAAGGAAATGATCTGATTGAATCTGACTTTGTATAGGTACACTGTCTGTCCATTGGGTCATCTGTCATCTTTCTACTGTATTGAAGAAGCTCTTATTGTTACACTTGAGATTTAACTATATGCACTTAACTTGACTGGATGTTTGCTTTTTAACTTCTATTATAGCCTAGTATTTTGATAAGCCAACTTGAGTGCTAAGATGTCCACTATGTAGCTAGTCTCTTAATATTAATGGGATGCTGTTTCTGAAAGCTCTTCCAATTTCCATTATCCTGCCTGAGCTCCAGGCCACTGAACTGCATGCAGGATGTCAATAATGCCATACCAGTGCCAAGTAGTGAAGATAGACTGGATTCAGACATTTTCAGCTAAATGAAATTTCACTGCAGACCAACTTCCTACTGTTTCAATTCAAAATAATAGTTTTATCGCAATTCATTTTTTTTGAAGGATGAAATATTAAAAGTGATCTGTTTTTTCTAGCAGTTGAACTGGACAGCTAGTCATTTAGAAGCTGCTAGGAAGGAAATAGAAAGCAAACCAGAAAATATCATGCCACCTTTCAAATTGAGTTTCGATATCATTTGAATGTTGAGCTTCATTCTTCCTCTCCCGTCCTTATCTCAAAGTGGGTAATGGAAAAAGACAAGTACAGAGAAGGATAACATTCACGAATGTTTTAAGGAAAACAGAAAGAGAAAGGTTTAAATAAAGGAACTTTTTCTGTAAGGCTGCAGTTGAACTGTAAGCATTACTGCTATTTTAAAGGATGCCCAAGGTGAAATAGCTATCAGAAGCAGTTAGGCAGTCACTGGAGTCCATTAAACATAAAAGAAGCTTCTAAACCAGGGAATCCTCTAGCTGTAAATGACCAGAAACTGAGAAGGGGAGTTGTTAATAGCAGTGTAGTTGGTTGTCTCTGAAGTTTTGTACTTCCAAAACATCAGTTGCAAGTCATTGTTTGGGTTGAATGCCATGAGGCAAACCTGTCAGCCAACATGGTATTGTTGGTCTTGCTCCTGGGAGCCTGTAAGAAATTTGCAGTGAAGGTTATAAGCTACTTCTGCGATGAGGCTACTGTGTTATCCCCCTGCTTTGGCAGGGATGTTTGCAGTGCCTCCTGATATCCTCCCCCCACTTATTACTGCTTTTAAATCATCCTTCCAGTTTTGTCACACCCCAGTGCCTTGAACAGATTTAGTCAGGGCTAATTAAAGTGTGGCTTTGTGAAAGGCTTTATTTCTGTGGATTCTGACGATTCAGGTCTTTTCTGCTAAATTAGTCTTGTTCTTCTTAGATTGTGTATGGCAGAAGATCCAGGTAACACCTGGCTTTTATACTAATGGCCCAAAGAAGCTCGTGCTCCTGTACTGGTGGCTGAGAGTGGGATACTTTTGGATAGTGTTTCTTGAAGAGTAGATGAATATATAGGTTCCTTAATTTTTTGTTTTATGATGCAAAGCTAAATATTTAACATAAGTGTGAGCTTTCTCTTTAGCAACTTGCTAGACATGCATCTTTAATCTGAGCTCAGTTTTCATCTGCAAAGACTTCTGGTTTTTTCTGATGAAAAATTTGAACTGCTAAAATATTAAAAAAATGCAATAGTGTTAGGAGGCTCAGGAGAGTGAATTCAATATCTTAAAACTATATTAATATTTCTTGAATTCCTAATCTCCTTTTGACTCTGGAACGCTATCCCACCTGCTCAGTAATTAATCTGCTGTTAACTCATCATTTTTACTCAGAGGGTCAAAGATAGGAAATTTGTTGAATCAATATTATTTCCATATCTACAAAAATCAAGATGGTAATTGTAAATTAAATCAAATGTGAATCAATACTTAACTGACTACATGCCTGGCATGATAATTTTTTATCTTTACGACTTTATTTTCTTCATGTTACCTGTTTTTTTTATAAATATGTGCATGTTATTTCTTTGTTGTGCAATTTAACAGCATAGATGCTTTGAAAGGGAAATAACTGCACAGCAGTATCATTTCATATAAGAGACACTCTCTTTATGCTGTTTTTGGTTTTGTGTTTCTTAGGCTTAACACAAGAGAATTCATAATAACAACACGGGAGATTAGTGGTTTGGGGCTGGTACAGAGGAGGGTGAGGAATGAACTTTGTTCTGACAAGGCTTCTGGAGAAAATAGAGTAGTTTAGCCTAATTAATCCCTATCAAGTGTTTAGATAATCCTTTATTTCTGCTTAATTATGTCAATTTTTAGCTTTTACTCTTAAAGCTGTTTTTTCTTCACAGTATTGATTTTTAAAAGCAGGAACCTGGAGTAAGCTCCAAGTGCTAATAATACAATTTGCTATCCTGCTTTAGGTTGGCCATATCATCGCAGTAACAGCTACATTACGTGCAGTTATTTTCCTGAATACCTCAATGTTCTTCCCAAGTACTAAAATAAAGGGGTGTCAGTTCTGGATTCCTGTATTGTGCTTTGCAAATTAGGTTGGACTTCACTCGTTCATGTACCTGTATCACACTTCTATTCAACTATTTTAAAAGCACTAATTGTAGACTTTCCACACTATTGTCAAAGCACGTGCTGCCTGTACCATTTTTCTGTACCTTACTAGTATAATGAAATTGGGATTGGACAAGGAGGAAAGCCATATATTAATTGAGCCCAGCGTGCCATCTAGAGGAACAACTGTGCTACTGAAGGCTTTAAGAGACTCCGTTACCATTGGCTGTCCTTTAAAAACAGTCTGAAACTGCTTTTGACTCAAACCTGATATTTTAAACAATGGATTCTACTTACATGTGGATTTATGTATGCATTTAGCTCTGTTTAGAAATCTGTGTAATATTAGTGTGTATTGATCATAAGAAATGGGAAGCCAGGATTTCTAACTTCTCTAACATCAGTCTGGGTTTTGACTCAAAATGACTATCCAGCATCCTCCTCCCTGCCTTTTTGGGGTTTTTTTAACTCAAATGTTTGCTTATATGGAAGAATGTGTTTCCTCTTGAGTATCTCAATACCTAGAAAGGATTGTAAATTTATGATCATTTTTCCAGTTAAGCTAATGCACAGCTTTTGGTTTAGTTAATATTGGATATCATTTAGTATATCAAATATTCATAGACACATGGGTATTTCTCCAACATACTCGTATATGCAAACTTGTGGTCACCTCCTGTGCAGTCTTTCTTGGTAAGTCCTTTTAGGAAAAAGTAAGGAATTATTTCCTCTCTCTTTTTAAACAGCTTATAATCAGGAAATTTTTGTTCAGTTCCCAAAATTCTGTGACATTTACCTGACTAATCTTGGGAAGTGCTTCAGCTTCTTTCCTGAAGTTACTGAGGCTAGACTTTCATATTTACTCTGATACAGAATTAAAGGAATATGCGGGGTAGTAGGGTGAACATCACAACTTGTTTTAATGAAGGAATAATATTTAGAATATGTAATAGATAACATCAAAGGAAAGATGCACAAAAATCAAAACTCAAAAATGTCACTGAATTTTTTCCTCAAATGTAGCAATTTAGGTATAGAAAGCTTGAAAATAAACCTATTAGTAGATAAATGTGAATGACACAAACTGTTTCTGTGTTCTTACAGTATTTCTCTTTCGCAGGATCTCCATAATCTAGATCTTATGATTGGGATTGCATCCGGTGGAATTGCTGTATATAGAAAACTCATCTGTACAAGCTTCTATCCCTGGTAAATTCCTTTGTTGCTAGGAAATATGTCAGTTTTTACAATCTTACTTCCAGTTGCGTTCACATTTATTCCAAAGAAGCCTAGAATACATGTATTTGTTCTTTATGGAGTACTGTGGTATTTCCTTGTGTTCAGATAAAAATGAAAGCTCGCCTAGGCTTTTAAATATCTAAGAATTTTGAAGTCCTTGCACCGTGTGAAGTCTTGATCAAGTTAATTTACATACAGGTATGAGCACGTGATTAGGAGGACCCTGTGGCCTTAGAGATTTGCTGCAGTTATGCCCAATAATATGTCTCTTTAAGAACAAAAAAACCCAATCAGTATTGCTATTAAAGCTCAGCAGCTAATTCAGTCTGAATAAAGTTCAGTCTGAACTTTCTAACATGGCATTCAGCAAGAAGATATTTGCTTCTTGGAGTAGAAATGTAAAATGAGTTATTTGGAGTTTCAGATTCACAGAAAGTAGGATAATATAATTTAGACATTTTTAAATCTCATCAAATATGGGTGTATAACATTAACAAGGTTTGGAGTCAGCAGGGGAGAGACCTTTACATTATTCTCTGATTCCTAAAACATTAGAATGCATGATAGTGCTGTAGAAAATAACCTCTGCAAAGAAATAATGTGCATAAGAACTCTAATGTGAATGACATGAGAAGTTACATAAGCTATAATTTTTTAAAAGTGCTTTTGGGGTTTATTAGTTATATCAGACTAAAAATTACAACCTGAATTAGAAATTATATGGAGGCTGGGCATTTCCTTAAGTTTTGGGATTGGGTCAGAGAGAATTTTTTCCAGTCTTTCTTTTTTAAAAGAATTATGATCTTGGTTTTTTGTGCTTGATAAAACTACAGCTTTGTCATGCAGAAGTTCTTCGTTGAATTTGTAGCAATTTTTCTGGGTAACTTTTTCAGTAAGATAGTACAGTGTTCTTAATCATGACAAAAATGCTTTCAAATGGGTTGTACTTGCTTTTTGGCCCTTAATTATAAAAAAAAAAGCTCCCTAGCTGTATTCTTTAAATACTAGAGTCATTCCATCCTTTCATTTATGAACCCAACCAAACAGCTATTTCCTATAAAAAAGCAATAAAATCAGTTTCAATTAAAATTCTAGGGGAAAATATACTGCACAGTCTCTGGATTTTTCTTTTTTTTTCTTTCCTGTGAGTTGCATTTCAACTCCTTGGGATACACTGCAATCATCCTGGATAAATGTATGTCAATAATAATGCTCTCATACAGCAGCACAGTGAAAACTTGTATTTTTCCATTTCTAATGTACATTAAAGCATCAAAGGCTTTTATCTTTCATCTTTGTGCCTTGAGTGCTGCTCTTTCATACATCAGCCTCTCAGCTTCTTTGAACTGCTGCAAGTTTTAAAAACTGCCAGCTGGAGGCACATTTTCTGTCTTCTGCCAGTCTTGTTCTGCCAACTTAGTTGACCTAAGTAGGGTATGAATGGATAATAGTTGTTGCTGAAAACCATAGCGCAAAGGCATTTTAAAAGCTGTGACTATATGAATTTTTTAAGGAAGGGAAAGATAGTTTATAGCACACAAGACAGGAGGCGTCTACAACTTCCTGTGCTACTTTTATTCCTGGATAGCACCAAAGAATAAAACACAGATGCTAAAACATTTTTCGCAAAAGCCTATTCTCATTTACAGAAAGAAATTGAGGGAAATAAAACCCACAGATTTTTCAGTTCAAATAATTCCCACTCTAAAATACGATGTTTAGGCAGTAATATTTTCAGCTGACAGCTAATGCAATTGTTCCAAGCTTTCCTACTCTCTCACTCTCTCTCTCTCTCTGAAAATTTCTTTTCATCTCGAAAGCAAAAGTTCCCTACTCAGGGGCTAACTTTTTCCTATTTTATTTCTGGTATCTTGCATGAGTTTATCATAATTCTTTGTGCAGGAATGGTGTCCATTCCCTGATCCCCACCAAAACAAGCAAACACTGAAAGCCACCAGACCAGAGTTGCTTGGGATTTATTTTTAGTATGGTTTCTCACTTTTATTTTAGACCTCAAAGCAGGATATATTTCTGTAATGCCTGAAGTGGTATTTATTTAGATTTTTTATGTAACACCATTTGTACCAAGTGGTTTTTCCTATGAACTGTGCAAACTTCACCATTAACAAGCTAGAACTCAAGGTGGCAGCAAACACCATCAATCTCTCTTTCCAAAATTTTAAGTAAAATACTCTGCAGTGGATGACAACAATACAACTGTGCCATATGGTAGTAGTCAAAGGCGATCAAAAGTTTTCAGGAACAGAGGCAGTAAGAGAGTTCTGCCTTGGCAAAAAGAGGCTTTTCAATCAAAGCAACCTACATAAAGAGCTTACTGATCAGTCAGCGGCAGTGCAAGTCAAGATAGGTTTAAAAAATAGCTTTGAATTTAATGCAGTATTTTATGCACTCTGCAGAGTTATTCTCAAGGGTGCTTAACTGTTCTGTGGTAATTTCCAAACTGATTTTGCAAGTAAAATGTTAATGGCAAAAGCATACAAACACTCTCTATATTAGCAGCAACTAAAGTTAGGTATTAAATGCTATTTTGTGTATGCAGTTTCACTGCCTTGAAAACTTCAGAGAAACTGCTTGAGGAATGCTAATACATTGCTTGTTAAAACTTGGAAAACAACTATCTTACATAGCAAATTGGACAGAACCTTTCTTGATGAATCTTTCAGTGGCAAAGTATAGGATTTACAGGTAAAGAAACTTTTTTTGCTTCAAGTCACAAGTACCAGCTGTTAGTACTAAGTGCTAAGACAGGACTGCCAGTTTAATCAGAAATTAGCAATTCTGTGGCCCACGGAGTGACAAATCTTTTTTGATGCTTGTGAATGATAGGAAGATGGGACCCAAAAGATCCATCATTCTTAATATGCTACAACTAGTGAGTTCTTTATAAGTAAACCATGAAATTTAATGATTTGTGAATGCTGCATAGTCACTGGACAGATTATTGGTGGGAGAGAAGGGCTGCTGAGCCACCAGTTATAATAACATAACTGCATTCTATTAATATAATTTTTGAGTATGGCATTTTCAAGAACTTGTTAAGTCTAAATCCTTTGGCACCTTGATCTCTTGGATCTTCTTGTAGTTTTTCTAGATGTGAACATTCACTCAATTTTTAGGCCTAACACTGCAAATGATTTTTAGTTATTGTTAAATAAAAATATCAGAGTAGCAAGTGTTCATCATGCCTGAACTAAATAGGTTTAGTTCTACTTTAAGAAGAATGAGTGGAATTGAGAGGGGTGCTCTGTTTTGGAGAGCGTCAAAATAAGGAGGCTAAAAGCCCTGATTTGGCTTGAAGTGATTTAATGGTCATGCAGTGAACCATGGGGTTTCGGTTTTTGTTTTGGGGGGTTTTAGGTTTTTTGGTTGTGTTTTTTTTTGGTTTGGTGGGGTTTTTGGTTTTCTCATTTTTTAAAAAAAAAGTAGGGCATAGAGGAGAGGGATTGTGAGAGAGTTTTAGTACTTTGCGATGCTGGTTCCCCTTTTGTTGTTGGGTGGGAGGTTTTTTGCTTAGTCTGCAAGGTTATTTTTCCATGTCCTGCATTTTTGCTGGCTCCATGTTGGGGTAAGAGCAGACCATGACAGCAACTGTGTAAGGTGAGAATAACTCCAAAACCTTGTTTGTTGAAGTTTAATCTACGTCAAGAAATATGGTAAGAAAGAACCAGAAGCACAAAACTTGAGTGGTACTAGTTCAGGCAGAGTAGCACTAGAATCAAGAAAGAATTAATATATAATTAGTTGCAGCTTAGTAAATACAACTGAAAATTTATGACTTGCCAGGTAGTTCAGAATCCAGAACTTTTAGATGAGCAACAGTCACTGTTGTTTGAGGTAGCAAGACAAATGACGCAAGTATTTCAAGAGTTGGCCTAACAGGAGAGGTGGATGTGATTTCAGTTTTCCATTAATTTTCACATCTGTTTGTCTTGTCAAAGAATAGTGTTGAAATACCTGTTTCTTTGTGTCTCTGTAATCGATGGAGAAAGGCATTTTCTGAAATTGGCACACACTGTTTTCCACCTCTTGTGCAGGAGCGGGGATAGGTAACGCCGTGAATATTCTTGTTAGTAACTGGCAAATATGCTCTCCTGTATCCATGAAGGATGTTGCTCTATAACTCGAGTGCATCTCCCATGAGCAAGGAGGAATGAATTTTATGCCATCCCGCTTGATGAGAGCAATGCAAAAACTGTGCCAGAACTGAGAGGACTTTCAACATAGTTCATACGTGATGACATCTAACATCCTGTGAAGCATCAGTGCACGAAAATATTATGAGACTTTTAGCAGTAAACTTACAAAACCCTTTCATGATTTTTTTTCCAGGCAAACATGACTTGATCAGACCTTAAATAGCTTTCCTTTAGCCATCCATAAGATTCCAGCTGACCACATATCAGAGATTTCTTTGTCCGAAAAGTGCAGGTTTTCAGTTACTGAAGTAGAACTGTTGCAGAGAAAATTTAGGTATTTTAGACAAATCTTGTTTTGCTGTGGGAAGGTGTGTGGGTAGGTAGAAGTTTGTTTAATTTAGCAAAACTGATGAGCATATAATTAAAATGAAAATTGCTTGAGCACCAATTCCAGTTGTAATCTCTACCTTAGAAAATATGTATTCACACTGTGTATATATAAAAAGAGGTGTTTCGTTCTAAAATTACCACATAAATTACATAGCAATGTTAATGAAGTGAAAAATATATTAACATTCATTCTTACAGCTTTCATCCTTCTAAAATTATGATTTTATCTAGAAGTTTTATTTAGTTATTAACACAAGTATGTGATACTTTTCACATTATGAAACCAATTCTGCAAAGCCTCTGCAAAGTTTCAGTTGTTGTAAGACCAACCTTGTCATGTCATTAGGGTCTTAAATTTTGTTCCTTTAGTCACAGTTGTCATATGACTCTGAAGTTCTACAGAAGTTGACACATTTAACATTTGTGCAGTTTAGTGTAGAAGATGTCATCAAGTTTTTGCTGCAAGAATAGATTTGGTGGGAGAGAACTGCTGTGAACTATTTAAAGATTAAACAAGGACATCTATTTGCCACTCAACACAGGAGATGGCTGCATATTATTCATTGAATATTTTACAGCTATAATCTTCCAGGCTCGCTGTACGCCGTATCATTTTTCATTGTTTTATACCTCTAAACATTGTTCAGAATTTCATGGCCTGTTTCTTTCTTTTAGGGTGAACATATTAAAAATTTCCTTTAAAAGGAAAAAGTTTTTTATACAACAACGGCAAAAACATGTAAGTAGTACTCTAATTTTGTTTTGCTCAAGTGGTCGTATTCAACATTTTTATATTGAATGTTGTGACTGCTAAAAAAGCTGTTAGCAGGAAAACCTTCTAACTTTCCCAGCACTTCTGTGAGATTTCTCTCCTTCTCTCTTTTTTCCCAAGCAAAACTATTAGAAACAATTCTAGGAGTTTTTGTAAACTAGTTGGTATCGTGCAGCTGTGTACTTTGTTTTGAATTTCTTAGGAGATATTTTAGGATGAATGTTTTGAGCAATTAACCAATAGGTTTGGTAGGTAGCTAAGCTCGAGGTCGAGTTACCTCCTGCAGTTTTTCTGTGAACATCAGAAGCAGAAGCAAGAAGCAAGCTACATTCATAGAGCCGTTCTGTATGTTAATAAATAGTTCATTTGCTTTGCCTTATTCACCCTGGACTCCATGTCGTTGTTAATGAGACACTGCGACAGAATGTAACCTACAAACTGCTGATCAAAAGGCTCTGTTGTGGTTTGCCTTTGAAATTCTGTTTTGTTAGCTTGGTCTTGCTATTCTGGTCTGCTTATTCCCTCTCATTTTTTCCCTTTTTTTGTTTCTTTTCCAACACTGAATCCCTCCACTTTCAGTCTGTTGGACTGTATCTTTCTCATGGAGGTTTCTTCTCCCTTGGAGACTTTGGGTAAATGCAGATCTCCATCCTTTCTCCAATATTTATTAACGTAGCATATTTCCCTTTTCTCATCAGCATCTGCTGCTCTTCCCTTTGTTGCTCTCCCTGCCCTGTAGAGTTCCTTAATGCAGTGAATCTACTAAACAGCTGCTTATCCCATCTAGGGAGACTATGTGAGATCCCTTCAGCTTATGGGGCTCAGAGCTCAGGAAGAAAGCAAAGTTCCTGGAGGAAGGGAGAGCTTTGCAGCTGAAAAACATGAGGTTGAAAAGGGGAATAGCACACCTCCTGCTACGTGTAACATGGAGGGCTTTAGGAGTTGGCAAATTATGTGAAGATAGTTGATGAAACTAATGTAAAATTTTTCTACTATTAAGAGTTGGCATCTGTGGGTTGCTTTGTGCTCTTTGCAGAACAGTTGAAATATTAGTGTATTTAATGGGGGAGGAAATCTTGATTTCTGATCATTATTGTGCTGACACAATATGAAAAAATAAATTAAGATACCTTTTAACAAAGAACTTAGATTATTTAATATGACAGAAAATGCCTCTCAGAAACTAGTGATCAGCAGATGTATAAATATTTTAATTCAGTTGGGGACAAAACTTGAGAACATAGTAAAAGGTAAGAGTTACCTTGTACCTAAACTTCGTGAAGGCTCTCTCTGGTAGTAAATGAGCTCTTAAATTGAATGGAGCTGTGTTACCAGACCAGCTCTTGACCCACATAGATTAGGAGGTCTGCTGAACACAGATTTCTAGAGAAGCCTTTTTTACCTGAAAGGAAAATATTTTCTCCTTTTTTCTTTTCTGTGTGTGTCTTTCTGTTTTCCCAGTTTGGTGAGTTCTTTGAAATTTAAGGAGTGTGCAAGTATGCACATGTTACTTTTCAGGATTCACGTTTAAACAAAGATAGTGTTACTGCGCTAATGCTTGCACACACACAAAGGATGCACAGAGTGTGTCCTTACACACTATAGGGAGATGTTAAGTTTTTTTTACTAGCTGTAAGTTTCTGAATATATTGTTTATATGCAGACATGTCACAGTCTGTTCATATATATTTCACTGCAAGAAGAAATGAGTGGTTGATAAACCATTCTACTCACTCGCGAGTGTAAACACTTGCAAGTAGTAACTTCTCCTGGGTTTGAGGATTAAAAATTCACTGATAAGTAGTAATTTTAAAATTGAAATATTTCAAAATATACAAATAAGGGCAGGCTTACAGACAGCAGTTTCCAAATGTATCTGAGAGAATAAACGTAGTAACAGAACTCTCCAAAAATGATTAGTAAAATAAGACTTGGAACAAGATGATTTTAAGGTCCCTTCCAACCCAAACCATTCTATGATTCTCTGAAAATGAGTGTACTTACAGTGGTTTGGAATATAGAAGAATAAAGTGTCAACATAGAACAATCTGTGGACTTAATATAAAATATGTGTGTTCATTACATAAAGACTGCTGTCAAAAGTAGAATTTTTCTCTCTGGAGACCTGTGTCACCTTTGAAGAGAGCAGCAATCTTAATTTGTTCAATTAAACTTTTGATAAATGATGACAGTTCAAGGCTCTTGATTCTTTCAGCTTACCTCCTCTTAAGTAATCGTAGTTCTTTGTTTCATAACCTGTGGAGATGACAGTAATGCACGCAATGTCATGCTTAAAGAGCTACAGAACTGTAGGAAAAGTAAGGCCACCTGCATGACCTTTTTACTCCTTCTCAGTACATATGAAAAAGCAGACCAGGTGTGCTACTAAATCTGTGGATACATCCATCCTTGTCAGCCCCCTTTGCTTGAAATTTAGGGCACCAAGTGTGCAGTGCTCCAGTGGTATTGCTTGGAAAAACTTGCTGGTGCTGTGCAGTGGGAGAGGAGAGTGGACTCCTAAGGGTTTCACCAGAACAGCTTGAGGGGTGTGTGAAGGCAGATGATTGCGCTGGTGTCAGTCTTTGAATTGATCGGTTTTTTTGCTTGGAAGTACAGAAGCAAATAGGTAAATGAATCTGAAAGTAAGGAAGATGAAAGAATGTGGGGAAAACAGAGCTGATACTGTATATTCATAGGCAAGGTTTGACTAAAGATAATGAGAGTGTTATAGCACTTCTTTTATGTGTTGTATGTCATATGTAGATTCTTTACAAAAATCTACAGAAAGTTTTCAAAGGCAATGAATTTGCAGTCCTCTGGAATGTGTCATGTTTTGTTGATTTATTCTTCTTATTTCTTTTACTCCATTTTTCTTTCCTTATGTGCCTTTCCTGAAAAATCAACTTACCACTCTTTCTCTGCTATTCACCTTCTCTTTTACCCTCCCACTGCTTTGGTCTGTTAATCAGCTACTTGATTAGGAGTATACAGTATTTCTGTTTCTACTGAAGAGCTACATAAGGACTGGGGAGCAAGACTGATGAATCAGTGAATGTCTGATGCTATATAAGCTCATGACATGTAGGCTTAATGAAGGGTACAGGATTTAAGGTAGGAATAGGAACTATGCTGTTTACAGGCAACATTTTGTTCTTTTCAGACATGGAATTTCATTTTCTATGTTCCTATGTGATGCTTAAAAACAGCTTCATTTGCTGCATACTAAAATATATCTTTATATGCTGTAGATATTTTCAGATTTTCTGTGAATGGAATAGGCATGCAGCTGATGCAAAAGTTATTCCATATGCTGAACCAGCAAGACACTTTAGCTGTGTGAAATTGTTCTCTTTACCTTAATGGCCACAAATTTCTCTAATCCTTATTTCTTGGTAATCATTAAAATGCCATTCTTTTAGAACTTGAGTTGAGAAGTATGATGGGCATTAGATCCTTGGATCCCACTAGAACTCTCCTCACCTTTATAAAGGTACACAGGTTTAACAGCATGACTTGCAAGGTGGCCTCTTAGTGAGGCAGATTGTTATTAACAAAAGGTTATGTTAGTCTAAAAATTGAATAAATTTTTATTAAACTTCTCAAAATATTTTTCCTAGCTTAAATCGATGTTAAAACTTTCAGCATACTTAAAGGTTGCTAAGAAAGTTCTGTGACAACAGAAAAGCACACTTGTGATGTAACAAGTAAAATTCATTACTGTTTTCAAGTCTAAATTTAAAAACAGAGTATTAGTTGTACTTTATTTTTATATTACAGCTTTTCAGTATAATTGAGAAGTTTGGATAAAATAATTTTTTGGCAATTGAAAGGCCAGTGCTTCAGGCCAACAAAAATATCTATACGCTCCCTTTTATTTGCCTGCTGGAGTAGTAAAACCGTTCAAGTGGTGTTCAACCAACAGGCAGTGTGTCAGAAATGGCATTTGTCATTAAATGCTTGTGATGTATGCTTTATATATTTCAAGAAATTATGAGTTAAGATTTCACTATGCTTTCTTGCTTTATTTTACATAACTACTTAGAAGCAACTGTGGTGAACTGACAGAAGATGTATTGGTTGCAGTATGCAAAAGACTCAAATAACAAACCCACATCTTAAAAAGAAAATACTTTTTAAATGCTTTAATAGATATAGAGAAAACATTCCTGAAAGATTGCAATCAGTTAAATGTTTATCAATGATTATGTAAAATCCAGAGGCAAAACTTTTTTTCTCTTGAGAGTCTCACTGTTTATCTAAAAGAGGGTCTGAAGCCATAGATTCTCTGAACTAGACGTGAAGTGATTTGCAAAATGCAGGATTGATTTCTGATACGTGGCATTTGTAAAATGGTGCCTAGAAAGAAAAAGAACTCAAGGAACACAGATTGACTATTCCAGCCAACAGGACTGCTGCTGTGAACAAGCAAAATGTTGTCTGTCTAATTGTATGTTGAGATGTCACAATCAGTCATAATTTAGAGGAGCTGGAAAAGATAAGTGATGAAAACTTACTTTTTTTCACTGAGGTGCTGCACTGTGATAGCAATTGACTCAAGGTCTCATGTTATCTTCACTTTGCTTTGCTCTCATTCCATTGTCTTCCCATTAATAACTAGATTAACTAATCAAAGCTTTCTCTTGTACAAGATCTTGGGCATAAACATGGGTGACACAACTGCGTTGCACTCGTGTTTCACTGGCACTTTGGCGCTGAAGTTACTTGTAAAGATTTGCACCGAGACACACAAGTTTTGTATTCTGCTGCCTTCTGATCCTCCTCATTGTGGCCTCACATTATCATCCAAGCAGGAGTGGATTTGAACAGCAGTAGCAGCAACTCCAGTCCCATCACAGCTACTTTCTTTCCCCTGAGGAGAATCACTGTTAACATCTTCAGTTTCTTCTGAACGACTGTCAAGAATATGCTTTTTGCATACTATGGTGCTTGAAAGAACTTTATTGAATTGAAGCCTTGTGCGAAGAGTTTGAATTCCAAGAACGAGAGTTGTTTTTTCCTTTTTACATTGCACCCTTAATGGAATGTTTTAAAGAATTTTGTTTGTCTTAGGAGGTCAAAATCTGACTGGAAACATGGAAATATATTTATCGGTATAACATGACACTCGTATATACAAAATCTTTACCACTTTAGACTTAAATATTTCATTAAAGTTTCATTAGCTTGTAAAGTGCACATTTGCAGTTTGAAATTTCACATGGTCACAGCAGTATTTTGGCCATCTCCAGCTCAAAATCTACTCTACATTGATTTTTTTGTTTGTTTGTTTGCCTCAATGTATTTTTCATGTTTTAGCTTAAAATAATTTTATTGTTGTTTTATGACCTTGTTTACTGTTTCATCTACTTGTATATGTTGAATCATGGTGTTCCCTACTGTTACAGAATGAATCCAGAGAGCATATTGTTGCCTTCAACATGTTAAATTACAGAGCATGCAAAAATCTTTGGAAATCTTGTGTAGAGCATCACACATTTTTTCAGGCAAAGAAGTCACTACCTCATGAAAAAAAGATATTATCACATTATTGGACTCTGGGTTCTAGAAATCCAGCAAAGTAAGTATTGTGTGAAAGCATGTTTTGCTCTGTGATGGGAACGGGAGCATTTGTGTCAGTGGTAGCTCAAGTTGGAGTGGCAGAGTTCCGTCCTGTCCATAGCTTTCTCCCAGTCTATATATGAACCATTTGACAAGTTACATGGTTGTGGTTTCACTTTCTGCAATGTGGTCTCCTTACAATAGAACTTTTCTTATAATTGCCTCAAAAGGTGTTTGAATGTATGTTTTACTGCTATTTTTTCAACTTGCTGCTTCAGTCTGAAGTACAAAAACACTGGAAAGGAAAAATGTCATGTAGCTAATGATCTGGTAAGAGAATTTGCAGAACAGATTTGTTTTGAAATGTTTAGCCATTAGTGTCATGCACACATTCTGTTTAATATGTTAGGGCAATTTCTGGAGTGCATCATACCAACCACTTACTACTGACATAAAGATGAAGAACTTTTTCCCATTCAGGTATTCAAGATACCCCTGTTGTGTCACTTCTAATCCTTTATTTTCCTCATTGGATTCTTCTAGTTACAGAGCCGGTAGTTTCCTGGTGTTATCTAAGATGTAGTTACCCAGAAGTAATTCTTTAAAGCCTGTAAATTTCCTATATGAGGCTGGAGTTATTCCTCCCCACATGCAGTAACTGGGCCCTATCTTCATTAAATTTGTCAGTTTATTGTCCAGTCACTTAGCATTGTAATGTCCCTCTCCATTTCTTTGTGATTGGCCTTTATTTTGGCCATCCTGTGTGATTTTTGAAGTGGGAAATTTTACTCGAGTAGTTCTGCTCTTTTTTCTTAGGTTCTTTTAGACTTTTTTGATAATTATCAATCACAGTGATTTCTTCCATTATGTTGATTTGTTCTGTTGTTACATTTATCAGCAATTCAGCCACAAAGGTGTCATGTCCTGTGTCTGCATTATCTCATCCACATCCCATCCAGATCCACCCACCCCACCCCCAAAAACCATTCTGTAATGAAACATAAAAAATATTTCCTATTAATCGTGAATGAAAAAGAAAGTCTTGTGTCATTATCTTCTCTAGATATGAGATTCTGGGGAGTTCTTTGACCCTTTGATGATCTATGTACTCTCTAGAAGCCGGCTTGTTCTCTTGATTTTTGGAGAAGTATTTTATTGGTTTCTTTTTGTTCATGGGTAGTGTGTTTTTGTGAGTTTTTTGTAGTGTATTCCCTTAACAGTTTAACTTTACATTTGATTTGCCAGATTGATTCTCTCTCTTCTATTTGGATAAGCTTCAACTTCTGAGTTATGTCAACATACCTCAAATAGCTTTTCAGACTTTGGTGGTTATCTGGCTTTTCACACTCTGATGTCTCTTTTGATACTGCAGAAACTGATACCAAATGCACAGGTATTGCTTGTGAATGAAGCAGTTAACTCATGAGGGCTGTCCAACAGTAGGAAGTCTGATAAACTGTTACATTTCATGCTGGAGTGTAATTCCATGTTTTCACCTAGTACTAGGTCATAGCTAGATGATCTGGTTTCTCGATCATGGAAAACAAGTAGTTGTATGAACAGTACTCTAATTTTCTAACTTTTGCAGATCCCTATTTTTAGAACTAACTAATTTATTGAGTGTTATGACCTTGTTCTTCCAGTTGGGGAGGTGACTGTCTCAAAGTTTTTAGGATTGTCAGGTTCCGGAGTCCTTTATTTCTTGCAAATTTGCAAAGAGATTCAAAACTCTGATCCTCCTATAGATGGATATATATACACACAGGCATTGCACTGCCTTTGTAATATTTAGAAAGAAAACAGTATGAGTACCCTTCAAAGGGTACCAGTTTAGCATCATTCCAGTTTTTACCAAACATTTTATTTTTGACAAATCTGCTGTTACAATTTCTTAATAGTCTGTAGCATACAGAGTAGTTCTCATTGTTGATCTGAGTTACTAAGAAAGAATTCTTTTTGGTAATTTTCGGTGCTCTGAGGTATTGTCTCTGCTGAATTGCTCACTTAGACTTTTAAGGAATCTCCAGGGGGAGAATCAGTTATGGTGATACCTTCCATCAGCTTAATGATAACCTCTGTACTAATGCATTCTTTGGCCTTATTTATGCCAGCAATAAACATGAATTTTGGGATCTGCATGAGGAAGAAGTAACTCAGCAACCATTGCTGTGAAAGACTGCTGAAGTACCTAAGAAGCAGCAGTAATTTTGAAAGGTTTCGAGTAGTTCCAATGAACTTGGTCATTGTTACTCAGCAAATTATTTTCTCAAAAGATTTAAGAAAAATTGTGACAAAGTCACTTCTGAGGTCATATTTCACATACTGAAAATTTTTACTTTCCGACTTGTTTATGACTGAGGAATGTTCTAAGATTTTCCATGTTCCTTTTCAAGGATGGCTCTGAGCTCATGTGGAAGCTACACAACCAAAAAAGAGATTCTGCATTCTCCCTTGTGAAAGAGAACAATTTTTTGCATTGGATAAATCAAACAAACACAAGCAGACAAACCAAACCACAAAACCAAATGTGCACACAAAAACTCCACCGACCACATCAGGCAATCCTGGAGGTTTTAAGATTTACTCGTGTTCAATAATTCTTTTCATGATGCTTCCTTCAGCTTTGAGGGGTGCTACATTAGTATCACAGGTTTTCCTATGGAATTTGTAGCTTTCTTGTACTATGTTCTTCTACACTTATGTGAGGCAGATAGCCTTGCATTTATTGCAGCAGTTTAAATAGTTGCAGTACTTGAGTACAATTCCTTATTTGTACATACCTGTGCCCTTCTTGATTCTCTTAGCTTAAGGTGCTAGTGGCATTCCATTTAAATTAGGCTGCTGAGTTGTATAAATCACCTGTAAGCCTTGTTCTAGGAGCAGACTGAATCACATCTCCCACATCCTGAGAGGAAAATTCTGGACTGAATGCTGAATAACCTCTCCTAGGTGCATTCTCATTCCTTGTTGAAAAGCTAAAAATGTATCTGTATTTTTCACCAAGGATAACCTCAGTAATAGATGGGAGAAAGGAAACATCAAGATAGTACAGCCCATTCCAGAAAGGCTTTGGCAGCCTCCCAGAATATTTGCTGAGAAATATGCTGATATTTGGCATCTGAAAGGCAGCTACTTGAAGTTCAGGAGATTATTTATCTTCTGTGCCTTAACTGAAACACCTAGAGAACATACCATATAAGTGATCTTGTGGTGAGGATTAGAGGTTTAAGACTAGAGTTAGGGTTTAGGGTTCTGGCTTCCATCACATGCGTAATGTTGCACTTCAAGTTGTCTGTGTTGGAAAATGCATGAACAGCCACTTGTAGAAAAGAAAAGCTGATTAATGTGGAGTTCTTCACAATGCATTTTTTGTAATGCATCCTCTTTTTCCAGTCTTTCCCTCTGCTCCAGCTATGTAAGGCTTCTTTGAAAAACTCTGTTTCTGTAGAAGATCAGAGTAGCTGCTGCCTTGTCATTGTATTCAAAAGTCTTAGAAAAATAAAATGGGTATTATAGGCAAAAGCTTCTGAGTTGATGGACTGTTTACTAAGCATGAAAATGTACATGGGTAGATGACTTTGATATGCAGATGCTTCATACTAAGCTTTTCCTCTGTTTTTTTATACTGGGAGAAGCTTTTAAAGTACATTTAGAAGATGAAGGAATTGATTTCCTTTAAAATTGTGAACAAGATATATGAAATACTTCAGCACATATGAAAAAAAATTATGGGTTGCTTTTTCTTTGCTTATAAAAGCAAGAAGTAGTACAGTGCAAAGCATGCTTAAGGTTTGATTTTAGCATCATATCCACAGCTTAAGTAATGCTTTTTTTTTTTTTTTTTTAAATGCGACATAAAATTTTCAGCTCTATAGTAAGGTCCTTAACAAAGTCTGCTATCCCAGCTGCCCATTATGTACAGCTCAGGGCTTAATGAGCCAAAGGTGTTTTCTCTGTAACTAATAAATTGTTTCTTTCGTGAGAAATCCTAGGCCTGTAAACTCAAGGATGAGCAGCTTATCTCTCAGCTTGACTTGTGGAATGCTGTAAAAAATGATGCATAAAATTTAGCTTATCTCAATTTCAGTCTACTTAAAGATTTTCTTTATGCTGTGTTATTTCATCACTAGCAAGATACTTTTATTGCTTTCCTAGCTGTGTTTCTGATCCTGATACAGCCCTTTTCTTGTCAGGTTCTTGTCACAAGAAGCAGTCCAGACCTGGAGATCCTATTTTCATGTCAGATTTTTCTTTAATGGCTTATTGCTATAAGGAATGCATGACTCAAAAGTGGCTTCGTTCTGGAAATAGACTGTTGTCTGGTGTAGCTCTAAATTGATGAGGCAGCAGGTAGATGGGTAAAGTTGTCCTGTGTGCAGTGAAGCTCTTGGTGAATTGTTACCCCTTTATGAGTATTAACAGGGAAGGTCCAGAACATTTTACCTGTATTTGAACTGTGTTTTGTCAGGCACTCAGTTCAGTGCCAGCAGGACATTCTGAATTTCCTGTTTTCCCCTCTGTCTTCTTAAACACAATTGGGTTAAAAATAATTCTCAGAAAAAGTTATTTTTACCCAGGCTTGTGATTAGCAATGTAGCAGGGATTATCACCTTTATTGTCACAAGTGAGGGACAGTAAATGTCTCTGTGAGAATGTAAATGCATAAGTAAGGAGGGTAAGCACAGAGAATGCTTTAAATTATGAAGCTGACTTTCATAAGCATATTTTATTTCATTTAAGTTTTCTATGCAAAATAACTCACATATAGTTGTTTTATATCTTTTCAGGTCTGTAAACAACCAGTACTGCAGAAAAGTGATAGGTGGGATGGTTTGGAACCCGTCTATGAGACGATCCTTATCAGTTGAGCACCTAGAGACCAAAAGCCTTCCTTCTCGATCACCTCCTGTTACCCCCAATTGGTAAATCCATTTTCAGCCTTTTCTACACCTTCTAGCCTCCTACCGTTTCTAATTGTGTGTACTCTAGCAGAATAATTATGTAGTGTGTACATATATATTTAAACATTGTTATTCTGAGAATATATATGACAACAGAAGGGTGGGTGTCACTTACCTCAACTTTAGCAAAGCTTTCATGCTGTCTGCCAAGATCTTATACCCAAGTTAAGACACTGTGTTTCTGGATTGGTGGACAACAGGGTGGTTTAAAAAAAACATTAAAATGGTTGGATGACTGGACTAAGAGGGGAGTTGTTAATGGGTCACACTCTACTTGGACAACAGTAAAAGTAGATGACTACAGGGGTCTCTCTTGGGACCTGTCCTGCTTAACATCTTTATGACATGGAGGAGGCAATGGTGTGCTTGATCATAAAGTTTGCAGCTGGCACCAAACTGGAGGGATGAATCAATAAGTCTGGGGGCACGGCTGCTCTCTAAAGGGATCTCAATAATCTGGAGAAATGGGCCAATAGGAAATGTGTGAAATTCAACAAACATTGAGTCCTGGGAAGTAAGAACCCAGTGCAACAGTATTGTCTGCAGTGCAGCTTTCTGGAAAACGACCAGATAATCTTTATAGGCAGAAGTGGTACATGAGCCATCTGGTGTGCCCTGACAGCAAAGAAGTCCACTTCATCCTGGCAGAATAAAAAGAATTGTAGATGGAAGGTCAGTGGAAGCGAGACCCCCCTTTTGCTCAGCATTCTCTAGATTTTATTAGAATGCTGCAGCCCTTTTTGTCTGCAAATACAAGAGCTTACAAACTGGAGCAAGCTCAGCAAAGACCACCAGCTCCAAGGTAGTCAGGAAGCTGAAGCACCTGCTCTGCGAGGAGAGGCTGACATAGTGGCACTTGTTCAGCCTGGAGAAGCAAGGGTTTCCCAGATGCCTAATAACAGCCTGGGATTACTTAGGAGGAGGCCAGCTACAGGATGAGGCCAGGTTCTTCAGTATTGCATGGTGGGAGGATGAGGCAACAAGTGTATATTGAAACAAGAGAGGTTCTGTCAGGATATAATGGAAAAACTGCTTCACCACACGAACAGTCATTGCCTGGGGAAACTATGTGGTCTCCATCCTTCAGATTTTTTGAGATATGAGTGAGTAAAGCCTTAAGCAGCCTACTCTGGCCTTAGTTGACCCTGCTTGGAGCAAAAGGTTGGACTAGATGACCCTCATGAGTCCCCTCCAACCAGAACTATGTCATGAAAATTTTTAATATCAGTTGCATTTTACAGGGGTGAAACACCAAGTCAGTTCAGTGTACTGATCCTAGCAGTGTATGGCTATCTAGTTACCATACAAAATGCTTATAAATTGATTATTTAAAGTGAGACTTTAAAGATTCAGGTCATAACTGCAATAGGATAGAAATTTTTCTTCTATAAAGTTTCGTGAAATATTCTAATCTTCCTGCATGTGTTTGTATTGTGTATTTTTAAGGCGGAGTCCTAGACTACGTCACGAAATCCGCAAACCACGACACTCATCTGTAGATAACCTTACAAATGAGATTAGTTATATTACTGAAACAGAGGATGTTTTTTACACGTACAAGGGCTCTCCGACATCAAAGGACAGTGATTCAGAATTCTCTCAGAACCGCAGTCCACAGAGGAGGTAAGGACTTCTGCAAACAATCTATTGCGTGTTTTGATTTGTTTAAAAGCACCGAACAAAAACTGAAGTGTTGTAGTGTAAAACAGTCACAATCAGTTTTAGTATTACGAGTTCAAACAGTTTTGTGTTTGCATACGCTTTATTTTGACCAATTGCTATGCTGCAAATGCCATGACACAAAATGACAAGTCAAAAGCAAACCAACCCTTCATCCCTAAACAATACTCAGTCGTTGAACTGTTAGTAAAATTAGAGGAACTATTAAGGCATGCCTGTTCAAATCTGTATTGTCGTTCCCTAGTAGCTTTTGCAACCCTTTCCTGCCTGTCAAAAACTCTTTTTTGTGGGGAGAAAGACTTGGTGAACTCCTTTAAGAGTTCACTCATGTTCCACGTCATCAGCTCAGCCTTGTGAAAGGCTGAAAGAGGTATTGCTTTTGAGTATACACAAGAACATCATAATGCTAGTGGTCATCTATCTTTTTCTTCTTCAGAGGAAGTGTTGATGGCTTGTCTAAAGGTGGCATCTGCTTTTTGGCTGTATTCCTTGAGGACCAACTCTGTTCTCCTCTGCAGTGCTTTAAACACTGCTAGGTTTGCTTCCAGGACTTGAAGAACCTGTCTTTGTGCACTCTGATTATTTGTTTGCTCATGTATTACATCATATCTGTGGTTACCCATTTCTTAATGGGTAACTTCAGATTATCACAATATCAACTTCAGAAATAATGTACAAAGTAATTAATTTTTCAGTCTCAAAATGAAAACAGCTACTTTAAAACTTGGAGCTGGGGAGAATGCTATGTATTAAAATGCAGGTTCCTTGGCAGCATTACAAAAGAGAAATGGTTTCTAGTGATGCCTAGTGACTTTAAGGCAAGGTGTGTTTTGAGAAGCAATGTCTTAATGGAAGCTGATAGGACTCACCTGCTTCTGTGACAGTGTGCAGCTACTAAATATAGCTTTAAATTCTGGATTTAAACTGTTTTCTTTAAATTCTATAATAAAATTGTTACTACATTACAGGGGAGAGTTTTCAATAAAAGAAAGGAAAAATTGACATGTATGCATATTTGGAGTTTGTCACTCTTTCGAGTATATTAAGAATTTTGAGTTTGTCACTTCATTTTTCTGTTTTTCTAACTGCAAGACAGATGAACCTTAATACTATTTATTAGTATTAATGGCAGTAGTAGCCATGATAATAAATAAAAGTGAGGCCTCTAGATGTGAATAGTCATGGATAGGAAACCATGTCTGTGCTGTGTTTTAAAGTTAGCAGATGATACACTTTTAGAAGTATTTTCTGAGTAAAAATACTGAGAGGCAGACATAAGAAGAGATGATGAGAGTAGAAGCTGTAGACAGAAAATTATTTTGTCATGCTATGTTTTGTGACTGGCGAATTGTGTCCTGCCAGCATTAGTAATACATTGTTAGAATTTTTTTTTAATTTTCCTTTTTCTTTTCTTGCCGTATAGTTTTTTTTCTTTCCTTCCTGTTTCAGTTATCTTATACCTACTGAGAATGGAGTTGGAAAGCTGGCCTTTATGCCTTTCCTCAGACAGTGAAAAAAGGATGTTCTAAATTTGAAAACAGCACATTCATTTATTTTCTGAGCCCTAAATGACTGTGCTGAATCTGAGTAATATCACTCACTGTGGAGATTTTTACTGTTACTACCTCATATAAACCATTGCTTTTCTTCTTACATCTTATCCCAAATGAGTTATCTGGTTTTTTTGGTATGTTTATAATATTTGATACTCCGCAGGTAAATGAAAAAATGCTTGTATAAATCTGATTAATTAAATTCAAGTTGTGTATTTTGGAAGAAGAATGGAATAAATGATCCTTTGTTGTATTGACTGTTAGACTTCTGTGAAGTAAAATAGTCATTAATAATTTCCTTTTTAAACAATTGAGGTAAAATACAAAGTAGCTATACAAATAAAAAAAAATATTTTTCTCTACACTGAAATTTGTTAGTCCACATTCCATTTTTTTTCCTTTTGCAATCTTATAGTAGTTATTACTTGCTTCACTTCCCTTGTTGAAAGATGTAAAGTAAAATTAAGTATGTATGTATAGTAAAATCTTACTTTCCATGAATGCTTTATTGATATAGACGTAATCCTATGCTATCAGCTAAATCTGTTTTGTAAGAAAAAAAGTTTACTTTGTATATCCTCAGTATTAAATATAGATGCTTGCCCTGGGCTTTTTCCACACATTGAGAATATTTAAGCATTAACTATAAAACACCTTCTAGTGTACTGATAAACTTTGCAAAGCCAGCTTACCCATTTTTGCCATGCTGGTCTTCAGTAGATTTGAATTGACGTAATAGAAACACGCTGTGGAAAACCGCCCAGATTTCTAATTTTAATATTTCTTTGTCATTAGAGGAGAGCCAAGAGTAGCTTCTCATAGTCCTGCTAATAGACATTGTCTTTAGAGGGCCTTTCTTTTTACTACCTAGCCCACTGAGACTGTTAATAAAACTGTTAGTTAATGCTAATTATAACTGCTGAATAGCTTTGTCATGAAAAATTTCCAAAATGTTTTTGGAGAGCTGCTGGCGGCAAACAGCTGTAAATACTGGTATTTAATCACTGAATGGTTATGTCTGACCTCAAATATTAATACTAATAATCCTGCAACAGCTTGATTTCTGTAAAGTAAACATCAATTTAATTTACTCTTTCTGAAGCAAGACTGTACAAGCTGCGGTTAGCATGGAATATGGCTCTTCACTTATTTTTCCAGCTGCCATCAGCATTTCAGGAGTGGGTCATAGTCTTCCCTCTTTTCCACTTTTTTGTCAAGAGAGCACGTGGATTGTTGTTTGAAGGCAGGATGGACCTACCTTCAAACTGACCAAACTGACCTGTTATGATAGAGTGCTTTTCGAGGCAAATCATAGATAAAACTCACGTACAAGGCTTGCTATTTACCTAATCCTGCCAAGGCACATTCAGAACCTTAATGGGTACAGAAATGTAGAAGCAGCCACTGCTGGCAAAAGTACATGCACCTGCATTTATTTCCCTATACAGTTTTTTTTTCTTTCCTGACAATACCAAGTATATTTATTTTCTTAATAATGGATTTTCTTCCTTGTTCTGTCTACTCTTGTATAGGAATTAATCAAGTTCTACTTTCTTTTTATGAAACAGTACACAATTTAGAAAACAAATTATGTGAGGCAGCTATTAGTTTAGAGAACATAACACATAGCAGTTTTTAATATCTCTTCTTCAGTTTCTTTGAAGATATTTTGCTGTATCAATATGTCATCATCTAGAACTATGTTTGCTGTTAAAATCCTTTAAATGAACATGCTGGAGATGAGGCTTGATAATATTTTGTCATTTCTTATGTTGTTTCTGGTAACAACACAATAATTGTTTTGAGAATGTGCTTTGTGTGAACACTGTGCCCTCTAACTGAAATTTGAGGTGTGTACCACAGGCTGTAAGTGCAAAAAAGGAATTTGGAAAATAGCACAAACCGTGCACACAGGTGACCTACAGAAAGCCGGGGCAAGCTTGTGAGCACGGTGTTAGGCGTAGCTTCCTTGCTCCTGCTACCCAGATTATCTAAGGCACTTTCACATTCAAGAACCATTTGGGGCTCAGACATGGTGAAAAGAAGCAATTTTTCTCTCAGTTTAGTGTCTGCAGAAAAGGTTGGAGCTGTCTATTACATCTGTATTATAGACAAGAAACTGCTCTAATCCCAAATTAACATACATTATCCAGAACTTCATTTGCAGGGCGTGAATGGGTTTGCCTATCTAAGCCAAATATCTCGAATCACAGCTGCTTACAAAACCTGTCAGAAAAGACAGTGCTGAAGAGGACTTCAAGGGGACTTTTGTTAGGCCCAGGGCCCCCCCAGCCTTTGTGAGGAAGGCCTCCCCTGTCTTCTTCCTCTTTGTTGCCCTGTTGCTGAGCATCTCAGCTGATTTCTACTGCTGCTGAAGAATTAGCACTAGCACAGTCGTGGAGCCCACACTTGGTCTTCCGAAGTCTCGTAGGTTGCTTTGCCTGTTGTACAACACTTTTTTATGGCTGTGCCTCACCAGTTCAGAACAGGTAACCCAGTCTGTTTTCTGACTACGTTATACTCACTCTGACACTCTGTTTATACCATGTCTGCATGTATATGCACACGATACCATTATTATTTTGTTCTAAAAATTACTTCAAGAACAGTATTGAGATAAGACATACTAATTAGTAAGTGCACTTGTTTGAGAACTGTTTTTTCAGACAGAATTTTTTTTCCATAGTCTTGGCTTCCCTGAAGATGTTTTCTTTGAGAGATTTGCATTTTCTTCATTGAAACACTGCCGCAACTGACTTTTAAACTGACTTTTAAACTTCTTGTCTTATACAAAGTGGAAAACTTCTCTCTTTTTGTGTGAGGTTACATGTCTTCAGATGTCCTTAAACCTTGAGATATACATTAGGGAAGAGTTACAAATACAAACTGGCTTTCCTTTAAGATACAAAGTAAGTTATATTACGAGGCTTTATTATTTCTAAAGTTAGCTCTAAAGCTGATTTAATTTGGGAAGTTTTTTCAAAGTTGTGTCATACCAACAGGTTACCTGGCATCAGCTCATCCTGACCCTCTGCTATCCTGATAGGTAGCCTCGATAGAGCCCCTGGAAAATACTGTCTTTGAGAAAAACATTTCTCTTTGTCTAACATGTTTAAGCCACAGCTGGTTATTTTTAAAGGCAGACTGATGGAATTGTGCAGGGATTTCTTTTTTATTACAATTTTTGCTTTTTTAGCCTGGTATAGTGCTTGAAGATTACCACTGTTGCAGTCTGTCTTGATAAAGGCACCACTGCAGTTTCTAAATTTAGAATAAGGAAAGGCTCACGGATGTAGAGGAACAAATCATCCTTACTGATTTGCCTTTCCCTGACACCACTGTGATCTGTACGCTACTGTGTCATGTAAGGGGAAAAGGTACAGTGAAAATGAAGTAGTCATACTGAAGTATATGACATTATTTCAATACCAGGTTGGGAAATTCTAAAACATCTTCGATTTAAGGAGTAATTGGCAATTCTAAGTTGGTTTTAACTGGGGCAGTAGACTTGTTATATTTTGGAATCATGTACTCTGACATGCTTGATCTTTTATCAGATATTAGGTTTTCTCCTGAGAGGCTACAGTGGCCATCCCCAGTGCAAGGTCTGGTTCTTAGCATTGATAGCTTTAAAAAAAAAAAAAATTAAAACATAACTTAATGTGTAGGATTCTTCATAGAAGAATCTCTTCTTAGAAGAGAAAAAACTCATTGAAATAAACTAGCCTGCCCTTTACCCTCAAGTCAAGAAGTGAAAATTTAAATTGATATAATGATTTTTCTTGTATCTTTATGTTAATGTATTTGGTGTAAATTAAAAATTTAATTTAAAATGTTTCAATAATACACTTTTTAAACACTTGGTGAACTTAAAATACCAAGGTCTGCCATGAAAACTTAAAGCCACATAACCAAGTACTATTTACAGAGCTTTGAACTTTAATTTTTCCTTGTTTTCATTGTTCCTTTCCTTTTTCTCAAGCATCTTTGGGTCCCTGAGGTGTGATACAGATGTTCACCCTTCACTAGGCAATGAGAAATGAAAACAAACAGAAGACAAGAAATGAAAATTGAAAACCAGTGTGTTGTTCAATGGCATTAACTTCCAGGAACCCATGTGTGGGAAGCTGCATGCTTTTCTGTCATTCAGTATGAAAAAGGAAGAGTATACTCCACTCTTCCCTGTGCATGGATTTAAGGTTTTCATCTGGCTTTGTGGAAAGACCTGTGTGGTGGGCAACACCGGCACTTGCCCCCTAGCTGAATGTTAGTAAGCCGGGGTTTCTTTCTGGAAAGAAGGTGATGCATGCAAAGGGTTACTGAAACAAACAGTAATTTATTTTGGCAGTTCAGGATAATCTTAGTCATATTACCAGAACAGGATCTGTTTCCCATTTATATGAGGAGAAGAGCTTATTTTTGATCTTGTAAATTCAGGTTTAATGGCTTGTGCTTTAAAAAATATTTTTAAATAGTTTTTTTAATATCATAGGCAAAATAGTTTGGAGTGTTAATATAGCTGTTGTTTGCCCTCTTAATGCCTTTTTTCATGTTTTTGAATGCACTTTTCTGAATGGGAAGGGTACTTGTTAGGAAGAATACATAAATTTGCAATGGTTTAATCCCAGCCAGCAACTAAACACCATGCAGCCACTCACTCATTCCCCCACCAATGGAATCAGGGAGAGAGAATCAGAATTGTAAAAGCTAGAAAACCCATAGGCTAAAATAAAGACAGTTAAATAAGGAAAGAAAAAACCGCACACAGAAGCAAAGCAAAACAAGGAATTAATTCTCTACTTCCCATGGGCAGGCTGGTGTTCAGCCATCTCTGGGAGAGCAGGGCCCCATCACATGTAACAGTGACGTGGGAAGACAAATGCCAACACTACAAATTCTCCTCCTTCTTCCCCCACTTTATACACTGAACATGATGCCAAATGGTCTGGAATATCCCTTTGGTCAGTTGGGGTCACCTGTCCGGGCTGTGTCTCCTCCCAGCTTCCCACAACTTCCTCACCAGCATGGCAGTATAAAAAGCAGAAAAGGCCTTTGCTCTGTGTAAGCCCTGCTCAGCAATAACAAAATGATCTCTATAATATCATCCCTGTGTTCAGCACAAATCCAAAACAGGGCCGTGTACTAGACACTGTGAAGAAAATTACCTCAGCCAAAACCAGCACAGTACACAAGGTGCTAATGAGAAAAGGTAACTGGCTTATTGGCTAGGAAAAGTAACCTGATAAGCTGTGTGGAGCGTCTTGTTACCTGAATTGCATTCAGTTTCTCCTGTTCACCTTGTAATTAAGTAACCAATTAAATTGGAACAGTAGATTACGTAGGAGGAAGTGTTTTGGTACTTTTTTAGAGTAGATTTACTGGCCCAACAGAAAAGATTAGCTGTGAAATTTTCTGTCTAACCAGAAAGAAGATTATTGTAAAACATATTTTTAAGTGATAAGGTATAGTAACAGCAAGAAAAGCTTCCTGACAGGTGAGACGATACAGATTGTATATTTAGAATTATGCATTGATTGATGAGATAAATCTGGCGAGTTATTCACAGGTGCAAGCACATGATGCATGAGAAGAACCAGAAGGCCGGGGGAGTCGAGGAGGGGTTGGTCACATTGTTGCCTTGCTCTGCCAAAAGAGGATTATCAAGAATATAGGGCCAACCCTTCTTGGAGATGCAGAGCAAAACTGTGAGGCATTGGACCCAAGTTATAGCTAGGGAAATGCTCAAAAGATAATGAGGGGGGGAAAAAAAAATCACATTTTGATCATTTAAGCCTTTGTATACATCAGCAGAAAGGTGGAGATGTTTCCATCCTTGGAGAACCTCAAAACACAACATGACAAGGACCAAAATACCCTCATCTAGCTTTGATGTCTGTTCTTTGAAAGAGTTTAAGTGACCACTCATGTTCCCTTCCAACATAAATTACTTTGAGTCTACAATTCTACTTGTTATAAATGCAATATATCCCTTCATAAACTTTCCTCTGAAATGCTTGCAAAGCTATAAACATCTTTTAACTTACATTTTAAAACTATCTTTTGCTAGTGATACAGATGGAATAATATGTACAACCCCAGAGTTGGAGGGGAAGGAAATGAAATGATGAACTAGTATACAAAAAGGAAATTCACTTGCACTGTGCTATGAATTTCTGGAAGTGCACATACGTTCCTGGTGTGAGTGTGATGCATCATCTGGTGAAGGTATTGGACTGAAAATAGATTTCCTGAACGGATGCTGCATTTGTTCAATTCTTTTAGCTTGGCATTTGATAGACAATAAACTGTGGCTGCATGTGAGCTTTGGTCAAGGTTCTATGGGAACAGATCATTAGTTTAACTAAAATACGAATTTTCATGTCAGCAAAATTTTTAAAGCTTTACTGTAGATAAAAGTACCCTTCAGATCTATCCAGCCAAGTCCCCTTAACTACTTTTTTGGTAGAAAATTGCAAATAAATTTTAAAAACCCCCCACATTTTAAATTGTTATTTATCCTTAGTTCTTTATCATACACATCTATGATAATTTCTTTGTTCTTACAAAATCTGTTGCATTTCACAAAATTCTGTTGTCCTTGTTTGTGTACTTCAGCCTTTCTCAAGGAAAATATCCTAATACTAGACAGTGGATCTGAGAATGTTTCAATTAATTTCAAATTAGAATTTTAAGGCTACTACTAATAGACTTTGAGTTTTATGTGCTTTTCCACCCAAATATACATGAAAATAGTACATGTGTATATTTTGCTTAGATGTAAACTTTTCTTTTTAAATATATATCCTTATTCAAATGTACTACACTTTCCTTGCCAGTTCAAAAAGCAATAATTTTGCATCCAAATGGAAAGTCTCAAAGTTGAATTGCAAATCTGGGATAAGGCAAACCTTGCAGCAATCCAAGCAGTTGCTGTGGATCGAAATACATGAAATGTTCATGGCAAGCTAGTAAACTGGAATGCAGTCAATAGCGGCAATGCAGAGTAACAAAGCATCCCTTTAATGGTGGCAGTAGCAGCTTACAAATGTGAATTATTGGAATTTATAGGAAATCAGTGAAAAGCTTGTGTATGCCATGAAGTCCTCAGGTTTTCTGTACTGGTTCTCCTAATTATGCAGCACAAAAAACTTATGACACCTTACACAGTCATTCTCTTCACAGAAATGCTGAATATTCTGTCTATAAATTTCTCTAGAAGGCAGCAGAAAGATGTTGCTGCAACTACCTTCCACTTATTTTGCTTATAAATAAAAAACCCAGTTTTAATGGTGAGTCCTCAGAAAAGAGATGATAATGGAAGCGCTGGCACACTCAGTCTCTCCAGCCCTGCAGGTGTTACAATAAAAGAAGCTTTAAGAACTTCAAGAACATCACAAGGGCAAAACCTACAGATGTTTCCTTCAGTTGTTTGTAAAGGGGGGAGTTTTGCTACAGTGCTATTGTTTCACTTGACCCTTTTCTCTCGGGGTTTTATTCTGCTGTAGTTTATCATCCTCAGTTCTCAGAATAGCGGAATTCCCTGGTAGGTCACACTAAAATGAGGAGGGAGGGGTCTTTCTTTAAGACCTTTTCATTCTGTTCTTCTGACAGAAAAGGAGAGTTAGACTTTTCAGGGCAAAGACTTATATTTAAAAGATAATTATCAATAGATCAATCCATACTGAGTGCAAGATTGAAATGGCATTGTTTTAGTTATATTGCGAAGTGAGGAAGAGAAATTACCTGAAGTTTTGAAGTATTTGCTTGTTTGCTGCGCCAATGGAAAGCTTAATCTCCTTGCAAGGAAGGGCTCTCTTCCTTGATGAAAAAGTTGAATGGCTGGTCTGGTGAGTGTTATCTTTTGTTGACTTAAAATACAGTCCTTGTATGTTGTGAAATGGGGAAGACGGCTTAGTGAACTGTGTAACACTGTGTAACCAAAAAATTTCACCTAGTTATTTATGTTTAAGGTATTTTTTTCATACTGCTGAGTAATTAAATGCTAGAAATACTATTTAACTGTGCTGCGGTGCAAAATTCTGCAGCTCTAGCATGCTGACCTACTAAGGACTTAAGGAAGACAAAGCTACACTGTCTGATGGATTCTTTTAGACACTGAATTTGGTTGCTTTCCTTGGTCAAATATTTGGTCACCTTTCTTTCCAATTTAAAAGGTTACAGAATTTCCAGTAAGTCTTTTAGAGCTAATGTGTTTGAATTAAGGTGCAGTAATTTAACAAATAAATCTTCATCAAATAGTACTAAGAATTTATATCCCACATTCAAGTCTTCAAAGGTGGAGATAATGAAAAATTTACTGTAAGTTTATAGAAGGTCTATGAGTGAAAGCCCAAGTTGGGCTTTTTCTTTCTCAAACTGCCTCTTTCTCTTGGGAGGATAGAGGGGAGATAATATGTTAATATCAGGACATTGTATCGATTTTCATCACAATTCTATGTCTGTAAGTTTTTGATGAAGACTCTTGAAAGGGGTAACTCAGGGCAATTTTGATTCTGCAAAGAATTTGGTAATAGAGCTATAGCTCTTCTGTGGTAAAACGTAGAAAAGATACACAGTTCCATTGTTCTTTGCCTCACAAGGAAGTCCATTAGCTTAACGAAAATAAATTCAATGTTTCTTTATTTTTAGTGTGACTTCCTAAGGAAATAAGGCTTATGTCATTGTACAGCCCCTCTGCCTCTGTTTCCACTTGAGAATATTTGGACAATACAATCAAATGTAATGTAGGAGATGGGTTTTTGAAGATGCAAAGTTTCTCAAGATTAGTGAAAGTCAGTGACTAGGCAGGAAAAACCCCAAAACTTTAAGCTGACATTCTCCTCTCTGACTAATTAAAGTAGAAGTTCAGTGTTTGTCCCATTTAGATGTGGGCTGGTCAGGCAATGAGTTTACATTCCCATAGGATCTGTTTACACTTGAGGGGTAAAAATTCTCTGGGGATTGTGGACAAACAGCACCAGAGGTGTTAGTAGGCGAGTGGGGTGGATGTCAGTGGAGTCAGAAGTTAGGTATGACTGCAATAAAAGGGGAAGAAGTTTAGTGTTTCAAAAGTATTAAAAGTACACAGAACTCAAACCTCCAAAATTCTTCAGGGATCAAGCTTCACCATCTCTGCCTCTCAAGGAAGAATTTCTTCATGTCATCAAATTACATGCAAAGAAACTTAACTAGACTGATACTGGTGCTATTTTTACTGTAATTTTGATGAAATGTAGTACATAATTCTGAGTATTAAGGATGATTTAGAGAGCACGAGTTGAAAACTTAACTGTATACTGTGAATTGCCTCCTATAAATTGGCAGTTCAGCAATTCTACATTCAAACTGAGCTTCTTCACATTTGTATTTTTCCAGAATGGATTTACACTGCTCCAGCATTTTTGGCCACTGCTTAATTGAATTTTTAAAGCTATTCCACCTTCCTTAAACTGCTTTGCAAGCAAATTTTTGGTAACTTTTACTTTAAAATTTGTCTTAGTAGTGCAGCTATTGTTTTAATTGATGCAATATCCTTTAGCTCGCTGTTTCAGGTGATTTTTGATGAAGCTACTTGAATGCATTGGAAAATACTATGTACTGCAAATTTTGATTTCTTTTCCATTCTAGATTGTTCTCATTGGTGTAACCACTTCTAGTTTCATTATGCTTTGTCTCAAAGTTTTCTGTCAACACCTTACCTTCTCTGCTCTCACATCATGAGAATAAGCGTTGGAAATGTCAAGCTTCTGAAGTCACCTGTGCTCATTTCTGGCTACCTAAAGATCTTGCCACATTTCGACTTTTTACAAAATACAGTTGGTGGCATCTGTAGTCGTTGTCATCCACACCTAGAAGTTTCTAAAATTATGTACTGTGTCTGGCTAATTGCCTCTGTAAACTGCACCGTTTGAGTTGCAGTCGCAGATGTGTGCTGCCTGTAGTTGGGCTTGTGTCAAAAGCAGAAGTGAGTGATCAAAGTTGCCCTGGGATTTTTGTTGAGTGTTTCATAGACACCTTAGTTATCTCATTCAGACTTTCACCACAGGATTAAGTATTCTTCAATTTATTGTGAGCACACCTTTTGGCTTCTGTGCAGGCTTTTTTTTTTTTTTTTTTAATTGGAGTTTAGTTCTTGTTTTCTTGAAGATTTAACTTAATGCTCGTTTAATGTTGTTTTTGTGTTTGTGTGTTTTTTACCAGGCCATCTGAACAAGAATCAACAAAGTGAGTTTTCTTTACACTTTCTCCTATCCCTAGCTTTAAGATAAATAACAAAATAAATAACATCAACTTATTTTTCAAAGTAGTGGTTTTGTATGATTAAAAGACACAAATGCATAAACCAATGAAGATTGTAAAGGTTTGTGAAAAAAAGTAAGTTTTGGGGTCAGGATTTGGAAAGTCTTAAGTTCTAATAGATCCCTCATCACTATTAACAAAAAAAGTTGGTTAGAAACTGTTGCAAAAGTTTAATGATGTAAAAATCCACTGGTAATTTTATGTGGTGACTCTTCATATAGTGCCAGATGACATTGGCTGAAATATATAATTGTATTTTTCTGATATTGTTAGATTTCTTTTCAACATTGAAAAATCATTATAGGCTGTAATTTTAACCTGTAAGTGAAATGGTTTTTTTAGAACTCTGTTCTGAAAAACTTATTAGGATGTATGTACTTACACAGTGTTCCTCCTTGCTTAACATTGACCTCATAGGAATCATGAAAAGTCTTGGAAGCTATCAGATAAAAACAGAATTTTGACAGTGTCATTATAGTTCCCTACTTCAAAGCATTCTGAAACTATTAACAGTGTCAATTGAATAAGATCTCTTAAACACTGAAAAACTAGTTTCCTTAGTAACTGAAAATTCTGCAGATGTTGCATGAAACACCTCACTGCCATTGCCAAGTACACATAGTACAACTGAAAGTCAGAAGTATTATGGCAAGAATTCATTTGCTTGATGGCATCTTTGAGGACATTTCAGTTTGTTGCGATCAGATTTTCACAGGCCAACACATAAATGTTCACAGTATCGAAGTTTGCTGCAGTACAAGTCCTGCATGTTAAAAGCCTAAGCTACACTCCTTGTGTTGTGGAATTCCTTCTTCATTGACAGCTAGAAATGGCTGTTAGAAATGGTTCAAAAAAGCTCACATATATAGACAAATACCAAAGCAGAAGTAAATGTTTGAATTTACAAATTTTCATGCTGAGATTTACTTGCCTGTACTTCTGCTACTTAAACACTATCAAAATTTGATGTTGCTATACCTGAGCTTTCCCCAAGACAGATATTTTCACATTAGGTAGTATTTATAAGGATAGAGCAGTTAGTCTGTATGGCATCCATGAGTTTGGTCCACTTAAAGACGGGGTTTGGTTGTGTTAGAGATGTGCATGTCATCCTTTTCGTAAGAGGGAATGTAGGTAAATGAATGTTTATGAAGTCCTGAAGCACCATCAGGCAACTTGGCCAATTCCCAGATTTGAGGTATGTGGTTACTGACTTTTGGTATTGTTGAATGTTAAAGTTCTTGAACGCCAGATCTGCAACCTAAGTTAATTCTGTGTCCTTTCATGTGGTTATAACTACCTCAATAGCACAATACTTTAACTGACAATCTTTCATTGTCACTTCATTTCCTGTTTCTCTGACAATTTACTATGGCTTTTCTGCAAACTGCCTTCTCCCACAGGGTTAAGGTTGAGATGGCACTCGTAAGAGGGAGGAATTAAAAAAAAAATGCTTTGCAGGAATGAGAGTGGAATCGCAGCTAAAGATTTTCCATGGATAGAATTGGCAACTGAAGTGCATTCCCCTTGCAGTTCAGCTCTCTCCATGTGTTACTGTCAATTCCTGTTGCACTGCAACAGTGCCTTTCACTGCTAACATCCAAATATTTTTCTTAAAATGATTTTGCTATTCCAGAATTTTTGTCCATTCTGCTGGATGTCCACTGATCAAATAATAGATCTCACTCCCAACCTTTAATACCTACAAAGTGGTATTAAAACTTTTAACTCTTAAAACTTGCTCTTTTTAACTCTTAATTTAAAAATCTGGGTAACAGTACCTTAGTAATATTTATCCTTTTTCAATAAAGGAATGTATTGGGAAACAGTCCGACGCGGAGTTCTCTGACCCTTCTCTCACCTAAAGCCTTGGCTCAGTCTCCCAATGGAGTTGGCAGCATTTCTGGCTCTTACCCTTTGGAAGGGGTGGATAAGCAGTTCTTAGAAACATATGACAACGTTACAAAAAGTAGCTCGACGGAAGATTCCAGTCAGTACTACTGCGATAAGGTATGTTCAGTTGTGTGCTTCTAAAGTCAGAACTAGTAGCAAGTGTGACTTTGAGCTGTGTTTTGAGAATGCACAAAAGTGGTGGCTGTATTTCAGGATGAGCATATTTTATGCAGTTATGAGAGTAGACCTTGTGTTACTACTCGCATTTATCCAAGGTTGTGATAGACAAGCTTGCCAACTGCATTGATTTCCAAAGTGTCCAGCACTCCAGAAGCTTCAGGGAAAGTTCCTAGTGGAATAGAAATCCTTACGTGACTAAATCTTGTTTCTTCCGAGGATAAAGATCAGCTAACTCAAGTTGCTATATATCTGAATAGCAGACACATCTCTGCTTTATCCCATGCATCTCTTAAGGATGACTAAACATCATCCTTTAAAGTTCTGACCTGGCTGGAGAGCAGCTGCTCCCTGCTATGATAGTGGATCATTCTTCCCCAGCCTGTTCCAGAGGGGTTCTGGCTGAAAGTAAGCCAGTGAAATAAATTAAAAGAACTAATTAAACTTAGAAAAGTTATATCATTTCCAACATGTCCATTAGCTGCAGAGACCTTTTAATTCTTCTGCCTTTTGGACCTGTTGCATGAAAATACACCTAAATAGAATCTGTTGCATAAAAATACACCTATTTAAAGGAGAAAAATCAGGGGCAAAATAGTTATTTCACAGTTCTTAGAGTAGAATCAATTCTACTCACGTGTTGCACCTAAGCTTTTAATGACAACAGGCTGAAACTTTAATAGGATTTATAAATTGGGAAGGAAAGCTATGATGAGAGTAACAGTGTTAGGGCATAGCAACCATAAAACACATTTGCTGAGATGTATGTTGCTACTTTTACAATTTAAAAGGTTACTACCATAGGTATATTCTACAACCATATCCTCTTCCTGTTTTAAAGGTGGATTTACATACAGTATTTTTGTTCACCACATATAAATTTGGATGCACTGTTTTCTAATTTGCTGATACTTTATTTTAAAAATTTTTATTTTAAAAATTAGAAAATTTGCTTTCTTTTTCTGTATATTGCAGAATGACCTAATTGAGGGAGATTTGCTTTTGGTGCGTATCATACCAGATGAAGAAGGGAAGTTTGGATTTAATCTAAAGGTAAACCATCTGTCTTTTAATTATTTTAAAACGATTTATAGATAAAATGTTTCAACTTCATGATTATTTTTGTGTTTTAATATAATGATTTGGAGAAAGAAATTCCTGTAAAATATAGTGCTTATGGACTGAGAGTTTTTGGAAGTGGCAGCCTAATCCTTAAGTGCTAAAGCAACACTTACAGAAATAAGCATCTAATAGTTCTCTGGTTTTCAGTTGCATATATTATGGGCATGGCATATATCCAAGGCACACTGCCTATTTGGCTGCTGAAATATGAACTCGAAAGCCTAATTTAAGGCATCAACTTTTGGAAAATTGGCCCTTTGTATTATAAAACAATTTAAATAGTTTGTGCTGTTCCATTTAATTATATCCATTAGAAATCATATTGGAAAATTGAAAATTAGTTTATGAAGAAAATGAAAATTACTATTGATAATTGACTATTGTAAATATATTACATTCCCTCACAGAATTTCCATTTATGCAGAGTATTGTAAATTAGCCATAGTATCAAAATTAGAGCAGAGTTTGGTCTTTTCCCCTTGGCTATTTATTGGTGAGGCAGCAATTGAATGTGATGTAAAGAGAGTGAGTGAGTACAGTTGTCTGGTACTTTGATCCTATCAGATTCCTTGCACATTTGTCACAACATCTAAGAAGACAAGCCTTCCAAGTTCAAGTGTTAAATTAAGCTTGCTTCAAGCACAGGGTTACAATAAATATTCCATTTTATTTGTTTATTGCCTATTAAAATGCATGGCCAGAAAAAGACACCCAATCTAGTTTACTGGAAATTGGTAGATTTGAAGACACCACGACCCACCCCCAAATTCCCCATTTACTGATGAAAATTTAGTCCTACCAACCCTGTCTATGATGAGACAGCATAAAAAGTTTATATAGAAAGAAAAATAAGTGCTTACTTGTTTTAAATGCTTCTTATGCTTAATGATATATTTATGGTTGCTGTTTACTTGACATTCCTCTAGGGTGGAGTAGATCAGAAAATGCCACTGGTGGTATCAAGAATAACTCCAGGATCACCTGTAAGTAAATTCTTGAGGCTTTTAATCCCTTCCATTGTTAGTCCTTCCACCTCTCAAAGGTCTGTACACATAAAAATTTGGACACCTATAACCAGTATGAGATAGCAGCAGAGCTGTTCTCTTTAGACATTGGTTTAACCAGTGGTTTATTAAACCGGAGATTAAAAGAAGTGTTAGCCAAACAAGATACAAGTAGAAAGGACATTTGTGTTCTCCTGTCATCTCAAAAAGTGCATCCTGAACTGGAAAATGCTTGATGAGGAGCAAGGACTGAGGATAAGGGACGTCATTTACTGAAGACGTGAATAATTTGGGCCCCAGCACCGTAGAAAAAATAGCTGGTTTGAGGGAGCTGTTGTAGGGATCCGCAAGATTAGGAGCACTGTAAAAAGAGAATTCCAGCAGAAATACGGGCTACTAAATTAAGTTTGTGAAGGTCAGGTTCTTCATGTTTGGTGCAGTAGTTCTTCATGCAGAAGATAGTAGTAGACCTGTAAAACTCTTTAAGAAAGGTTGCTGTGGTTAAAACAGTTTTGTGTGTGGTCAGGAAAGGACAAATACTTGGGGGAGAAAACCTGTTGCTATTGACTATTCAAGCCACAATAGGCTAAGGAAATCCTTAGGGCTAAAATTATTTATAGGATGGGAGAGTACTTGGTGGGAGAGAGGGAGCATAGAGAGGGAGCATATGTTTGCTCTGTTCCTATTTTGCCATAGATTTTTTGCTTATGGAAATATTAATAGACTAGGTGAGATGTTTATAAGAATCAGTAGAGTCATTGAATTCTTCCATTGAAATGGGAAATAATAATAGAGACATAAAATCTTTTTTAACTTTTTTCTAAATAATTATTACATTAATCTGTTAAGACATAGTTATATCAAATTTTTTTCACTTGCCTTTTTCTGAACTGTATTTCCTAACTCTAATAGAATAATTTCAGTGCAGACTTGTTAGGAAATATTACTGACTTAATCCTAAAAATACAATGCACTCTGAATCTTCTGACTCTTCTGAAATTTGATAAGCAGTCACAGGACTGATATCTAAATGTCATTATGCAAATCAAGCTAAAACAGATTGCTTGAGAAGTTATTTTTTTGTCACATTTATGATTTTTGGCCTGACTTACACAGTTCATGGCACTCCATTATGAACTATAATAATTATTTGAATAAAAGTTTGCTACAAAATTATAATTATAACTTAAATATAGGAATTGAAAATAAAACAGTCCTTAAGACATTTCATGATCAACCTACAAATATTTTAAGAGTGATTTAAGATTCTGAAATTATATAGGGCAAACAGGCTCATTCCGCAATCGGAGAATGAGAGATGTTTCTCCAGAGGCAGTTGTTTCCTTTGGCAGATTCAGATGGTCTTCCGGAAAGTATTGATCTGTATTTTTTTCTCTTGGATTGCAAAAGGACTGGACTTCTTAAAAACATCATTGAAGTGTCTCCATTTGGTGTCATAGGCGTGGACAAGAGTGACCAATTAGCTCTCTAGGTTAGTACACCACCAAGTGAGCAAGTTACCAGGATCACAGAAAAAATTGGAAACAATTGTCCAATATAACATACTCAGTAGCAGTGTTAGGGAAATCATGTCATGTTATAGCAGGAGGAACAACATACACTTATTTTTAGAGAATAGCAGTATTAACATTGATTGTATTGCTTTCCATAAATGAAATTTCACCTGTTCTTTACTGTTTAATGAAACGTAGCTGATATTTCTAAGTTCAGATCTAACAGTCTATGGAATGCATTTTTATATTATTTTAGCTCAGTTATGCCTTACCTTCATGGATACTATTTTAATTTGCTCTAGATTCACTCATTACCCTGTAAATTGTCTTCAGGGATGCTATTTGGTAATACTATTTGCTAAGATTATTTCTCAGGTTTGTAGGTCACCTTTTCCCACTTTCTTATAAAAAGATGTGCATTTTTTGTATAGGAGGGGAAACAAATCTACTCCCCAAAATAAGGCAGTATTTTCCTTTACACGTCCTAAAGTTCTTTTTAAAAAACCCCTCTAATAAAGCTGCAATGTAGTATGCTGGGAGAATTGTAGGACAGACTAGTGAAAATTGTTGTGAGAGCACATTTTAGTGAAGGAACAACCATTTTTTGTGTCTGTTTGGTTTTGTTGTTTTTGGTTTTTTTTTAATTACAGTTCTATACTGATTTTTATTTCACAAACGGTCCTCAGGTGCTAAAGAGGTCATTATGGTTTTATTTAATAGAGCTTTTCATGGGAAAAAAGCATGCATGCTTCTTGGATTAAGAGAAGGTGATTAGCATAAAATGAAACATTGGGTGTATCAATAGGACAGGAAGCCTTTGACATAATTAATTGTCTGGAAAAGCTCAGTGTCTGAAAAATCTACAAATTATGCTTGCATAGGAGGAATTAATTATCCTTTGAGATATGTTTTATATAGCCAGATAATTCAAATAAGAAAGCTGAGTCATTAGCATATCACATGATTAACAAGGTTTGTTTGAGCAAAGATATTAGTCTCCATCTGTAATAAAGACTAATAGCAGCCAGCCAAGAAATATAAATTATAGACAAATATAGGAACTCAGAAACCATTCCTTCCAAGTTCTTGTTGACGTCTTGACTTTCCTAGACTGAATTGATATGGTCTTTAGATCACCCATCTTTTCAAATATTTATATTTCAGAGAGAATAACTTAATATTATTTGAGAGTGATTAAATTATTCAGTCATTCATAGTTACATTCTTCAGTCTTGCCTTTGTAAATTGTACAAAATACGGCAAGGGTGTTCTTGGGAAGCTGTGAATATCTAGTTAAATCATTGTTGAAGAACATCACGGCTGTTCCTAATTCCCATTCTTTTTCTGTTTACATTTCTCATGAATCATTGTCAATCTTCCCTATCCATCATTATTTTCTTTCCTTATTTTTATGGAAAAAGTTGGGGAAAACTATTTCCTCTTTAAATTTTTAGTCAGCTTTTCTGCATGGGATGTTTTTCACTTGCATGCATCTTTCTTTTCTCTTGCTTCTTTCTCTTCTTTGTCTGTTTTGTGGCACTAAGACAGGTCTTAAGTTTTCTTTCCTTTTTCTTTGTTCTCTGGCACAAATGACTCCCAATTTATTTTTTTCATATTCTTGCCTGATGTTTTTTTTTTTTATTTTGCATTTTTCTTGTTGATTTTTTTCATTATCATTGCTCCTTTCCATCTCTTATTTATTAATTGGTAATATCAGTATGTTAGGAGCCATCAGTGCAAGGCATAATCAGGATCGGATCTAATTTTAATGTCTTGTTCCTACTCAGATTTGGTGATGGTTGTTTGGTTGGGCTAATGATATTGGATGAATAAAGCTCATAAAGGGAATAAAGGGAACCAGTGCTGGCTGTTAAGGAAATACAGGGAACACCGATGAAAAAATAAAAAGAGTAAAGGTCTATGTCTCATTCATACAATAAATAGATGAAGTGTTTATATAAGTCTATCACTCTTGTGTAGCTGAAGAATTCCTAGACAAAATAAAAATCAGGACAGCAATGGAAATAAAATTGTTTCATTACTTGACACTGAAAGTTTGTAGAATCCTGCACATTCGTGTTAGAGAATCACAGAACGTTGGAAGAGACTGGACATCCGCTTGTCCAACCCCCTCTGCTCAAGAGTCACCTAGAGTAATTTGCCCAGGACCATACCCAAATGGCTTTTGAGTGCTGCAAGGTGGGAGGCTCCACAATATCTCCGGGCAGCCTGCTGGAGTGCTCAGTCACCATAGAGGTAGAACTGTTTCCTGACATTCAGATGGAGCCTCCCAAGTTTCAGTTTGAGCCCTTGGCCTCTGATCCTGTCACTAGGCACCACTGAGAGCTTGGCTTCATCTTCTCTGTGCCTTTCCCTTAAGTAATTATGTACATTGCAAGATCCCCTTGAGCCATTCCTTCTCTAGGCTAAACACTCCGAGATCTCTGAGCCTTCCTTCATGCAAGAACTGCTCTAGGCCCTTAGTCATGTTTGTAGGATCATCATCATATTCTGGCCATAGCTTTAATTGCTTTGTGTGCTGGACATAGGGTTAAGCATACTGAAAAGTGTGGCAGAAAAAAAGCCGAACAAACCCTGGAGTCCAGCAGTTAATCTAAATATAAACAAGAATCTACGAAATAACAAAGGTATGAAATGTGTGTGGATTTCTTTGAAATTTAAAAAGTGCATGCCTGAGGAATGTCATGTTACTTAAATCATGTTCATGAAAATCATGTTTGGACTTCTTAGTATTCACTGAATAAAAAGTGAACTGGATTATTTTATGTGCCCAAAACACTTTCTCCAGAAATTCAGTGGTTGTTGAGGCTTGGAGTCTGAAATACAGATTGCCCTTTGAGAGCAATCCGATGATGGCTGTTTGATTAACGTGAATTCCTTTTATAGCTATCAATGTGCTGTTTGAACTGTTCCTTATTGTCATTGAGAGGCTTTGAAGCATGAGGGCTTTAGAGCCAAATCCTTTGATAGAACTTCTGATACAGAATATGAAACTTTGTCAGAAGAACTGTGAAGACTTTGCTTACATGATGTACTTAATATCCTGATACATTCCTGGTTGTTCAACTGGATGCAATGACATTAATGTGTTTTTTTGGTCTTGAAACAGGCTGATAAATGCATACCAAAGCTGAATGAAGGTGATCAGATAATATTAATTAATGGCCGAGATATCTCAGAGCACACGCATGACCAGGTGGTCATGTTCATAAAAGCCAGCAGAGAATCTCACACAAGAGAGCTTGCGCTTTTGATCAGGAGGAAAGGTAACTGGGCTAATTTGATTCACTTCTAATGTTTTTGAGACTGTTGCTCTTATGCTTGGTGGTATACTCTCTTCTGTTTGCATAAACATGTTCTCAGTGCACTTGGAATAGGTCTGTGCAAAAGTAGTTCTCGCTACGTTCAAATTAGTAGTACAAGTAGTTAAGACTATATGGGTTCTTACCATTTCAATGAAGGAATCTAGCAAGTTAGAATTTCTTCTTATTTTTTGGTCTAAAAATTTATGAGAATAAATAGTCCCTTGAAAGAGTTTTTTGGTGATTTGGGGTGTTGGTTTTGTTTTTTAAATAAAGCGTGATTTCACAACCCCCCAGCTGCAGGTTTGCAAAAACTCATGGGCTGTTCCCCTGCACAATTATGTGATGGAACAAGTCAAATAAGCTGCTCCTCACCTCATTCTTACAGCAGACATTTTGTGACAATACTGACTTAAACCTGTGCTGGCTGCTTGCTGAACTGCTGCCTGCAAAGAGGAGACAGTCTTTGAAATATGCAGGGTCTTAAGCCTGTATGTTTTAAATATGGGCAACTCATCCAGCTTGGCTTTGCTTGCTCCATATTTAAACACCGCTAGATCCCAAGAGCTTTCAGATGATGTGAAACTCTTAATTTATTATTTGCTTTCCTTAAGAGGTATGGTAAGACATTAGCATCCACAATTACACAGAGTTTCTGATTACATGAAGACATAAAAATCTGAAGGGATTATGCATTACTTGGAAACAGGAGGGAATGAAACAGCCTAAGTGATATGTACTTCTGCAACACTGGCTTTATTTAAAACTTCTTGTGTATCTAGGAAGACAGGTGGGCTCTTTATTTTGTTTTCCATTGGCTTTATGCAGCATTTAGTTTTCCCTTAACTTTTCTAGTCCCCTTCCAGCTTGCAGATAAGAGAAATCTGCTTTTACCTAAAGATAACCTGTGGCCCTAAACTAGTCATTTTGTCTAGCCGTGAGTATGAACAGCTCTCCATTTTCTGAAGTTTGGCAGATATGAACTGTTCCCATCACTGCAGAGGAAAACCACAGCTGGACGTGGTTAGTGATACAATACCTTTCACAGGGACAGAACTGCCATGCAGATTACTTCATTAATGTTTGTCATGTCCTGCAATATGTTAGCAAGGAATGTTGTAGAAAACGGACCAATAATTTTTTTTAGCTTTAGTTAGTTCCTTCAATGTTAGCATAAGAAATTGCAAAAGATAATTCTGTGGCTTCTCTAATGGCAAAGGAGTGTGATGTAAGGATTTTTGCATTTGTTTTGCTGTTGGAGGTCCAAACTCATTAAAAAAAAAGTTTTTTGTAGAGATATTCCATTAACTATGGTCGATAGTTTTTTAGGTAAAACTCCCTTGTTTTTTACCATGGTGGATGTTGTGTTTCATTGGCCTATTTAGCAGTTCATTCTGTAAGGCAAGGTTGCAAAAAACTCCTTGTGCTTGGAACTCAAGTTCTTTGCCTTCATAAACGGGCGTTTGGAGTTTGTCTTTCAGAAAGGTCATAGGGAAATTTTACTTTTTAGAGTTTCAACAGTAATATAGTACAAAAATAAATGCAATTAAATGTGTTGCTATTTGCTTTCCTGAGGTTTTGCAAACTCTGTTGTTATTTCAAGCTGGTAAATTTTTATATCTGTTAAAAACACATTAATGCTGTATGTAAAGGGTTATAACTTTGTACACATCTTTCAGTAGTGAAACAGTTTGTGGAGCCCAAATCAGAAGATGAAGCTGATTCCCACACTGTCCCAGAATCTATTCTTCCTGTGTGTTCTGACTATGGTGGTGATACACTGGAGGAGTCTATGGAGCAGCTAAGAAGAGGGCTAGAAAGTGGGACTGTCCTTATTCAGTTTGAGGTAGGAAATACTCGGCTCTGTAATGCTGTTAGCGTAGACCAATAGCTGTAACCAGTGTGTAACATAGGGGTTTTAATTAATTGTAAATCTCATTGTTCCTGTTCAGTCTTATCTCAAAAGAGCAGCAATTTGACTTGCCCATCAGTTTCACACTTCACTACTTAGAATAAGGAAGAATGAGTTATTAGTCTTACACAAAATACCATCTGCAGAGACAAATGTGTTTGAATTAATGTGTTTCTGGCTCAAGTACACAAAGTTCACTAAATTAGTATTTTTTCTGCAGTTGTTAATTTATTGAGTAGAGTGGGATTTTGACAGAGGTCAGTCTTGTACTTTATTTCTTTTCCTATGTTCTTCAATGTGTTAGCAAGGAATGTCATAGAAAACTAATAAAATGTTTTGTATTTTATTAAATTAGTTTCTTCAGTGTTAGTGTAAGAAATCCCAAAGGATAATTCATCTGCTTCTCTAATGGCAAGAGAGTGCAATGTATGTATGTGTGTGGTTGCTTTACTGTTGTAGATTCAAACATTCACAGTAGCTTTGGATAAACCCTAGTTTATTATGATTTACAAATTTGGCATTGAGTTCTGGAGTAACCCCTTTTGTCCTTGAAAACTTGTAGAATAGCAATAAAATTTTTCCCCTTTTTGATATTTTTTTCCTCCACTGTTTTTTTTTAAAGCTGTAAAATGTAATGGTAATGGCTGAAGAGTTGTGGTATTGTTTATTGTATGACCACTCTTTTTATGAAGTTTGCTTTCTTTACATGATTTCTGGGAACTAAAATTCCCCTGTTTTTAAGGAATTGTAGATAATGGTTCATAACTGCTCTCCAAACTGCACAGCACTGGATGCAATGCAGCAATTTCAATGGCTATTGAAGCAGTAGCTCAAAAATGTGAACTGACCTTTCAATACTTTCTTAATTGTCGAATTTGTTGACTAAATTTGTGCACAAATTTCCTGTAGTGAACTTCATAGGATATTTCATCCTTTATGATATTCTGATATATGATATTCTGATATTCATAGGATATTTGATCCTATATTTTATCCTTTTTTTATGGCACTGTTTATAAAAGGATATTACAGAAAAAGCACAAAACCTTTTTGAAATCTAATAAACTAGGGGACAGCTTAGTGGCCTTCTTGCTTTGAGTTCATTGTTTAGACACCTTCAGAACCAGAGGCAATAGCAGTGTCTCCTCGTCAGCTTTGATGACTCTCAAACTCTCCATTCACTTTAGTAAAGTAGTAACTAATTAACCAGTAGACTGTGAATAATCAAGTCTTTCCAGAATCTTCCTCCATTTAATCAGAATTTAAGAAGCCTGTCAATAGCAACTGACTGTTTGCCACGCAACAATGAAGGTCAAGAATGGTTACGTGACTTTAAATTATTCTTCCTTGTCTTCCTAAAAAAGGCAGAAATTGCAACCTGGCTCTAGTAAAGTGGAACTTGACTTATAACAAATAGAAACTTTTCCATTACATATATTATCAAGTTCTCTTCTCACATGGCTTGTTTATGTTGTATAAGTTGAAAAATGCGGTGAGCTGTGACACAGAGTTTTATGGTCCAGTAAATCTCGGTAGAATAAATATTTTTGTGTGTTGCTCTTTTTATCTCAAACGGAAAGTAGGGGATTTTAGCCTCCTATTTGTTTCATTCCATTTTATGTATGGAATAATATTCAAAATCCTCATTAAGCACGTAAGATATAGTGAGCTCTTTGGTAAGCGTTCAGTGGAGGATGTAAAACTGGCACAGCCAGGTTAATAACTCATTTGTAAGGTGCTTTCATATATATTTAATATATACAAAAGCTGTAGTTGTGTATTTACAGTTCTTGATATTTTGTTGTTGTTTTTTCCCCTATGTACCTTTTTTTTTGGTCTTGTTTGATGTACTCAGAAGCATAAATCATGAGGGTTTGAAAAGAACTCTAAGATCATAAAGTCCAACCATTGACCTAACACCAACTTCAAAATTTTGGTTACACACCCATTATACATACCCCATTTCATATGTCCATATTTACTCCAGATAAAGTCTGCAACATAAGGGTTAGCCCAAAAGCAAAGAAGTCAAATGTTAAGAGATTGCAATAAATTGAAGTTTTGATTTTCTAGGTACTTTCAGGATTGAAATGGATGAGTCTAGTCCAGAGAATAAATTTTTTTCTGAAATTTTTGTATTACGAGTGATTCCAGAAAATAAGTCTGCAGCTATTTTTTTGTTCTGATGCCATTCATTGCTCCCTCGTTCCACCCTCAACCACTGTTGTCCTTCTGGTCTGCTGTTTTATAAGCAAAAGGCAAACTTGCAGAGTAACAGTTTATATCAATAATGCTCACATGCTGATTTTGTTTTTTTTTTTTTCCTAGAAATTCTTCTAGCTATCCTGATGGACTAGCAATAATAGAAATTCTTGTCATGTTAAATACAAAAACCTCTCAAGTGAATTTTGGAGAAGGATAGGAAAAATATTAAAGAAAATAAGGAATTTTTTTTTCAATCTGTGTATTTTTGTGTGAATGTAATTAGCGTGTGTATAGCATAATCATATCCCTCAAAATCCTATAATTTTTCATTCTGCTTTGCAGCAACTTTATAGAAAGAAACCAGGATTGGCTGTTACATGTGCAAAGGTACCTCAGAATATGGACAAGAATAGATACAAAGATGTTCTACCTTGTGAGTCTAAAGTACAATTTCTGCCTATTTTGATTTTTAGAACTGCTATATTGAACTTGCTGATTAAAGATTTCATTACATAATTGAAGTAATATAATTGGTCATTTTATTTTTCTAAAAGGTAATTTATTCTGGTTTGTATTCTGCCGTTTGTGTCTCTGCAATTCTTCAGCTTTTTTTTTTAACTTAATAGAGGGGAAGCATGTCCCTTAATTGCTAATTTTATTCCCTCTTTCTTGTGTGTGTGTGTGTGCGCAGATGATGCCACAAGGATAATATTGCAAGGAGATGAAGATTACATTAATGCAAATTATGTGAATGTAAGTCATACACAGACCTGCATTTACTCACTTACTCTATTACTAAAGCAGACTAAATTAGGTTTTTTTAGGGAATAAGGATATTTTGTTTCAATTTTGGGGATTTGTAAATGTAAAAGATGTAAAGTTTCATAACGTAAAGATTGTGTTTCTTGTGAAACAAGTGGCCGTCCTAATATACAGTGGATACTACCATGTGGAAATGTGCAGAGTCTTTTGCCGAGTAAAAATTGTTTTATTTTTCCATATACTTCAAATGCTGAGGTTGTCTCCATGAAACTAAGCCTCTTTCCCTCTAGAACCACTTATGGCCTATCAGCTATGCTATGAAGGATCCAGAAGACAAACCAGAGCCTTGGCTTCCCTAATCAATCAAGTGTAGACTGGGAGTCAGGGAAGAGAGGTGAAAATGTGTATATATTTGTGTCAGATACATAAGCTAAGCACCTAAATCACTGAGCCATTAATTAACTTCCTGTGCTTAGTATCAGGCAGAAAAGAGCTTTTGCTGTACCTTTGGTGTATATACTCTGCCATAGTTCCTTACTAAATATTAAAAAAAATTTAGAAAGCTTTGCAGTTTCAAGTGCATTTTCACTGTTAATCTTCTGTTCATAGTTCAGCATCAAGGACTACAGAATCTATGCTTTACATCTGTTTTAAATTAATGATTTAAAAGTTTTTCACGTAGCAAATTGTGATCTTGATTGTCTTATTACTTAGCTTTTTGCCTTAATCTTCCCTCAAAACTTCCTGTTTGAATGAAATGCTGAGTTAAAATAGTGCTTGATGAGTAGTGAGAGCAAACTTAACATAGGATTTTTCTTTCACCCTGTAGATGGAAATTCCTTCTGCTGGCATTGTGAACCGGTACATTGCTACTCAGGGGCCTCTTCCACACACATGTGCACACTTCTGGCAAGTAGTCTGGGATCACAAATTGTCACTGATCATCATGTTAACAACTCTCACTGAACGAGGACGAGTAAGTGCCTAGGTTTTGTGTATGCTGAAGAAATGTACTATATCTTTGAAATTTTTTCCGTTGTTATGATTAAATAACCCTAAAAGAGGCCAACTTATTCTGTTGAATCATTTTTCTGAAGGCCAGGCTCTCTGAATTACTTAGAGGGAACAGATAGTCCTCAACTTGCTTTCTGTTATGCTGCTTTGCAAACAAACCAGCTGTGTGATAAACAGCAATCAGTGCATTCACTCTGTTGTGCTGATCAGACAGGTACTACATGCTGTCATTTTTCTCCCTGAGTATTGGCCTCCATGTGGCAGTTTCTCTCCAAAAGATTTAGCAAATGTCTGGAAGCACTGAGTGGGTTGAGCAAACCTTGTAGTCCAGCTGTAAAAAGGAGTCTGCCATTGTGGTATTTACTAGTGGTGGTCAGAATTTAGCTTGCTTATTTTTATTTACATCCCAGGTTCTTTCATAGAATTGCTCTGATAATTCTTTTAATTATGTTTAGATAAATTTTGTCTCTCCTTGAATTCTGAAATAGTACAGTGAAAATCTGGAGTATTTTGATTTAACATGTCCTTTTTAGTTTTAAAGATTAAGTTTTTAGATTAAATGGGAAGGTATTTTGAAGTTTTAGAAGCTGAAAACTCAACAGTTAGATTTTTTTAAGAGGTGGAGAAGGCGGTGACTCCTGTATGCCTTCACTGCAGCCTTTATCTGTATTTCCTATGTGATCTGTCCTACACTATCAAATTTATCTGTCATCCCAGTCAAAACCCAGTGTTTTTAGAAAGCAAGGGAGTGAGTACTTGAGGTCTTAAACAGCATAAAGATTGAGATGTAAGGAAGGACAGTTAAGCAACAATTAGGTTCTAACCGTGGTCAGGTTATCCAGCTGCTCATGGAAGCAGACATTACTGAACATCACCTGACATAAAAATGCTCCCTTCATCCTTTGATTGTATTGGTGCATTCACTTCCTCGTATTGAGGAGAAACACAGATTAGTAATAGTCTGGAGTTCATCCAGTCAGTTGGAAACTTCAAGGCAATTGTTGATAGCTTCTAATCCTCCTGCTGGTACCTTTGCACACTAGACACTTTTTATGAGTTTGTTTGCTTTCAGAAATTATTTAGATTTGCCCAGTTTGTGGGTGAACTTTCAGGGACAGAAAAAGATGTATATTCTTGTCAAGAATATCCCCACTGGAAAATGTCAAACATTTTCCCAGTCCCTGGAGGTTTCACATTCCAGCCTATCACTTTCCAGTGGTGTTAAGATTTGTATGATAGGATTTTTTTTTCTCCACAGTAATGTTCATTTTTTAGAAACAGATACATTATTTTGGCCTAGATTTGAAGGGGAAAGTAGTTAAGATAAATTATCACAGTAAAAATTTCAGGCATAATGGTTATAATTTGGATTTCAAGCCTCTGAAAATTGAGCCCTATTAAAGGTAAAATTAAGAAATTTTAACTTTTCAAAAATTCCAGATCTTACTACTCTGTATCAGTTTCAAAGTTACAGACAAAACCAGTTTTGAACTTTTTACAGGTTGCAGTGTCACATCAAAGTTTTAATTATTTCCACAGGTGGAGATTCTACATTCTCATAGGACTTCTTGTTTCTGTGCTTGTCCTTCTTTGTGGAATTTTTTTGACAGCATCTAGTCAGAATTTCCCTTATTGCTTCTTTACAGTTGCCTCTTGTCCTTTCGTTGTTCACTTTCAAAAAAAGTGTGGCTCTACCTTTGCTGTAACCTGCTATTAGATGGCTAAAGTTACAAGTTACAAGTTTAACCCCTGCATTTCTTTTCTTAAGACAGAATTAATCCATCTTTGTTCTCCTACATTATGCCTTGAGAAGTCATTCTAGCAATTACAGATAAGCAGCAGACAAAGCATCATGCATCCAATTTACCTGAATATTTATTATAAATCACTAAAACAGAAGTTTATGGAGAATTTAGGCTATTTTGTCCTGTTATTTTTCAATTTGGATGAAAAAAAATCTCACCAGAAGGATTCTAACAGAATTTATACTGCTTCTTGAATTCTCTGAACCATGACATAAGAGGGAAGGCTGGAAACAGAAGGGCTTGTATACAACAGTCTTGACGTGTGCCTAATTTTCTTTACAGACCAAATGTCACCAGTATTGGCCTGATCCACCAGATGTAATGGAATATGGCTGCTTCCGTGTCAGATGCCACTCTGAAGACTGCACGATTGCTTATGTTGTCAGAGAAATGGTCATTACAAATGTTGAGGTAAATGCCCCTTGCTTTTAATTATCCCCAAACAAGCTGAATGAATGAAAGAATGAATTTATAGGTGGGTAGATAAAGACTTTGTGTTTGACAATGTGTATCTCTGTGTGTGAATATGCACGTGTGTCTACATACACACACACACATTTTTTAACATAGAATATGTGTATATTATGTGGATCAACATGGTATGATTATTTCTTTAGAACTTCTTCAAAGACACACTTCTTGAAGTTCTATAATGCAATAAGCATCATAAGGAAGTTTATTGTTTTAAATAGTTTTGCAATCACTGACTCTTCACAAGTACTTTGATTTATAATAAGTTTTTTCCTAAGTGACTCTGTTCTTTCAAAGATGAAATATGGGTCACTTGGTTAATGGCACATGCAGCTAGAACAGCTAATAAAGAAGTGAAGCGTAATAAAGTTGTTTAGAGAGAGGATGCAGACTCTCACCAGTTCCTTTTCGTTGTCTTTAGTCAGATTTTAAAAAAGAAAACAATGCATATGTATCTCAATTGAAATGTGCTCAATTTATGAAAGATACATATATTCCACAGGTCCTAATACTTTAATGCTAGTGTCTAGTGAATTAGAAGGCAAAGAGAAGGCAAAACATAGCATGTTATCTGGTGGTGTGAAATCTGTGTTCAGGTCACATCTAGACTTCCCACAACCTGAGTTACAGGGGTTGAAGTTTGGGTTTTGTTTCTAAATTGACCTGCATTTCTTACATATTTCCCTTCTTCCTCTCTTTTCCAAAATTCTATGGCCACAGGTATTTTTTAAAAAGATGAAGGGTTTTTGCTATCATAAGATGTGTAAGAAATCACTGTGTACTGACCAAAGGCTAATTTGTGGTCAGTCTTTTAAACTTCCATATAGTAAAGTAGCTTTTACTGTTACCAGAACTGCTAGTAGTAATAGTAAGTAGTAAGCAAGGAAACGGCAATATCTGTTTTGAAATATAACACTGAATAATCTGTTTTGAAATATAACTTTGAATCAATGTTCTTACAGCAAGATGACCAATCCTTTAGTCTCATACATTTCTAAGTTGGTGTTCTCTTGACAGTGCATCCAAATTTGTTTTAATGTGATTAAGTTTTCCTTTGCAGTCATAAACATGTCAGATGTCAGTACTTAAAGGTCTTTCAGTTAAGACAGTTTACAGTATTTCTAAGCTATGAGAAACCACCCAGTCAGGGAGCAGCATATTTGTTTCTGTATTTTGGCCAAATAATCTGGAAGTGATAAACTTGAATGTCAGCACAGAAGAAATTACCCTTATAAAAGTAGTACTACAACTATATGTACACAACGTTTTAGTCCCTGTCGCTTAAATTATTTGTAACCTTTCTAAGTCTGATAAAATGAAGAAGGGTTTAATTTCCCGCCTTTTCTTTTCAAGACCAAGATGGAAAGCTATACTGTAGCACTAAGTTTGGGGGTTTTTTGAGGTTGGTTTTTTGAGGTCGGTTTTGAGGCTTTTTTTCTTTTAAAAAAGCTTCAGAACACTTTGTCCTCAAACAGACAAACAGACCAAGGGAAAGAAATTGTGTAGCATGCGTGCAGAGTTCATCACACAGTGCACTATTTTGTAAAACAAGATACGTATTTCTTTATAATCCTTGACAAAATAGCGTAAGAAGCCTGAAACAAATCTTCATTCAGTTTCCTTTAAGATAAATGCCTTGCAATGTATGATTGGCCATTAAATCTCACTGGTTTGGAATCATAAAGAGCCAAAGAACAAAAGTAAGTTAGAAGTGTTATGGCAAGTGTGTACAGCAGCATAATGATGTGTGAACAGTTGTCCAAGAAATGCCACTCGCCAGAGTATCTACTCTTTAGAAACAGGGCTTTAACCCCAATCATTCAGACTCAGCTTTCAAGGTATGTTTGTGAAGCTTACTGGCAAAGAGCACACCTTTTCCTGCTCAGAAGATAAAAAGACCATTTCAGGGTTAAAAACGTAGTTGTACATTGTGATTTTTTTTCTCTCATTATTGGAGATTATGTTATAACCTATGTGAAAAAGGACATAAACTGAGACATTGAAATGCAAAATCAATTGCTTGTTTTTTAAGAAAATTAAGGTTGACCTTTCAAGTTTAAATTTCCTTCTTTCTATATGAGTATTATGATTCTAAGCTCTGTGTGTTGATTTTTTGAAGAGCACACAAATCTTTTATTAATCAGGGAGAGTCTGTCATTTAAGGAGAATGAAACAAGGAAGTTTGCCTTTTGATGTAATTATAATAAGGCTGCAAACTGCAGAAGGATGAACAATAGATATTTTTGCAGCGGAAGGTCTTGACAAGTATGGCTGTATTACAAGTGTTAGAGCAGCCATTTGAAGCATTACCTGTGACAGCCCTATTCTTTGTCAGGAGTTTCAGCCCCAGTGACAGACTTACTGGAAAAGATTATGTGCTTCTGAGCAAAATCTAGGATGTTAGCTTAACCACAATGAAGCTGCTGCTGCAGTTAGATGTCTTGAATTTGCCCAGGAGGGGTAAGGACAAGTACATAGTTTTGTTGGAGATTTTTTTGCTGAACAACTTTGCTGTAATGACAGTAACCATTATCAGAAGCACAATAACAGCTGGGGACAAACATAATGTCTTAGACCTCTGTAGCTCCTTACTAAGTAAACGTGGATCAAGAAGCTAAATGTTGGCCAAGGGGCTGATGATAAACTGGGCAAGTTACATGATCCTGAAGTGTTACTGGAGTCTGTTGTTCGGGCCAATTTTTTTGAATCCATAATTTTTAAACTCATTTGGAGAAATGCCAAATATATGAATTCCATTAAAATCAGTCCACGTCAATTAAAAAAAAAAATTTTGGAATAGCGAGGTGTACATGGTCAAGTTATGCAAAAATATCAACCAAGCCATAAGCAGCTCTTGCTATCTCACTTTCTCTAAGACTCATAAAAGAGGACTAATAAAGCCAGATTTTTATGAAGAAAAATTATACATTTATCAGTCATTAGGATTACTGTCACTGAAAACCTCAGTGCAGAAAGGAAAAATTGTGGAAAAGATTTAAACTGAGTTGCTGATAATAGTCGTTTGATGAGTAACTTGATTATAATGAGAAGTTACCTCTTATTTTCCAGTACCAGGTTTGTACAAAGGAGCACGATCTGGGAGGAATAGTGTTTAAAAATAAGCATTGCTAATGAAACATGTACTGTAGGGCTAACTATGGAACCAGTAACTACAGTTCTAGCATTTTTTTTCATGTATAAGTACTAGATTTTAGTAGCTGTGATGGCCTTTTAATGTAAGTTATTTCCATGTGGGGTGTTGTTTGGCTGACATTTTCTGAATTTAAAAACTGACTTTCACTAGACTTCAAGATACTATGTTTTTTAAAAAGCCAAAAACTCCTCTAAAAGTAGCTTTAAAAAATCATCAGAGTATTACTTTGACATTTTCTGCATGAGACATAAAAGCTTAGACACAGAAAAACTAGTTCTAACATAAATGAATATATTTACTGTTTACATTAGGTTTAAATTGCTAATAAAGCATAAAGTGTTTTAAAATACTTGTGCATTTTGAAAAGCAAGTGGCAGAATAGTCAAATTTCAGCATTTTGAATCATCTCAGAAGAGCTCAACAAAAGAATCAAAACTGATCATGTTTATCACAAATAATTAGAACGCTGGAATAATTAGCAAACTCTTATATTGGTCTCCAAGGATGATTAGGGCACATAACAGAAATTGAGGATGCTTACACCAAAAGCAGCAGCTTTGAGGACTAAGTGCATGTTCTTAAAATGTATTCTCACTCTGAATAAGTCTTATGTAACGTGCTTTCTGTACCTAATGTAAACTATTTAACTAAATGCAACTCGCTGTATTTGAGCCTGAACTACTGATAAGTAAAAATTAAGTTAATTCTTTCCTTTGTTCTGAGCTTGTAAAATTACTTGTTGCTTCTACAGATCGCTGTCAGTTTCTCAGGTGTGCTGCCGGCACTTGTCCATGTTGTATAGCTTTAACTTCTTGAAGTTAACATGGAAGACAACTGCATACTCACTCTTGGATAATTTTCAAATTAATCAAGTCTTTGTTTCACCCGGATGCTGTAACTCAAATGTCTCTGATTTAAGAGAATCAGCTCAAACTGTCATGTGTAATTGCTGCTTTATCTCATTTCCCTTTTGAAGAGGTTCTGATTAAGCATGTGCAGATTTTCAAAGGAGGACCTTTTTAATGACATTTTCTAGACATGTTTTTGTATTTTTTTTCAATCTGTGGCATTTCAGAAAAATGTGAACAGTAATCATTTGATCAGGGTCAACTTTTTCTGCTCAGCAGAGCTGAATAGCAAAAAGCCATGCATGCTTTTTCCTGCAGAGATCCTAGTCACTGTGCATCTTTTGATGGCATGGATGATAGATCCAAATGCAATTTGTATTACAGCAAGCTTGGTCATTAATGTTAGATTACGTTGTCCATGTGGGCCTTATGCTGGACCTTTTAATTGCTGATTGCTCAGGCTCTGCCTTTAAGAAGCAAAGTATGAGCTGTGTTGTTTTCCTTTTTGTTCCTGCAGGCAATAGTAAATTTCTGCAATTGCTTTGATGGGAATAAATGTATTTCCTAAGACTCTACATAGTACATAGGTAGTACTTATTCCATCTTTTGGCCTGTTTCCTGGGAGTGGAACATCCTCAAATGGGAGGAGAAAACAAGCAGTTGAAGACATTTAAAACAAGTCCTATATTTGTGAGCACAAGAGAAAAGAGGAAAAACCTTTTAAAGTCACTAGCAACACAAAAGCATTCCAGTGTGGACCACTAGGGAAAGGCCAGCTTTTAGACTAATCCAGTGCTAAAGGAGAGTTTCATTTCAGTAGGGTGTCAAATGTTAAGTCTGGTAATGGACATAAATTAAATGCAGGGAACAGCTTAACTATTGCAAAACATGTGGAAGGAATAAAGGAATGTGAAGACTTGTCTCAGTTTGTAAAGAGTTAGATCCCCTCTGCACGATGCAGCAGAGCTCACGAGCATCTTAGGACTTTTCCTTCTCACCCTAATCATTAGTTACATCTGTAACGTATCAGTTGAGCCCAATCTGAATGCAAAGATGATTGAGTGATTTCATAATCAAAGTTAACAAAAAGCTAAATGGAAAGAACTTCTGTAAAACCGTGGGGTTTTTATGTATAATTGATTCAAAAAAAGAACTCTTTGTACAACAGAACCTTTTAACTAATTATATTGCTTCCACACAGAAACTTATCCTGCTGTGGATTGTACAGATGTCATTCATATATGTACAATGAGTATGTATGTATGAATGATATATATATGTATTGTTTTCTAACAGAAACCAGATTTAGCAAGTGTTGCAGGCAACTTTATTGTACCTGAATCCGTAAGTGTGCACAGATATATTTACAATAGATTGTATAGCCCTAAACCCCTGTTTTATTGGTATTATTCTCAATAGTTCTGCTGTTCTCAGTGATTTCTTCCAACCAGTTCTAAACTATTATGCTTATGTCTTGTAGCATTTTACCTCAGGTGAGTAAATTATGTCAGAGTATAATAGGTCAACAGTCAGTAAATAAAAAAAATTAAAATATTTAGATTGCAGAAGTTAAACTTGATACCTCATTTATTTAGAAAATGCTATGCCTTATGAGTTCTTTCAAGAATTACATGTCCATGCTTCACACTGAATTTTAAAATCACAAACATTTTCTACACCATCTACCTCTTATCGCATCTGCAGATAACACTTGCTGTGAAAAATATGACTTGTATCTAGTAAACATTAATACAGGAGTCATAACACTGGACATTTTTTGAAAACTTTACTGTATTTTAGACAGAACAACAACATACCGTCACCCATCTCCAGTACGTAGCTTGGCCTGATCATGGCGTTCCTGATGACTCCATGGACTTCTTGGAGTTTGTGACCTGTATGAGGCCAAAGAGAGTAAAGAATGAGCCAGTTCTTGTACACTGCAGGTACTTGTATTTTAAAATTATGATTATAGATCTGCTTCAGCCTTAGAATAAGCATTTGATGTGCAAAGTTTGTCTGCAAGACAGGAGATTCCTTGAATTAGATGAAAATATTAAACTGTACAAGAATTTACTGCTGATGACAGAAACACTGATGTTATATCTAAAGGAAGAGTTTACTTTGTCTCCCTTTCTCCTGCAACCTTTTGGTGAAATGGCTTAGTCACATAATTATCACAGATATGATAATCTGCAATTTAATTTGTTCTCTGGTTTTTATCCTCTACCTCTGTTGTAATCTCATTTTGAATGGTACTGCACAAATTTTTTTCTTGCTGTTCAAGTGTGTGTCATAAAAGCAGTCACTTATATCTTACCTTTTCTAAGACAAAAATACCAAACCAGTACAGTTTGAGCAGTTATAACTGTTTAAAAATGCATTTACTTTAAGTGAGGTTTCAGTTTTATTTATATTAAAAAATCTTTTCTTTTTCGTAATTGCCAGAAAATATTACTGAAGTTGCTGTAAAAATAAACTTTGCTCTTTCTTTGAATTTTACTAGGATCTTCCTGTAATTTCCAAGGCTGTTTAGCATCCTAATATTAAGACTGTGATGTGAATCTGGTGCGTTGCAAAAACCTAATTTTATAGACTATTTTCCTGTTGCATTTCACAGCGCAGGAATCGGTCGCACTGGTGTATTGGTCACTATGGAAACAGCCATGTGCTTAATTGAAAGGAACCAGCCTGTTTATCCACTGGATATTGTACGGAAAATGCGAGACCAGCGAGCTATGATGGTGCAAACATCAGTAAGTGATGGAGAGAAAGCATAATTTTCTGTCTATATACTGCACTTGTCAAGTTATAAAACAGGTCCAAAAATTTTTTAAAGGATCTAGTAATATGAATCTTCAGTAGCCATTATATTCCAAACTTCATAAATTTAGCATAATGTAGCATGGTGGCAAAGGCTGCTTTGCTAGTGAGCTACGTATTTATCTAATTTGTAAGTATTTATTATCTTGCCATGAAAAGATAATTGATTTCTATACATTGCAAGTAGTTAGAATGCCCAAAATCAGACTTGTACTGATCATCTCTTTGCGGTCCTTTGTCTAAATTCTCTGCAAGAAGCTAGAATAAATTTTTACTTTTCATTCTAGTACAGAACATTATAGGAAGTTATTAAGTTGAAGGTAAAATCAAAGTGTCTGTGGCCTGGTTTGAAAAGCAGGAAGTGGCTTTTCAATAGGTCACTTTAGAGTAGAAATTCTATAAGAACCTATTATGGATTTTTTAAAATTTTGCCACTACCCAGTTTGAAAAAACAAAGGGCAAGTTGTGTAGCATCAGTAACTGAAACATGAAAGTAAACAGTGATTTTAAGATGAAAGTGGCTCAAAGACAACTTCAGATCATGAGGGCAATTTTGTATCAGCTTTGGAAATGAACCTAGTGACGTTCGAGACCAAGGATGAATGATGAAAGATTTTTCTTTCTTTAAGAGAGGCTGGATGACAAGAATTCTAAGTGTGGGTTATCACGGAGAGCTAAATGCCCTATGAGAAATGAAAGTAAGGGAGTTTAGACACAGAAAGCCAACAGTTAAATTGGGCATTTCTGTCTCATCTTCCAAAGAAAATGCCTGAAATGCATTGAAATCAAATCCGTTTGATAACAGAAAAGTTAACTTAAGAAGACAAATTCTATTCATTAACAGGTTCAAGGCTGCAGGAATTAGCATTATGACTAGATGTGAGGGAAATCCTGCATCAGCAAAGGGCTGGATCAGCAAAGTGTCAGGATCTCCAGCTGCCTGTGTACCATTAGAGTACCCAGTGAGCAGAGCTTGTCCGTGCAGACTGCTGGGACTTGTGTTCATTGCAGCAGGAGTGCACTCTCTGGAAGAGGGTCGGGACTGTATGGTTGATAAGGGAGCTGTTTGAAGGGTCGCTTGCCTGTTCCTTGCTGAAGTGGAAGCTGAGCTGATGACAAAGGTTGTCATGAGATGAAGAGCATTAGCTTCGAGTTTAAGGAAGCTGAGTGTTAACTTCTGGAGTTGCACCTATCTACACCCCTCAGATTCTAAAATTACCTAAGCAAGTTCAAGCTTCAGCATTCTAGACGTGGTCCTCTTCTTGAGAATCAGATGTAAAAACCTGAAGTAAACTTCAGTTTGCCAGAAGATCGAGTCCCTTTTGTTACAAGAAAAATCAGCCAGAATTGTCCTTTCACTCCACACTTAGACATAACTGAAGAATACAGAGAATAGTAATAAATACAGCTACAGTCAGACCCCCAGTGTGGAAAACGAATATATAAAATAGGATTCTTTACTTTACTTGCTGTGTTACACAGTTTGCTGTCAGCACAATCAGGAGAGGGATGATCTGTAGCAGCAATACTATGAAACTAAATTCACTTGTTATTTCTGAAGTAGACAGATAACTGTTGTGAAAAGCCAGTGAGCAAAATTGGCATACTGTGCTGTAAATGAGACACAGAAGCAAGCACTCAACTGTGAGAAAACAGAATACCAGAGAGCTGCACGTTAATATTTCGATCTATCCTGGGTGCTCTATCGCATTCCCGTGCCTGAATTCCAGCTAGCCTCACTTCTCATATTTGATATCCCGCTTAGGGTTTCTTGGAGAAGCCATTAGAGGCCATTCAGTTGTAATAAAGGGGTTGTTCGGTTTCAATAGCCTTGCCTAAAGCATGTTCAGCTGCCCTGTGGGGATTGTGTGTGTGCTCCAATTCTGAGGTGGTACAATTTCCCAGATGAATGTTGTGATTTAATAATCAGGCAGGGCATACTCAATAAGAATGGACCCATCAGAGCTATTACCTGGTCAGTTTAGTGTCTGTTGTTAATCATGTGAAAGCTGTAGTTTCTCAAAGACCAGTAATTTGGTTACCAGGAACAGCAAAACAAAAGCTTCAACCAAAATGATGAAGCTATAACCAAGTTGGTGTAACTGTATGGCCTTTCATTAAAAAAAGAAAGATTAACCATTATGTTCCAGCAAAGAGAAATTAGATATCTAAACAGTGCAGAATAGTGCTCAGGATGTATGTAATAGAACTAGCTACCAGCTGAGTGAGCAGTAAGAATACATGCAACAGATAAGAGCAAAGAAAACAAATAGTCAGATTGAGTCAGAGGAAGCAATGCTGAAGTGCTCATTCTTTTATTTGTTCAGTAACTTGGTCACACAAGTTAATGAAAGTATTGAACAGAGAGCTAAATACCACACCTGGCTTGTTCAGGCAGTAGAAATATGGAAATGACAATAACAGTGAAGAGAAAAGTCAAGGTAATTAAGAAATAAGAACAAAGTGATATTGAAGGTGGGAGTAATTGACTGAAAGGTTGAAAGTAAAGCCAGGAAAATCGAGATGCAGAAAACTCATTTCCACCTTCCCATTTCCCTTCAAGTTTTTCTGTACTTAAAGGAAAATGTGTTACGTTGTGGACAGTAACAACATTCCTAACTGCTGGTATTTGAAGGTAACCTAAGGTCCTTCACAGTCCAAATGTTATCTTTTAGCCCTGCCCTTTGGGAGATAGTGGGGGAATGTTTCCAGATGCTTCTGAAGAGTTGATAGCAGCTGACAATACAAAGGCAGCTGGGAGAACATTTCAAAGATGGAAAAAAGTATTTAAAAAATGTGAAGCTGTGCTTATCTGAATTTATGACATGGAACTTCGGAGAAGAGTGTTCATTTGGGGGTTCTGACAATAGTACTTCCACAGAAGAAGTGAGGATGCTTTGATCTTTGCAAGTTCTTTTAATTTCAATCATTTTGTGTTCCCAGGATTGTGTTAGTCATAAACATTTATTCAGTCTACCTGGGTTTTTAGTTCTGCACTAGTCCTATTGACAATGTCTCCTTGTATCACTTTTTAGGAAGAGGTTTGCAGGCTAATTGTTCTTAACAAATAGTTACATCACAAGGTTGTGGAAGAAATAGTCTTTGTAATAATATAATGCAGAAAAGAAACTCTAATTTGTGAAGACTTTAAGATCTAATTGAGCTCAAAATGTTGGGTGAGAGAAGAATTAACGTAGCTGCTGATCTTCAAAAACATTCATTTAATCCCCTTCTGTTACTAGAGGTAACAGAATATGTGGTCTGATCAAAAATTGAAAATAAAGTGACTCCACCTGCAGTACTCTAGGTAGTTTGGCAAAAAAAAGAAAGGGTTTCAGTTAGGTAGTTGCACCTATATATCCTGTATGGTAACCTTAAATGAGGTCTTGGCCACATAACTTAAATGTGCCCAGTAATGTGTAACTGCAGCACTGGCAAGCTCAGAATACTCGTAATAATCAGATAACTACCAAAAGAACCCTGCAATGGATGAGATGTATAAAGAAGGTAAATATCAAGTTAAACTTAGTCAGAAAGTTATGCATAGTTTTTATAAATAATTCCTATTCCCTGAAAATTAAGCACTTTTTTTTTTATTTTGGGGACTATGTTTTCCTTTGTGCATGATTTTTAACGCTTGTCCTTCAAGGAAGAGTAAATGTTAGCTTTGTTTACTGTGAACACAGAGAGGAGAGTTGGATTTTTTCTTCCCATCCTTGTATCTCCTCTCCTGTCATTGCTCAGGAAAAAAGGAAGCTGTGGGACTCTTAGGCCTATTCAGTAGTACTGTCTAATCAGCAGTTTAACTGAACGTCCATAAATGTTTTTGTGTTTTCTTTCCTATGCAGAGTCAATACAAATTTGTTTGTGAAGCTATTCTTCGTGTTTACAAAGAAGGATTGGTTCGACCACTGGATTTCAGTTAGCACAGCAGTGAAGAATGAATTCTTTTTTCTCCTAAAAAAACTGCTCTTTAAGTAAAGCAAGGGCTTGTTTCTGAAAGCAACTAGAATGGACTAGAAGCCCATGAAAAGACAGATGAGCACATTTGAACTGTGGCACTTTAAATTTCTCAAGAAGATTGCTAAATCATGTACAGTATAACAAAGTCACATAGATAAATATATGAGAGCAATTGTGTGTAATATGCTTTATTCACATAGACAACCATAAACAATCATGGAAACCTTAACACATCTCTTTTACTGCCTTAAAACACCCTTTACTTTGGAAGTTACAAAGTTCCTTGTGTTTCCTTTGAAATAGCAAAAAGAAAACTCCTATTATTGAAATGATTCAGCTTAAGAAGGTATTTAATATATTTGTATTGTATGAAACTTCATTGAAGGTGAATATTTGTAACGTTCTTTTTGGGATACTAAATATCCATGGAAATGTAACCTTGACTAAAAGGCTGACGAAGAGCTTTAAAGGCTAATGCACAACTACTGTACATTGAGCTGGAGAAATTTCGTATTCAGTTACCATAAATCTATTAGTGAGTATGCCAGCTGTTATAATATGCTGCTTCAAAATCACATCTACTGTATGTGATGTGAAAATAATGCTGCATTTAGGCATTTTATGCAGATGGTACAGTCTACATCTTCTGTTGATCAATTTTAGTAGCAACTTGCCCTTTTGACAGTGACCTACTTCTTACAATTTTAGTTATTGCACCCTTTTTCTTCTGTTTCTGCTGTCCATCTCCTTTATACTTTTCACTGCTGTTTCTGTATGTGGACTGAAAACATTTTAACTTAAAACGAGGTTTAACTCTCTGTCATGTTTGTTTCCATGTGTATTTATGAGTTCTCAGATGTAAATGTGGATTAATGTTGCACACAAGTACTAGACTTTTGACTTAATGTATATGCAAAGTAGTCTAATCCAATACTGGAAGAAAAATTACTACTGAACCCATCAAATACGTTGCTGCTATTTCAAAGTGTGAAGCTTACAAGGGCACAGGTGTTGCTAGTGTTCAGATGGTGATAAAATGTTGACTTGCTGCCCTTCAGCAAAAGCACTCTTATCCAGCAAAACACGACTCCCTTTTGCAAGAGTTCTGCAGATTTACTGTGTTTCTTGCTTATACAGAAATGCAGCTAAATTCACCTGAAGATTTACGTGGAAGGAGAGAATGAATTTGTACATTGATGAATAATTCACCCTAAGGTACACTGGTCTCTATTTCATTTCAGATGGGAGAATTGGACTTTCTGAACAATATAACCACATTTGTATAATGTTAAATTATTTTGTGTGTGCTTTTTGATTAACCTGAGATAGTTATTAATTTTTTTAATAGTGTTTAAAAATATTCTAAGGGACTGTTTAAAACTCTGTTATTTAAGAAATTAGTCCTAAATAAGGAAAAAATTTATAGGGTATATTAGCCAGATGTTTATATGTATAAAAGAGAAAATTAGATAATTTTTTTTTCAGAGAGATATATATGCACACACATATTCAGATGTATTTTAGAATTATGGTTTGTATTGTGGATATTATCATTTATAGCTGGAGTTTCATTATAGAAACCATCACAGCTGTACAATATGCATCTCTCATGTTACTGGAAGATTATGGTTTTTTTCCCCAAGAGATAACTAGAAAGTGAATGTAGGATGAGCTAAATTCCTGTCTTGTCTTTTGTAGGCTTGGTCCTTTCTCCAAGATTACATTACTAGCTATAGCTGAAGAAGTAACCTGGTTACTATTTATTGATCAAAAGAGTTTTGATTTGGATGTGCAGGGTAATTGGCAGCATGGAAACCTTCTTGGCTTTGTTAGGTTGAAGGGTAAATAGGTTTGTGCTCATCCTTATATACTGCATTCCGAATTTCACTTCGACTGAAGTTTTTTGTAATATTTTGGATCATTGTCATCTTGCTTGATTGGGCATAGATTAGAAGGCAAAAGGCCATACCTCTGGTTCAACCTTACCTTGCTAAATTGCATCAGGTAGCTCAATCTGTCTGTGAATCCAAATGTAAAATGATAGTGGACGTGCGCATGTTACTTGGGAAGCTTCTTTGAAAAATCCATGCGGAAAAGTGTTGCACAAGTGCAGACTGCTTGCTGCTGGTAGAATATTGATCAGTACGAAAATCTAATGGCTCTTTCCTATGAAAGAAATAGTGGGTAGTAAAGTAAAGTCTTCTGGAGGGGTAACAAAAGTCTTCTCTTTGTTATGTGTGCGCCTGTCTGTTAAAACATCTCTTTTTTTTNATTTTAAAACATTTTTTTTTTTTTTTTTTTTTTTTAAAGTCTTCCTGTGCCCAGGTCTCAGAGTCATCCCTTGCAGTTGGCATGACTTGCATTTAATTGTTTGTCAAGAAGTTAAAAAAGGCAAGAAAATAAATTGTAAGAAAATATTTAGAGCATGTTTGTGACATCCATGTCTTTCATGGAAGTACTCACGGTTTCTTTGTGTTCAAGGTTATTCCTATATTCCAGTTGCTATTTATGTTTCTTCATCTTGAGTATGTACTTACGAAAGCACTGTAAATGTATTCCTCATATAACTCCAGTCTCAAGATACATGGTATAGGCTTGACTTAGGTTAGTATGTGTGCATTTAAATGATGATGGTCATATTGTGACAACAAATGCTGCTCTTGTTCTGGTGAACTTGGATGGGTTTGGTAATACCATTGGGGAGCTCTTGGGTTTTAATAGCTTGTTTGAAATTGCTGGCCACGGAGAGAATACTCAAAGCTATATAAATATTAATCTCTATAAGATTTTTTTTTTTTTTTTACATACCTTAGAGGAAATATTAACTACACAAGTATCGTGTATATTGTGTCCATCTTTATTTCAGTCTTGCTGGGTTTTGCACATGTACCTGTAGGGTCCATAGGGGAGAACTGAAGGGGTTTTGTCTTCTCACTGTAGTGTGTGAGTGAGTGTCATTCATTTGCACTGAATGAAGTATGCCTTAGATCTGATCTTGCAATGAAAGCATAATTATGAAAGCATTCTAACGCCAGCTTTTGTTTCCACAAAAATTAAGAATTCACAAAGACATAGATTTAATTGATCAGTTTTGGGGGGCGGGTTTGCTGGGAGTTAAAACTCGTGACCACAAAGTTTTTAATTGTCAAGCGATTGGCAAATGGCAGAAAATGCTGTGAAGACAAGACTCTGTATAACCTTTGTAAACAGTTTAACCTTGATTTCTCCTGTGCTGGCATGATCATGAAAATAAGTATTCAAAATGCCTGGTGTGGTGGTGGATGAAGAGGGAGCAATAAACCTTTGAGGTTTTCATCACTGTGAAATACACTGCGGAATTAAACAAATTTTAACATAGTGGCTTTATATTTGATATGGAAGTAACTAAACTGCCTATTCAGCGTATCTTCAGAAATGTCACAGGGGAACACTTCTGAGACAGAGGTGAAAGGGACAGATTTGCTATTTGTTAAAAATAAGAAAAACAGTGCCCTAAACCATGAATGCCTTTCTTGTAACCAGATGTATGAAATACAAATCATTAAAATACAACCAAACTTTGAAGAGTGGTGGTGTTTTGCAGAAAAAAAAAATTGTAACCCAGAGGTTTGCTTTTAATTATCCTGTCTTTTAGGTGTTGATACTAAATTATATGCAGTCAAAATGTACCTACAAATTCAGCAATAAGTCTTCATATACACTCAGTTTTTTAACTGTTGGTTTTCCTTTTCTCCCTCCTATTTTCTACTGTGCAGTACTTCGTTAAATATGTATGTATTTCAAAAGAACTCTAGTTCCAAACTATCTAATGGACTATGCATTGGCTTTATTACAAGTATAGTATGATACTGTTTTATAACAAAACTCTTCCCTGTAAACAATATTCTTGTGTCAGACTAAATACGTAAATGTTGAAAATAGATGCACGTGGTTCATATTCAATTATAACTTAAACATAGTTGTTTCACTGATAATGGCTTTATTTTTTATCCTGAAATGTAGCATTTAAGTGCAAGTTTATTTTACTCTTTCAGCCTTTCCAGAGAACTAGTGCTGGGAAATGTTCATATTTTGATTAGTAACCTGCAACCAGTCTACTTGGTTAAAAGCATTTATTAATTGAAGCTATGTAGAAGGTAAAGTTGTCATTAAATATTTTGTTCAAAGGCAACTGAAAGCCAAGTGAATGATTAATTCATTATATAAAACAGTGTTTTGGTTATATGGGTTTCTTGCATTTAAGTTCTGACACTGATAGTGCGAAACCATTAACAGTTTAAATATAGCAGTCTAATGCAATATGATTTAGTTTTTGTGTACTTTAACACTGTACAAGCTTCAAACAGTAGTGTCTACAATCACTGAAACCTGTCATTCTAAAGAGAAAAGTAAGTTTCTCTCAATCAAAAGGAAGAAGGAGCACATAATACCGATTTAACAGTTTTTCAGCTCAGACTAACTCTGTGACAGTAGTGTTCTTACCACTCATCTAAAGAGCAAATGTTGAGAATCAATAATATTATGAAGAAAAGAAATTGTGTGGACTGTAAGAGACCAGGAAATATCGTTGTCCTTTTTTTTTTTAAGACAAATTCATCTCAAGAGGGGCCTGTGGGAATGGAGAGTAGAATGTGGGTTTATTGACTCTCCTAACTTCCTTGCAGACTACTTGGATAAGCGTCTTAGTTTGTGTGCTATTTTGGTTTTAGCTGCAGGTTAACCTTTAATTAAAGTTGTAGTTAAAATATTAAAGCATTTATTTTAATAGACATTAGTGAAACACTTCAGGTTACTGTTAACTGTTCAACCTCTGTTTACTTGGCTTTCATGATTTTGTTTCCTGCAATGTCATTGTTTTGCCTTATAAAATCACTTTGAGGTTTCCCACAACTGTAAAACTGGCTTTGTCTCAGACGGGCAAAGGGATGTTACTGTTGCTTAAGAAAGGATGTTTCTTTTCACCTGCTGAAGGGGCAAGGTGGTGGTAAGACCAGTCTCAACTGATCTCCTTCCTGAGGAATTTAAACAGTGCTGCTAGCAGTGGTAGAAATCATAAAGATATATGGAAAAGCATGTAAGAAATGTTTTGTTCAGGGCAGATAAGACCTGGGTTTAACTTAAAAATTAAAAGAAAAAAATCAAACATTGTGAACATGAAAATGCTTTTAATAGATAAAGTAGGGGTGGGAAATATATGATTTTTTTCCTCTTGCAGAACACTTCTGTTTTTTAAACACACCATTTCTCTTGGAGCAGTGTCTTTGGTAAAGAGCCATACTGTTGGCCATGGGATTTAATTTTTGTCAAACCCACCTAGAAAGTAATTTTAAGCAGAACATTTTCCTCATCTACTGGTTGTGATCTCAAGTAACATTAAAAAAAGCTCTTAAATATTTCTCTCTTAAAAACTATTTTGGCTGTTTTCATTTGATGTCTTTTTCTGAGACATAAATGAAACCTGAATGTGGCTGGATAACTGGTGAGGTTGCCCTGCATGCTTAGGAGGAAGCAGATGCTTAGTTAGAGCTATTAAACCCCTCACCTAACGTCAGTTACCAACTTATGCCAGAGTAGCATCATATTTCTCTCAGCCTTTTGCAGAATAAACATTTTGTAAATAGTCCTTGGAGCTTACTCTCCCACGCATCAGGAAGTCGTCTTGCTCCAAGGTAGAATTTATGCTTTAAAAAAAAAAAGTTAAGATCTGAATCTTCAAGTAAGGAATGATTATTTACCAAATTCTATATAAAACATAACTTTTAAAATGAAAAAAAAATTAGGTTTTCTGCAAAATTAAAAGGATTAGCTGCTAGAAATACCTTCTCAGCTGTGGGTGCATCTTACCTAGTCATAAAGCAAATTGGCTCTCAGCTAGTGTGCAGTATGGCCACTTAAACACAGAAAGCGCATCATCAGCCCAAATGCCTGATTATTTGTCTACTTTCTTGCAAAGAGATGGTGGCAATCCTGATTCAGGAGTAAGGAGAAAGGGCTGCCTTCCTTAGAGAAGAGACTGAAATCCTGCAGAGTAAATCCACAGCCTATACTGATCTTAGTGGGGATGCACTTGTATTACATAACTTGAGCAGTCTATGTCAAAGTGAGATCGGGCATATCTGTATGAGTTTGCAGGGATATCGAAGCCCTCCCTTCATTAAAAAAAAAAAAAGCTCAGCTCAGCAATGTTAATTGCAGTGGGCTTCATTTGCTTCAGTTAAGCAGCAGGTGAGTGTGGCAGCACTTCAGTTAGTCCTGATCAGTGCCCTTCTAATTCAGAGCTTTGCATACATGATTGAAAACTTGGGGTTTAGCAGGAATTACATTACTGTCTGTAGATATTAGGTGGGGAATTAGTATATGCTCTCAAATGTAAATCTATTTCTAATTCAGGTGTTGCAAAATAAATGACAAGTATCAATGCTTATGTTCCAGTGACCTGTGCAGTGAGCACTAAACATAATTTATTTAGGTTTTCACACTTCATTGTGAACCTTGATAGAGAGATGCAAGGTATATAATGGAGACAGTCCTATAAAAGCTTTAAAAATCTGCCTGCCATTCATTCTCACAAATGATGTATTGGTTAAAACTGACCTTGATTACAACTGATATGGAAATGTGTTTATAGTACTGGAATAAATTGCATAACAGTTGGGAAAGATGAAGTTGTTTGGGTTTTTTTGCAAATTTTGATGAAGATTTTGCTATACCAGTCACTAAGTTTGTATTTTCATATAAGTTCAGTTAGTGTTTTTCTCAGAGTTTTATCAGCAAAACCTTTGAAGGTAATGTCCATTCAGGGACTCTGGCTGGGGTTTTTTAAATGTTTTCTTTTTCTTTTCCTGTAGCACTCTATAGTTTCTTCTAAGATCTTAGATGCCAGTGCATTAAAGGAATAAAAGAATGTATTTGATGTATTTGGAAGGTAAGGAAAGAGATTATTTTGTATCCTAGGCTGTACTTTTCTTTTAAATAATTTGAAATGTAAATTGATGTTGATATTACAAAGTTTAATTTATTGTTTGAAAGTGTAGACACCTCTTGAATGTATAATTTTTCTTTTTTATTTTTATAGGAATAAAGTGTTAATGTCACATTAATGTGGTTAATGTTTTCAGTGTAGCATTCTTGGGGTTTGGAACTGTTTTGAACAAAAATATAGCCACCATTTAATGCTTATTGGTTATATGGCTAATTGTGAAATAAAGCATTTTTAGCTATATGGTTTTACTGTGGCTTATTCAAAAAGAGAGTAAGAATTTAATTTTTGACCTTTTGGATAGGAAAGAAATCACGCGTGGATGCAGTTTGAATTTTATCTAAGCAATCAAGCTTGTATGGCAAGTGTCTGGTCTATATAGATACAGTATGTAATTTTTTTCATAAGTACCACAGTAGAAAAAGTAAACCAAGCAAGTCACAAATTCTTAGGAATATTTCACTTGCAACAAGTTTTATGAAAGAGGGTTGTCTTGATTAATTAGGTGAATACACCTTTGCAGTCATGTCATGCAAGGCCAGGTAACCAATTGTTTGAGTGCAGATTTTCTTTTTTGCTCCTGTGTATGAAATCTGCAGGCTATCCTTCCTTTTGGGATTTCACGTGTTCTCAGGATACTCACCAGGCATGTCTGAGTAATCTTCTACACCGTCTGTTGCCCCATGGCGGTCGTCACATTTTCACAACAAATCAGAGCCCAGTGATGCTGTTCTTGAATTATTTCTGTTTACATGCGTATTAAAATGCAAGTTTATAAGTTTCAAAATAGAGAACACATTGAATTGCAACACTAACAGATGGATAGAGCATTGACCTGAAAATATGTTTGGGATTTTGTTAAGAACTGGGATGGTTGTTAGCCAGCACTTTTTGCTGTTTACAAGGCGTGGCTCTGCCTAGTGATTAGGCTTTTTAAGCTTGAGGCCAATCACCCTTAATGATGAAGCTATGAATTCAATGAAATTTCCGTGAAGGGAAGCACAGGGCCAAAACCAACTGTCTGGACAGCTCGGACATGGGATATGCATGCAGGTTGGAATCTCTTATAGGTACATAGAGAGCTATCGAGAAGAAGGTTTTGCTGGAAATCCAAATGAAGCCATTTATGGAAAGATGTACTGGTATCTTCACAGCTTGATAACAGGATAGGGTGCAGAAGGGCCTTTTGGAGGAGATAAGGCAGAAGTAAACTCCAAGCTTGCAGCTGTATTGTCGAGACTTGCGTAGCTGATTGCTAGAGGGGAGAAGAGGGCTTTAACTTGCTGAGTGTTACATGTGATTTTTGGACTTAATGCAAAGCTTCAAGGGGTTCCATTTCTCCGTACAAGGCAATCCTTTAAAATTATTGTGGTACTGGCTACCCCACAGAGGAGTGAGGTGTTCCACCAGGGAGCCGGGAGTATGGAAGAAGTGCCTTTACATAGCTCAAAAGTCTCCAAACAAGCAGTCACAGGCAAGAGAACCTCACTTTTACCAGCCTTGCTTGAATTTGTAACAATTGGGAATATAAATGTCAAAGGGCATTCACCAGTATATGTATAATTTTCATGTATAGCTTCTTCATGCCACAGTTCAGTGATATAAACATTTTCAAGCAGTGACTCAGTTTAGCTTATCTTGCTTGTAGTACTCAAAGTAAAACATTTTAACTAATATAATAAAAATTATCAATATCTGATTTCATCTTGATTTGGGATTAAGTTCTTTTCTTTTTGTCAGTCCTAGTATAATGTAATTAAACTGGGTTTCATATACTAAAAATTAAATATGCAAAGATAGCATATGCAAAAGCCAATCTGCTAAGAAAACTGGTTTCTTCATTTTGACTGGCAAAATTCAAAGTTCACAATTTGTTAAAATGAATCCTGTGAGAATAACTGAAAGGCATTTGGGGAGACTGGGGTCACTGCTGCTGATCTCTGGGTTCAGAGCCAGTTCAGATTCCTAGGTCCACCTTCAGGGATAAGGGGTACCCATATTCTGCTGGAGCATGATAAAAGACCAGACTCCTCTGTACACTCGTGTGCGGCATTTTGTGGCCTGACACTGCTACTGAGGAGCTCAGATACCTGCAACTCTATTTTTAAGCAAAGGTGTTCTGATTTACTTCTCCTGTTTCATTGAGTTTAGCACCCACCCGCAAAAGATGCAACATTATTTATAACAGGAACTTTTAAGTTCATCCATGCATCAGCTACAGTTTAAAAAAATAGATAATTGGCATTGATAGGAAAAGGTTTCCTCAGCACTAGCTGTCTCTCAAGCCCAAGGGTTAATTGCTCAGGGACAGTCAGGTTGCACTGGCACAAATGATGGTGTGAACCGGGGTGTCAGATGGTAATAACAAGATGGAAAGGTGTGTGAAAAACCTCACTGTATACTTTGATGTAGCCCAGAGTGCTGTGGGAATAGGAATACTCATTGCTAATGGGTTTGTTCCTGCTTAAGTGTAATTTTGGCCTTCATAGCTTTCTGTGTCAGTACAAATGTCCTGTTCTTTTAGACCTGATAAATTCTCATTTAAATACTGAATGTTATTCCTTGCTAAGCAATTTGTCCTTTTTGAGCATGAGAGTCCTCAGCTCTGATCTGAACTCTGCTCATGCATGTTCATACAAATGCCATGGAAATGTACTGTAGCTCTTTAGCTTTGCATTCAATTATACAGATTCCAAGTTAGCATAAGCTTGCTGGCTTCAAATGGGGCTAACTTGCTTATGTATAATACTTATGTATAAGGATGCCGTGACTCCAGCCTTCTGGTTATGTGCCAAAAACCGAAATACCTTTTGCCTATGAAGTTACTTTTTGTTGTCTCCCAACTGGTTGTGAGTGTTATTTTGTTTTTTTCAGAAGTGTTAGGGCTGTATTATTTTCATCTGTGCTGCTGGGTTGATTTTTTGTTTGTTTTGTGGTCGTTTTTTGTGTTTGTTTTGGGTTTTTTTTGTTTTGTTTTGGGCTTGGATTTTTCGTTTTCGAAACAGCATTACAAGAAAATCTTCCCACACTGTATTGCTGGGGACACTTGCATTTTGAATAGAGTGTGTTGTTTTGTCCTCTGTGAGATCAGCTTGCGGTACTGTGATGTTGGACCTCTGCTACCTCAGTAACTCTGCCTGCTCTATCAAATGAGATATCAGCGCGTGGGCAAATGTCTCAAGCTGTCTCAGGCACCCAGCTGGGAAAATGCCACCTCTGTAGGAACTCTTTCTTGTACAGTGAATTCCCCTACTTTCGTAATTAAAGCAGGATCTGAGGAGAAATAGAACTTCCAGCTGAAGGACTGAACACAGCCTAGATGCTATGCAGGAAACCTACAGAACCCAAGGGTTATTAGACCTTCTGCAGAAGCCTGGAGGATAATCATTTACAAGGAGCTTCCTACGCTTCTTCCTCCTCCCCATTCCCCTTGGATTTTTACTAAGGAAAACAGGCTCTCCATCTTCAGTCACTGTGGCAGGAAGTGCCACAGCCAGTCTGAGCTCCCACTGGAGTGGGAAGGTTTCTTCACTCCTACAAAGTCATCTGTTCTCTCATGGCCTGATGCAGGTCATGCTGGTTTTTTCCTGTTTGGCTTCTGTTATTCAACTTCACCCTCTACAGCAGCAACTGCTCGGAACTGGCCTGGCTTAAAACTCCTCAGCTGGGTAACTAAGAGACTCCACCTTGGCAAGTGCTCTTACAGGAGTCCTAAAGATTTGTTTAAATTGCATTCCTTTCAAATATTATCTCTTTATCAAGACAGGATAGGAAGGGGGTGTATAGAGAGATAGATGTGTCTGTGAGCACATATATAGAAAGAGAAAAGAGAACATTTAAGTGAATAATAAAAGTAGCTCCAAGAATGAGCAGAGAACACATACATTCAGTTTGACATCTCAACCATAAACAGTATTAAAAAGGGTCAGTCTGAAATGAAGCTGGCAATACAGGTAATATAAATCACGTATAAATAAGTACTGGGGTTTTCCCAGCATGCTACAGTAGTTTTTGTACTAAAGTAAAAACTTGATTCAAACTATTGAAAAAAAAATCTGTATATAACCTGGTTTTGTTATTTATATGCATAGGATTTTGCTTTTTGTAGATTCCTGTAATACATGCATAATTTGCTACTTCAAGTAACACTGAATCTTGCTTGCTTTATTGCCATCTGTGTAAACTGTTTACTCTTTTGTCATTACAAGGTAATGTAGATTGAGGATTATTTTAAGGGTAATGACTCAGGAAAGTGATTTCCTGGTATTTAAGGGAGTTTAGATGGCAGAGAATAAGGAAAATAAAATGCTCTATGTAGCAATGATTACATTCAGTGTATATTCAAGTACTGGTTTGTATATCATGCCTTTTGCCCAAATCAAGACAATTACTATTCAAGTTTATAATCGGATACATTTGGGGTGCTTGATGCTGAGCAAGTAACTATCAAATGCAATCCCATTTCCAGTGAGTTTTTGGGTTAGTTCAGATGAGAGACAAAACAGTTTATACATGCATAGTCAACCAACTGATGGTATATGAGGAAACAGGGATGTGACATCCCCCTTCCAGAAGGGTTAAATATGGGAAAAATTAACTACCTTTCTTTAATAACTTCTCAATAACAGACATGAAGCAGATATAATTGCAGCAGATATTTGAAGAGCAGAAGTTGAACTGTGTGAACTGATGGAGTTACCAAAGCATCCAAGTGCAAAGGGAATGACACTGCATGGAACCTGGATTATCCAAATATAGCAAGAAAGCAGAAAGTCATAGAAACTGGAAGTACAGCACTGGCAACGTACCTTGAGAGGAAGCCCACAGTTCAGAGCCCTTTCTGCAAAGAGAATTGAAACTCTGGGCAAAACCTTGTTCTTGCTGTGTTCCTATTGCTTCATAGAAATTGCTCCTTGATGGAATTGTGCTAATTGTTTAAAATTCTTACAGAAAAAGGTCTTGGTAGATTTCATGCGTTCCCTGTTGGGGGCGGTGGGGGGAAGTAGCAAGAGCTGAAGTTCAGCAGAAGAGGATACATTTTTGTGTAGCTCCCCACAGATGAGTTACTATAACTGTCTTGTTGCCAAGCAAAGTTTGTTTTACAGTCCTGTCAGATGCAGTTATTTATATCTTTCTCCCAAGGTCAGGTGCAGAATCTTAAGGCCACAGAGCAAAACTATTGGATGAAGGAAGAGAATTTGAGGGCCAAGTTGTGGTCCTCTGCCCATGCCAGGGCTGATGCCAGAATTCCCAGGCTGACTACCAGAATGATTTACCTGCATTCCAGGGGATGCCCCACCTGTGGAAAAATACTCTGTGGAGTACAGTACTGGAGGACTTTCACACTAAAAATGATTCCATTGCTGGCTGTGGCTGGTGGCAAGGAAGCGATAGGTTTGGGTGGCTGCATCAGGACTAGGCAGTTTACAAGATGGTGAAACATTTAGTTCTCCCAAGATGAATTTTTCTCACCCTTCTTGAGTGTGGCCAACTCACTATCTGCTCAAAAAGAAGGATTCATTGCAGAGCTGCACTCTGCTCCCCCTCTAGCAGTGATTGTCCCTTCCTTATCCTAGTCTGCTCTCCTCCACCACTCACAACACATGTGCCTCCCCTGCACATGCAGCATGCACTGCTAAATTCTGGTCATGCTGAGTAGGTAGAAGTGGGTGAGTTGCTGTTGTGCTGGAACAGATGGTGTCTGCAATGCAGCCACTAGTTATGTTCATGTGTTGTAGGAGGCTGCTAAAGGAAAAGGGGAAAATTTAGAGTTTTTGTTGAACAGGTTGGTTACTTTTCTCTTATTTATTGGGGTTGGAACAATTGGAGAGTTGAGGTTAATTTGTTGGGTTTTTTCAGTGGCCAGTGAAAAAGAGGTTGTCAGTTGTTTGGTTTATTTAGATGATGTCCACTGAGCCAAGGTAACCCAGTGAGGAGAGGAATCTTACCAATTATTTTTTGTGTCTTGATAGCTTTCAAGTACCCAGATTTCTGAACCACAGTCCACAACTTCCAGGTGCTCCCATCTTCTTCTGTTATGCCCCCATCATTTATTGCAAGAAAGACCCCTACTCAGGTCAGCTGCCACTTGTATCATGCCTGCCTAGCCTGGTACCATGGCCTAGAAGCTGGCCACTTTCCCTCACAGAGAGAAGTTGCAGCCACCCACTAGATTTCTCGTGTGCATCCCTGAAATCTCTCAGTCTCCTGCCTCACACCAGAACTTCCCTAGGCCTACATGTCCATCCATAGGCAGTTGCAGCACTGAGAATCTCTTTACCACCCCCTGCCCCGGGGGCTGACATGCTGTGCCCCTGTCCTTGGAGACGCCCCAATCCATGTGGGGTGCTAATTCACGTATGTTTTATGGTTCACAGCTTAATTTTTCTTGCTGAGCGGTGTAAGGTATTTATTGGCTGGTTTCATGTATTAGATCTCTGCCTGCACCTCCCCACACTCGGCTGCATGTGGATGGAGGCTGACAACTCTGCCTTTATAAAACCTTTCCTTGCTCAACCCCATGACTAATGCACATAATTATTTTTAAAACAGCTCTGGATACCACTGCAGTACGCTTTCATGTGCACACAGAAATGTGTATTTACATTCATCTGGTGTTTGTGAACCCCAGGTTTCCTTGTAAACCTTATTCTTAATGTGCTGTTTAAAGAAATACTTTGTAGCACCTGTGCCATGATCTGGATGGCCAGACATACAAAGCAGTGAGTGTAAAATACACAAATAAAGAGAAACATTTAAAGAGATCTCATTTCATGGCACATTATTAAGCTCCTGTATTACCAAAGTCCCCCAAGGTTGCCCTTTTTCACTCAGGGACCAAATATTTCTCCTTTCCAAACCTAACTGGATGTAGGAAAAAAAAAAAAAACAGCTCAAACCCAAAATAATGGGAGGGGATCACAAAAAATCCCCAAACCAAGCCCACAAGCCTCTCTCAGATTTTATATTCTGGTATGGCAATGTGTTAAAAACTAGTTTGGTTTGATGTGGGTTTTATTAATGAGTTGGTGAAGTTGGTTGCTTGTAACATGTTTGCTTACTGCATATTCACATATAATTTGATAATTTGTTCCAGTTCTTTTCTAGGAATTGCAATTGAAGCCACTTGCTCTGTTATCATTGGACATTTAAGTAATTTTTTTAAGGACCATTTTGCTCTTCTGTTTTCCCATTATCCAGTGCCATCCTTTCTCCAAGTGCTCAACAAAAATTTCTGGTCATTCTGACATGTTCTCCCACAGGCTGATGAGCACTCTGGGTGCATTTCCTCAGGTCTAACCCGTTAAACAAGCTTTCCAGAGTACTCTATGGCTTGTTCTCTTCTGGTGTCATCTTGGCTCTTTTACCCTTTCCCTGGGTGTTATTCTTCCGCCCATCCACGTCCTACCTGTGTCCTTTTCAGTGCAAAGTAGTATGAATTGCTCCACTCCTCAGGGCTAGCTGCTCCCTTCCCACTGAGAAGTGATCTCTATTGTCTTGCTAATGTATTAATTTACATACGTTCCTGGTAATATTGCCGTTCTCTGGGCCTGTTCTGTGTCTTTGGCCTTTGATATTACCCTTATAAATTCATGCTCTTCCGTCACGCTTCTCCTGAATAACTTACCCTATGTCCTATTTTTCTATTCTTCTCAAGTTTCAGGCTGTTTCAAAGCTCCTAGCAGAGCCAAGTTGCTCTCCTGCTATGCTTCCTCCGCACTGGCAGAGCATGTGTGTGTGCTTTTAATACTGTTTCTTCAGAGAGCTACCCATCCTCCGAACCTCCCTCTTCCCCTTAACTTTGCAGAAAATCATTCCCATCATATCCCTAGTAGCTCTTGAATCTCTTGCCTGTTTCATAGCTTTGTGCTGGGAAAGGAAAAGGCTACCACAATCTTCAGCTAATGGCTTCTTTTTTTAAAAAAAAGAAAATAAATTAAAACTCTATACATAATGCTGCTTGTTAGATGACCTGTAGCACACCTCTTGTGTGTCCCAGGCTGCTTCTTTCATTTTCCTTACTAAGCAGCAAGCTAATTATTTTATTCTTGCTTGCCCTTTCTAAACAGCTATAAACTTATTCCATAACAGTCCAGTCACAGGTGTCACCTGTCAAGCTTTTGGTATTCCATTTGCTTTGAAATCAATTGCTTTAACTCCTTTACAACTAGTCTGTTTGTTTTTTAAGGGAAAGTTTTCCTCAGTGTTTTTATTTTTAAAATAAATTTTAAAAAAATAAAAGTAGTAAGTTTTGCTAAAAATTAATCCCAGGCAATTGTTGGCTTTCTTTGCACTCTCAGTGCACACATGGTAACGAGCACAGAGGGAGCCTGATACAAAGGGATGAGAGAAGCCTCTGAGTGTGGCAGTGAGGCAGGGAAAGCATCGTTGTGTCAGGGCAAGAGGACAGTTTTGGGAAAGCGAGGACAGGACATCCTCCCTGAATAACCCTGACCTCTGCTCGTACTTAAGGAAAAAAGCCCAAACCCCCAAACAAACTAACAATAAACAGCCCACACCAAGAGCTCTGACTTGGTTCATTCATCCAGGCCTTTGAAGAAACACACAGTAAATGGCTTGACATGTCCTGCTCACCACCTGAGCCTTCCAGCTGTCCTGAGCCCTGATGCTGCCACAGCTTTAGTTCATTTCAGACTCCTGGGGAGGTTCCCTTGCTCCTCGGACCATGTCTGCTGCTTTTTCCTGAGGATAGAGGAGGAAGCCCAACAGCGACTGATGCAAGCACTGGCACTGCAGCTGGCAGAGAAGCCTGAGGGAGCTGCTGTGTCCGGTCTGGATCATACCACAGCATTGAGCTTGTAGCCGTGCCTGGTCTGAAGGCTGCCCATAAGAGCTGAGAAGTGAAGCAAGTGGTTCTGCATTTTTGTTGTTTAACCTCCTCTGTTTAGCTGCGAATAAGCATAAAACCCCAAAAGGTTTCAGAAGAAGGTTACTGTGAATAATAGGGCTGTTTTCTTTTGCTTTGCAGCCCACAGCATTGATTAGCTCAAGTAAAATATGTCATCGTGACATTTTATCCTCTTCCTTGAAAATGGATCAAGGCAATTAGCAGGCTGGAGAAGCAGGTTGCCTCAGCTGCATCCTGCCTCACTAGGGGCTCCTGTGAAATCTCTTGCCACTTTGGGACTGCTTGGATGCTAATACGTGGTGTGTAGTTGGGGGTTTTTTGCACATCAGTTTGCTATTGCCAATGAATCCAAGAACAACAGAGACGGATTTCTGCAGCCACCGTGCCTGCCTTTCAAGGGGGCAGTGTGGTAATGCATGTAGTGATTGTTTAATGCCCCAGTACATCTGTTACCTCGGCTGGGGATGAAGCCACGAGCTGAGCAGCAGCTCTGTGCACTAAAACCCACTTGCTGTCCAATCCACCTGACCTGTCTGCCATCAATTCCTGATGGATAAAACAGGAAGAGTACTTTGCTTGCTGCTTTCAAAGTGGGAGGTGGTATTCTGAAAACTGACCCAAATGACTTCCATCGACATTTCTGTTGGATAAATTGGGCTTTCACAGTTATTGTGGAAACTGCTAGCTATTCACAGGAGTAAAGAACTTCTCACCACAAGAAAGAATACTTCCAATAAAAATAATGATTTTTAGTCAATCCAGATATCATGAAGCTTCCTGAATTATATTTTAGCTTTTACCAGGCAGGCTTTCCTTCCTGACATTGCCCACGGGGAGCAGCAGTCTTCCTCCTACCTTATACCCAGTGAGGAATGCTTTGTATGAGCCTGAGTGGGAGCCCCAGTGTGCAAAAGAGACTAGTCTAAAAAATGACAAGGTACAGCTCTTACCAGGCCCTCAGTGGTACTTACAGCTAAAACCACTCCAGTATTTTTTTTTTCAACCCCACTTTCATCTCATTTTCCATGAAAACTATTAACAATGTGACTTTTTTCATCAAATGTTTTCCCTCAGGCTGGAAATTCATTTGCTGCCCTCTTGAAATTCTTGTTTGTTAGACCTCAGGGGATGAATGCAATATTTGAGCCTGGGATACTGCAGTAGCACATGTACAATATTCTGACAAGCAATTGGAAAGTGAATCTATTGTATTTGCATCTCACAGCAGCTGACATTAATGTGCAAAGTTAAAATGAATCCAAGGCATAGCATAGATTTATTTTTTTATCAATACTTAAGCAAGTTGTTTGCTTAGTAATCAGAAAGGCTAATGATGATTAGTTCTGTCTGGAGATACGCTGGCCTGTAATAAGTGGCATTTTTACCTCCTTGCATGAATGAATTATGTCTTAAAGCAGTGAAGGGCTTAAAAAGTAAAAAAAATCTTTCCTTCTAGCTGTGTGTATGCTTCTGGAAGCCTTAGAGATGGTCTGTGGTTTTGTTTTTTTTTTTAAACAGCAATAAGTGCTTTGAAAGCTAAGCCTGTTGGAACATTTGTGCAAGCAGCCATTGGAAAGAGGAATGCTGAGAACAGAGCTGATCCAGAGCAGCAGTTTCAGCCTGGCATGGCCATTACCTGAACTGAGTGCTGAGCAGTGCAGGCCCTTGTCCCTGCATTTGTACAAGTGCTGAGTTGCTCCCCAGAGCCTGTGAGTGGGAATGGAGGGCCTCTGTGTTCCCTCTCCTTCCCGCTTTCTCTCCCTGGTTTCTAGATGCACACAGTGCTTTGAGATAGCAGGGGTGCATGTGTATCCTGACGCAGCACGGGGGGGGGGGGTTCGCAAAATCCCTTAGGGCTCCTTATTTTCCAGTCTCTGTGCCCTTTGTGTCTGAAACTGGAAAAACACTGAAGGAGACATCTGCAACTGGGAGATGAGCAGCTCCCACAGCAATGTGGCACCCATTAAATGGAAGCTCAGGCAGCCTGGGTTACAATATGTCCTTAGATGAGCATTTTCCTATCCAGTGGAGTGGGATGCTATTTTCCCAGCTACAGCTGGTGCCCAGGTTAATTCAGCAGCTCTTAGGAAGGGACTTGCCAATGTTTGGTCCAGCCAACCCTCTGGTTAGAGAGGAACACAGAGAAGAGAGGCAAGGCACTCTGGGCCAGTGCACCAAGCAGAGCTGCAGCAAGGCCAGGGACGTCCCCTGTGCGAAGGGCAGAAGTGGCCCCAAGAGGGTGCCTATGAAATGCTGCCAGCAGCTAAAGCCAGCCGTGCTTTGAGCCTGGTGGCCTGGTTGCACTCCCGGGAAGCTCCTCAGCAGCAGCTGGTGGTGGGATGGGCAGGGGAAGGCAGGGGGTGAGCGGAGCCACTGGCACCTGGCGAATGCCAGAATCCTGCTGGGAAACGGCCACAGACTAAAAAGGCTGCGAGCATGGGGAACACAGGTTTGCTGCTCACGAGGATCATTTCCTGGAGCGGAGGCTGCTTGAAAGGAGAGAAGAGCTGGCACTGCAGACAGTGTTGGGGGATGTTGCTATGGCCACCAGGAAAGTGGAGAGGGGGGGCATACAGGAGTGCAGAGTGGTGGTGATACGGCAGCTGCAAAGCAGACCTCTATTAATCATCTTGGGGATCGTTCCTGCTGATCAGCAGCACAGAGCAGCCCAGCCTCCAGCTGAAACCTCTGAGGAAGTTCTCCTGTTGTTTTGCTGCATGTGAGCACGTAACCTACACTGGTGGTGCAGAAGTGTAAAGAATGTTTGTGCGTGTGTGTGAGTGCATGTGTGCCTGTGTCTGTGTCTGCTGCAGCGTTGTTGAAGGGGAATTTAGTTAGTAACAGAAGCTATGCAAAATTTTTTTGCCTCATTTGGTCCTCTGTAAGGTGCTGCTAGCCAAGCTGGTACGGTCTCTGGTGCAGTGCACTGGGCTTGCACGTAGCTGGAAAAATGTTTTCCATTCCCATGTATTATTCACTATAAGATTTGAATATTTTATCTAAGGCAGGTTCTTGATATTCACGTACATTCACTTTCTCTTTCTTTCCCTTTCCTCCCCCACAGCCCAGAGAACAAGTAAGGTGAAAATACAAAGTCAGTATCTAACTTGTCTCCTGCAAGCCAGGAGAGTGAGAGATGCTGATGGAAGCTGGCTGTAATTGGAAACAACTGTTGTATGGAGAAGGCAAGGCTGGGAGAGATGTAAAAAGCCCTTGTGCTTGCCTCAGTGCTTAGAAATATGTGGATAGTTTATTCCTGGGATGAGAGGTGCCACTGTTGAAAAAAAGGGATGCAGGCAGCAGAAACCTCTTCTCTGGGAGGTTTTCCTGCATTAAGTATCCTTTAATTTCTATTTGTGCTGCATGTAACATTTTGGCACATAACGGGGGACACAAGCTCAAGTTTAAGAACAGTGGTTGAAAGGTGACATGTCTCTCTACAGCTTACAGCCAGTCCTACCTGCTGGCTTTAGTGACCACTGTGGGTTCTGTAGTGCTTGTGAGGGAATTCTGTCACCATCCTGTGTGTATCTGGACACACCACTTGACCCCATGTAATCATGAGAATTTCTAAGTGGTAAATGCCTCTTGTGCCGAATTGCCTTGCCACTTCTAATTGCAAAACCTTCCTTGGGCCAATGGGTAAGCAAAGGAGATTCTCAGACAGCTCAGACAGCAGGTTTTACAAATGTTTTGTAGCCTCTGCTGCTTAATGTGATGACTTAGTTTATTCAGGTGCAAGGCTGGAACAAGCAAATAACCCCTGCAAGGCCCTGCAAATGGCCAGCTCTAATCAGCAAGGTGGTCATGGGCTCATCTCAAAGCTCTGCTTGGCTGGAAGCTGTGTCCTTAAGAAAGGAGGGGATCCTGGAGGCTGTCTAATCTTACATGTAGCATGAGACATCCTAACAGCGTCCCAGCGAGTTCCCAGAGAAATCCCAGCACTGTGGAAGTCAAATGGCTGCAAAAAAGTAGAGGGGTTTTCTTGGGTCTTAAGCCAGACCTTTCATGTTTTTGTCAGTCAGGATGTTCAGAACAGAAATGTTCTGCTTTGAAAACGTGGGCTTTGTTCTCTTACTGGGGATGATGCTGTTTTGGTGTCCAAAGAGCAATCACCAGCGTTTCTGCAGCATCCAGGACAGATCCCCCTCCACTGACATTGGCAGTTGTCACTGGTGGGTTTGCTAACTTGATGCTAGTGGAGAAAACCCACCCCTTGCTTTTTTTGTCCTGTGTAAACACAGTGAGCATTTAAAAATGCATAATTTTTTTGGCTATTATGTGCCAGCTGGACAAATGCGCTTTCTGTTCCCTCCCCTCTGACACCTTGCTGGGGATGAAGACTTGCTCTGTTTAGTTCAGTGAATAAACTGAAGAGGTGTGGGCTTCTTTGCTCATTGGTTTTTCTCATCTCCAGGACTTCTGTTGTGGCATCCGGTCTTCTGGAGCATGCACAGTCTTTAATTACAGCATTATCAGGTGTTCAGACTGAAAAGTCAGCTCAGTGCTGAAGGGCCAAACTGGTCTTTGGGTTTTCCTTAACTGGTGGAGCGCCAACCACTCTTTGGTAGCAGAGGTGGCTGCTTGCAGGAAATAACTCATCAGTAACTTTGGGGAGCTTGCATCACTCTTTCCCATGCAGCACCTCCTCTGCTCCCTTTATTTCTCCCAGGCACTAATCATTTCTTCTTTTCTGACCTTTTATGTCTCCCTTCTCCCAGCAGACCCAAAAGAAGCTCTCAGCACAATGTGCTGATATTCTGTGCTCTCCTTAAAAGTCACAATGCCGAGTAGCCAAGCAGCTGTACAAGGAATGAAACACAGAGCCTGGGTCCGGCTCCTCAGTGCTGGGAAATGTGGTCGTGGGATTTTTTCCTAGTTACAACTCTTTCACTCCCAAGCTGCCTTCGTGCTGCAGCTGTACAAGTGGTTACAGGCTTCACTGTATAAACACTCTTGGTCCTTCTAATGGGAAAGCACTGCGATGAAAATCTCAGTGTTGCAATGGCCTTTCACAGAAGCACAAATAACCTTTCAGAGACAAAGTAACACATGACAGGATTTGCAAAGCTGGTATGTTGTCCTTGTGCAGCTCCAGGTAAATGTAGGGGGTCCTTGCAAATGTGCCAGCCTTTCCCCTTGGAAAAAAAACTTGTCCTTTTCCTCCTGTCACTGAGCCAAACTGTAGCAAACCTCTGGTTTACCTTTCTACTGAAGCAGACCAGATTATCAGCTGGTCAAAGCCCATCTTCTTTTATTTATATGCATTTACTAACTTTAGAGAAAAGGTCATCTCAAACCATGTACAAAGGAACCCTGTTTTGAAAGAAAGTTCATTCCTTTGAGCCCAGAGTTGTGGTTTTGAAGGTTTTCTGTCTAAATACTGGGAATAAACCTCACAGCAAGCTCCCAGATTCATGTAGTGTATTCTCTCAAAATAAGAATCCTTTATTAAAAAAATAAGGGAAGGAAAAAATATTTAAAAGCTCCAATCCCTAACACTACAATATTTTTTTGAAGATTAAAAACTTGCTCATTAGAAATAGACAATCTAACAGGGCCACCTAGTGATACCCCCAGTGACAAGGCACAGCAAGGACCGTGGCAGAACCCAGCCTAATCACCAATCTGCTGCCTGCAGACCAGAAGGAACCAAGAAAGATGACCTGGTGCCTGTGTTCCCAGGCACTCTGGGTTCCCCATCAGAACCTGGCCTCACAGGTCTCTTTACAGCACCTTGGCTCAAGCAGAGCATCTGGTCTGGATGGACTAATGCTGTTTCTAGAGGGAGGGAACAGCCTAGATGGGTGTTGTGAAACAGCCTGCACCAGAACCCACCTCCCAAATCTCAAGATAACACCTTCTCTGGAAAGGAAGGTTACCACATTGCTCCGAGGCAAAACTGTGACAAAACCCAAGTGCTTTTATATGTTTTCCCTTTTTTTTAAAGGCTGTCTGGCAAACCATATAACCACTTTATTGCTTTTTGCTGCCTGATTTCTCTGTGCCTATAAGGGCAGTGTAGTCAGCATAGTTCAGGCTGCAACTTTGCATGAAAAGCTTGGCACTCAGCTATGCTTCAAGGAAGGCCCTTTATTTCTTCTATCAATTCCCCAACAGCCAGATGCACCTCACCTCCTGACTCACAAAACTGTAAGTGTGATAGGGTTCATGCCTGAGGAAGCAAGAAAAAGCTTTGAAACAGCAGAGTTAAAACACTGAGCAGATTCAGTGGCTTCTTGTGGAACTCCCACGTGGGCTTTGTAGCTGGACACTGTAGTCACCTTTTGCAGGAGTACAGGTGGGGAAAACCATCCTGGCTGCTCACCCTGTGAGCATTTGTGGCAGGGCAGTTATCAGCCCTTTCAATGACTTAGGTGGAGACAGCCCACGAGGTTTTCACCTTTGTAGAAGTTGGCAAACTGGCCTAAGAGATCTTCAAGATGTATTTTCTGCTAGGAAAAAGCTGAGCCAGGTCAGCCGAGGCAATCTGTTTCGGCAGCCCACTGTTTCCTGGGACCGTGGGAATGTGTGCATGTTTTCCAAGGAGCAAATTTGGTTGCAGTGATCATCTGATGAAGCCCACGCTTCATGTGCAAGCTGCCTTCATCAGGCATGACCAAGGGCTTGCAGTGCCTACACTGAGACTTGGCAGGGGCTATGCCAGGGGTTTTTACTGCTCTGATGGGTCATGGGGGCTTTTTTGGGCAACAGGAGGAACCCCTGCTGACAGTTTATCACATCATTATCAAGGACTTTGATGAAAATTCATTCAGCTGTCCTTGTGCTGGCTGTTACACTCCTTTCTTCTATGACTCACAGCTCAAATAATAGCATAGGTCTGTGTGTGTCACATTTGCACATAATTTGTACAGATTTGCAAGTGCAAAGATGTATGTGTCCTGGGCTTTATTTGAACATGGAGCTTTTAATTATGGGGAAATTGAAATTAAACAGTCTTCAGAGTCACTTGCTCCACAAGAAGGCAGAATCTCAAAAAATGAGCGGTTTCACTCCATGCTCTCTTTACCTCATTACACTAATATTTGCAGAGGAATATTATATTTGATCAGACATTTTTCATTACTTAGAACAAAACCTCCAGTAGTAAATCTTTAAAGAGGGTTTTTCTTTTTTTTTTTTAATCTGAGTTTTCATCCTAGAAAGACGTGATAACCTCCTTTTGGTTTCCCAATGCCATGGAAAATGCACAGTCACCATCTGTTTTGTAGGACAGTGGAACAGCTGATTGCCCAAGGCTGGTTCAACAGCAGTGGCAGGCAAATGACCAGGACCCTGACTCCTGTGGCGTGCTCTAGGAGCTGGGGCTAGACTCCAGATTGTGCATGGTATGCATGAATCCCGTCAAGTACTCCTAAAGAATAGCATTTTCCATGATTTCTGGAAAATTATTCAACTGGCCAGCTGTTGTCCAGCATGTGCTGTATTAAGTATGATGCATACTTCTCTCCTCTGTCTCTTGCCTGTAGGAACTGCTGCATCTGGGCTCTGGGATCTCAGAGTTACCTGAGCGTGTCTAGGGTGCGCTGCAGGGGAACCTTCAGACCTCAGATGCCACACAGCTGAAAACAAGCAGCAGTCACAACTTTTCATATTAAGGGTTTTACTGGGGCACCCAATACCCAGCATTCACAACCTTCTAAATGCCAATGTAATAACCCAGATATGTGATCTCAGATCAGCTTCAAATATTTTGTGTCAGAACAACATAAGCTGATTACTTTTTCCTCCATTCATTCAGCTTTATTTTTTCTAGGTAAGCAGAATTGCAAGAGCTGGATTTGATATTTAGCTGACTAAGTTCCACATAGCCTGATGGGGCTAATGCAAATGAGGTGCATGGATTGTAATCACCCCTGAGGAAAGAAAGATGGAAATGCAGCGTGTCACAGCTATGAGAGGCAGGGAATCATCATGTTGCTGGGGTCCTGTGCATCTCCCAGGTCCATACAGAGTTCAAGCAGTGCTTAAGACCTATAAACTCCAAAGCAGAGAAGGCCTTTGACTATGTTACAAATTAGCCATGAAATGCTTCTCCTTCAGTGGTTTTCTTCACAAAATATCACTGCTCTTTTTTCAGTGGTCATAGGAGATATCACTCCTGGACTGCTGTTGTTTATGTGGCAAGACAAAACCAAACCCTTTATGCTCAGGGATATCCTGCAATGTTGCAGGTGCCACAGCCAAACTCTGGCTGCACCAGGAGAGACTGTCCTGCATCATGGGCTGGGGCAGAGGAGAGTGGAGCATGAATCCCTATGAGACATCTTGGCATTGTATCATAAATGAGCTACTGGACTTGAGCTTGAATGCTTGGGTTTGAATCCATTCACTCAAACACACCACCTTCCTCTCTCTCGGAGCAGGCAGCAGCTGCTCAGCGTTTCCCACAGCAGCGCACCAGCCGTGCAGCGAGATGCCGTGCTGTGGATGCTGGTGGAAGGGCTGAGGGAGGTGTCCTGCTCTGCTGCAGCTGTGCTTGACAACCCCAATAAAGGAGCAAGCTCAGTACTGGCAGCAATGCCTGAAACCTGGACAGAGAGGCCCTTGGGCAGCTGGCTGGGTGTGAGGGGGAGGCAGGTGGGCAGGAATGGAGAGCTGTGACTCCTCTTGGCTGAGGTGGAGTTTCCCCAAAGCTTCTGCCCTTTCATTCACCTTGTTCTTGGCTCTTTCACCGGCAGCCAGGAAGGTCAAGCCTCAAATATAGATACATACAAATGCTTTCCTGCAATTACACCTGTTGCCAGAGCAAAGGTTGGAGATTTTGCCTGCCACAGTCTGAAACTATTTGAGAGACACAGATGCTATCAAAGCTCTCTTTGCTAATGAGGGTGGTTTGTACTTTTATGTTGCCTTCTGAAAGACTCTTGATTTGACACCCAAGGAGTTACAAGAGTGTCATGCTGATGTCTTTCTGTTGCTGTGACTCCTTGAAAATAGGCTAACAAAGCCACACTAATTCTGCTTCTGCTTCTGCGTCAGACTGTCAGGGTTTCTTGTAAAGCTGTACATGCCCTTTAATAAAAATCTGACTTCATCAGGACAAGAGGTTTTTCTGTGGCAATGATGCCAGGGAAATTGCAGGCTCTTCTTTGCATTTACAGCACAGTAGGGTTGTGATGTAGGAAAGGATGTACCATAGGCCACCCATTATGCTAAATGACTCCAGGCAGGCCACACCAGCAAAACCAGTATCATTTTATTCACAGTCCATCTGACCTGCTGCCCTGGGTACAACACCAGCTGGCTTTGTCACCTGGCTATTGCAGAGCTGCATCTTCTGTTCCTACATTTCCTGTGGAGCACCAGAGCTGTATTGCACACAGGTCACTTGGGGGAGCAGTCCACAGATGAGGAACAGGGAAGAAGCAGGAGGTCAGCACCACAATCACTGCTACCAGGAGCTTCTGCCCCAGCCCTAGCAGGGCTGGGTGCTTAGTTTGCCCCAAGTAAACTGGGACATGACTTTTCACAGGGCAATTCTAACCTAGAATACATGGCTGGGTTTGTAAGCAGAAAGGTTCAAAGAAAATAAACCCTTTGAAGCAACTTGTCCAACCCATTCTGAATGTGTGCGTGTACGTGAGGGTTGCTGGTTTTCCCTGAAGAGCCTCTTCTCTTCAGATTGGTGCATGTGAAAAAGGGAAAAAACCTCCAACCCTAAACACAGTTAGCCTTAATATTCAAGAGCTAAAAATCTGCCCCCACTCAAACCTGTGAGACATTTTCAGCTCACTGAGGCCTCCCTGGCCCAGTGTATCAGAGCGTAAAGCGTGTGGCCAGTGAGAGTGCACAGCACAGATCGATGCTTCTGATACTTCTCCCTGCTGCTTGCAGGTGACCCTGTTGCCTCACATCATCATCCTTGTGCGTGTGCAGATGTACCTGGCAGTGCAAATCAAACCTGGGATTTTCAAGCAGTATATTAAAAGGGGTAGAGCTGTTCTTCCAGGGGAAGGAAACAATGGAAAATGAGAAGTAGCTCAGTGGTTTGACCTTGCACTGACCACGAGCAGCCCTGACTCCCAGCGTTCAGAAGTGAAAAATGAAAAACATTTCTTTCACAGGTCACAGAGTAATGGCAAAGAAAAGAACTATCCTGCCAGCCTTAAGCAGGTGGGAAGGTGTTCATGCCTTGGCTGCAATTCCCCTGCTATCACATCCAGCGGGCAGTCCCATCTGGAATCCAGTCAGAAAATGAAAGCACTGGGTGTGTTTGTCTGGCAAAGAGACCCAGCTCCAGCAGTCACTGGGAGCGCTGTTCACCTGCAGGAATCACACCCTTTTGCTTCCTCCTCTCACCACAAGGTCATGTCCAGGACATATCCCAACCAAAGTTTTGATTTCTCAGGTAAAAATTAACAGGTTTTAATTTGTACTTCTACCCTTTGCCTTTGGGACTTTGCCTGAAATGCTTTCACATGGTGCTTTTACAACACAGATATACAAAAGATAAAACAGAAAATAGGAAGAAAAAAATTATCAGGAATCCGGTCTGAAATCACCTTCGTGGAAGCTGAAAAGTATTGCCCACAGCAGTAAAAGATATCAGATATTTGCATTTGATGGAAAAGTGTTTTCATTCAGCTGTTCAACAGAGTGAGTCTAATGTCAATAAAAACACTAATTCAGAAAATAATTTCCTTCACTGTGTTTGGAAGCTGATGTTCACACTAATATAAATGTGTGCATGTTGACTCTGTGTGTATGCCCCACACACACCAATACTTAATTTTCTTACTGCCTTTCAGCTGCATATTATCTCTTTGCTTCATTTTCTAATTAATCAGCATCTGTAAATGTCATGAGCACGTTATTTATCTTTTCCAGTCACTCATGCAGAAGCTAAATGGGACCCATCCTGAAGAGGGCTCCTCCCTGAAAGCCTTTGCCATATCCCTGATGACTTAAGGACTTTACCAGGCAGATGGCTGAACCTTCCCGACGGTCATCACCTTTGGGGGTGAGAGATGACAAACCAAATTTCTTTCTAAAAGTGTCTTGGGCCCTCTGAACCTTCCTGAGTCAGAAAGAGCTCAGCGTTAGAAACTTCTGAGGCAGCATTGATGCTTTACATTTCTCTGAAGACAGAGAGAACTGCACTTCAGTGCTTTGCTGGGTGGGGGTGTAAAGTTTGCTGCGACTACTCATAGAATTTGATTTCTTTAAAAATCTCTCATTGTGTGCTGACAACTTTCTCTCCCGAGCAAGACTATTCTTTTATATGGTCAGCATTTAAGGCCACGTGTAATAGGTCCCAGAGTAGCCTATTTAAAAGGTGGTTTAAATCAGCCCAACTTCTTGTGGGACTCACACACTCATCCTGTGATACCTTCAAATTCTGCCTTAGCTATATTGCTCTAAAGAAAACAAACAGAATTTGAATGATTACCTAGATGCTAGCTCGCTTGTCTGACGAGCTAGTTGAAAGCCTTTCCATCTTCTGTAACAATTTGTTTCCTTTTTGATTTTTTTTGTTTGTTTGTTGCCACTGACAGATTGTCCAGAGATTGTAACTAAATTCTTTATTAAAATACAGTGGTGTCTCTTCTGAACTGATGTACTCAAGTCAGTACCTAGTATAATCTGAAAACAGTTCAAATTGCATATCTTTAATGTGACAACATTTTGTCTGGTTTTCCACCTTTCTTCAGTTTCCTCTGGAATGCACCCAAAATAGCTCAGTGCCATCAGCAAATCTTGGAAATGGAGCTCAATTTCAAACAAGGGAGAACTGTTTATGGACCTCGCTGCGCTCCTGTCTGCTTTTATTTTAAGCACTCATGTAATGTTCAATTGAGACCAATGCAGCTTCATTTTTAAGCCAGTGTTTAGGTATTAATGACAAACTATGAAGGCCTCACACAGCTCTGTTATCTTCTGCATCCATGAACCCTGGTCCCACCCAAAAGACGCAAATATTTCTTGAATGGACACTGACTCCCAAGCTGCTGAACACGCTGCCGGCACTGCCTTGGTCCTGGAGCTTGGTATTCCTATTGCATAAAACACTTGCAGATTTCAAAACCAGTTTAAGAAATATTTCTGTTATTTTTTTTTCTAATCCTTAAACCAGTGGCCTGGGACTTTGCCTAGATTGCAAATACCAAAGAGCTGATTGAAATGCTCTGGGCTCTCCTGACCTCCTAAGGAACACTGTAATCCTTTTGTTACGCAGGCATTAGTTTCTCCTGGGCTGTGACGATTTATAGATATGAGGGGGTAGTGTTTTCTCTGTGAACCAAAAGCTGTACAGCTTCTTTCAGGAGGCAGGAGCTCCTCTGGGCCTTTGGGCCTTGTGGATGATGGCTGGGTTTGTCACTTGCAGCTTTACAGCAGTGCTGCTCCTCATGGGCTGCAGTGGGCGTCACTGCTGTGCATGCACCCAGCCTCCTGCTGTGATTTTAAGGTTCATGATTGCTTCTTGAGGGGGTGGATTTCCCAAATACACATGCACCAGGTGTGGGTGGTGCAGCCAGCTAAGCTGGTGTTTATGCACAGGTAAGTCTCTGTTCCCAACCAGGAGCAAGACTGTATGGAGTAACAAGGGTGGCAGCCTCCTTTCACACTCCATTTTCAGAAATAGGCTAGAGCACAGCTGCTCTGCCACTTGTCCCCAAGTAAGTCTGGACTGTGGCAGGGAAAGGGCAGTGGTGTCCTCAGAAGAAGTGATGGCCAGGAAGGGCCAACATTTGCATTGCCCTGCAGTCCCCTTCCATAGGCATCATGTGTTGCATGTGGAGCATCCCTATCCTAAAGAAGAAATATCCCCTTATCAGCACACTGTGGTGATTGCAAACAAAAAAAAAAGAAAAAAGCAGCCCAGGGCTGAGTGAAAATGCCAAATAAATTAAGACTTCTTGTCACAAGCAAAGCAGTCTTGACTCAGGGATTTAATTTAATTCAATTCAATTCATTTCCGATTAACAGAAACTTTTAATAATTACTTTGGCTATCGAGGAGAAAGATAAGGGGCTGATGGATAAAACAAACCCTGAGGGAAATGTCTTTTTTCCCCTTCCCAAACTGATCTTCAGCCCAACTCTGCTCCTCCACCTTTCCTGGTCCCCATGTCCCTGCATGTTGCACTCAATCCCTCCCTGTCCCTTTGGGTGAGGTGACAGGTGGCACATGAGTTAGCGCTGGTTCGTAGCAGGTTTTTCTCTGCTGACCCATGCCACCCACTGTTCCTCATCCTCTTGTGGGTCCTTCGTGGGCTGCAGTCCCTCCAGGGTCCTCCTCAGCAAAGAGATCCACCGTGCAGGTGGGTGTCTCCAGCCTTGCCCCCTGCTGCTTGCCTCCCCTGTGTAACTTCCCCAAATTTTAGAAGTCACAGCAGTAAAGTGTTGTTGTCCCTGTAATGTCCAAATTTATTCTCTTCCCGACACATGAAGCCTTTTCTTCAAGTAAGGTTATGTCTCTTTTCCTTGAGCCGCTGCAGGTTGTCCCTGTCGCTGCTGGGGCGGCCGAAACAACACACGTACACACGGATTGTGCTTCAGTGAAGGGCCAAAGAGCATTTATTTGACAAAGACAGTCTTTTTTACACACACTTGGTATGTTATCACCCGTGTTACATATCCATTGGCTACTAAATTACTGCAATAGATTCATTGGCTACATTAACTACAATATACTACCACTGGACACCTATAGCGTAGGCACTCAAGCATTTAGAAAAATACCAGGTGCAGCTGTATGTTGCTGGTTTTCTCCTTCTATTGTTTGGATTTCTTGCTTCTGTTGATACTACATTTTCAAGGGTAGAAACTAATAGTTTTTCTTCTCACGACCTTTTCTCATGAATAGAAGCTAACCATCTCCAACTTAGGATCTGTGAAGCCTTCAGACTGTCTGCCGACCTCAACACGTCCCCACTGGCTCAGGGGCTTTTTCTGCATTGCTGGTGGTCTTCAAATTTTTTAGTGTTTCTTTTTCCAGGTGGAAGTGCTAAACTTGTAAGATCTGAGCTCTCACTTTGACAATTCCTGGCTGAATAGCTTGTATTTTGACACACATCAAAACCTCTCTTTTTCAAGTATTCAAGGCAGATTTTAGGTGTGTGACTCTTAGATATCCTCTCTTGGGTTTACAAGAGAAATTTGTGGAGGGTGTGCTCAACTGAAGGAGCACTTCTCTGGAGTTTACTGTTGAAATGAAAAGGTGTGGATGTTCTCTGGAAAATACAACCTGCTCAGCACGTAGAGCAGTACCCCTGAGTCACTGTGATACAAAAATAGCTGCTATCTCTTTTCCTCTGTTCCTCTTAAGAGACTCAAGACGCAGCAGTCTGTTTATATTGATTAATTAGTAACTGTGCAGCTTACTACAGTTCTCAAACTGGGAACTAGCTAGGAATGCTTAAACAAACACGACAAAGGATTGTAGCAGAGATATCTGCAAGACAGTCATGTAATACAAAGAATTATTTTTTTGGTAATGAGCTCACTGACAGAACCATGCTTCCTATCTACATCTAGAAATGGATAAGGAGCAATTTTCTTGGCCATTTAATAATGTAGGGAAGATACTGGCAACATGTCTATCATTCAGGTCAAAATACCCCAACTTTGTTGTTTGCATTCGGATACAGGTATAAAAATGCTCCTCTTTGGTGGGCTGAGAAGTCTTTGCAGATGGAAAACACTCCAGTCTACGACCTCCACTCCACTGACCCAGAGAAATACTTTTGTCATTCTTCAGATATCGTGTCTTTGAGAAGAGACCTTTCAGCTTTATCTCCACGTTCCTAGATCCCTTTCAGTGCAGGTAGGTTGCTCCTGTACAAGTTATTTTTACAAAGCCGTTTGGTATAAAGCAAATACCCTTCCTGACTGAAGCAAAATGTACGTACACACTCAATGAATGCATGCTTTCCTGAACTAATGGCCATCCTCACGATGGCTCTGCTGTGGCATGGAGGAGGGGGGAGGCTGACACAGGCTGCCACTTCTACAGATGGGCTCTTCAGAGATTGCTCCCACATGTTAGACAGCACAGCAGGCAAGGTCATCCTTGCTGCAGAGCGTGTGTCTGAAATCCCTTTCCAAACACACTTTGCTGCTCACAGTTGGCCTGGTGGGAATGATCTGTGTCCCCTTCTGATGCAGTTAGCTATCCTCAGAGGGCTCAGAACAGGCAGAAAACGGTGGGCAGTCTGTCCGTTCTATGCCTAGAATATGAACTCCTAGACACAGGGCACTGATACTGCAGATGCCCTGAAAAGCCCCAGCAGTTGCCTTCTGGATGCTGCAGTTGCCCTGGGGCTCGGGGGATCACTGCCAGCTGCCTGCCAGAGGGTGGCAGGAGGCGGACATTGCTCACCCCTCTTCATTACCATTATTCCACCCATAAAACACGCCTCTCTCCTTGGGCTGTTCAACAGCCTGTGAGCAGCCCATCCACAAGTGCCAGCTGTTTCCTCTGCTGGTTTCCATCACAGTGTGGGCACAGCTGCACCATGGTTTCAGCAAGTGCTCACCCCTGAGTCTCTGAGTGTTTCACCTTCAGCTATTGAGAGCTGGACATTTGCTTATCTAATCTGAGGCTTGTTTTCTGAAACTTACCTCTGTTAAAACATGGCTTTTCTGTTAAGTTCTTTGATCTACATTGTGCTGCTTTGGGAAAGGCTGGGCCAGTCCTGTGCTGCTCTATGTTACTTCAGTGCAGTGCTGGTTGGTGTACCCTAATTTTTCTGGATGGGCCAGGAAAAGTGGTAGCAGTTCTTATTAAGTCTAAATATTAAATATTATTTGGCTGCCCCTCATGAGGATTAAACCACAGGGAAAATGTACAACACTTGGAGCAGGAGCCCAACCAGTGCCACGTGTCTGCAAAGACACACTCACAAATGCTTTTTCATCTAAATCCCAAGTATAAAATAAGTAAAAGGGAAAAAACCCCAAACAACCAAAGAAAAAAGCCCACCCCAACCAAAAAAAAACCCAACAACCAAACCCCGCAAAAGGAAAAAAACCCACAGATTTCCTCAGCTGTATATTAATATCAGAGCTGTTTACTTACACGTGTAATAGCTTGGGACCTGACTGTGCTGCAGTAATTGAACTTCATCTTAGGGATGAAATAAAAGTCGTTTTCATGAAAAATTTCTCTGACCCATCTACAGGCAAAGTCACTGCTAGCTTTTTTATCTTGTCTTCACGTCCTGCTGAGATAGCAGTGCTGAAGCCAGAAGTTGCTGAAATGAAAGGATTTGCTGTCTGTTTTGTCACAGTAAAGGGTAGTGGAAAGGAAACATTTGAGGATGGTGACTCCAAGAAGTCATCCCAGCTTTAGTTTCTGTTGCAGGAGTGCCAGACACCTGTTAAAATCAGCTCTCATATCCCTTGAAGGTGACATTCATGGCAGACAGATCCAACTCCAACTTCTATGTGCTTTACTAGCAGTAAAAAGGCTTATTTCCTGAAAACTTTTATTAAACTGTTTGGAATATGTTTGCAGGGAGAAAACAACCAGAAAACTTTTAACATACAACAAATTGAGCTGGATGTAGCTATTTGCTGCTGATTCTGTTCTTTCAACTGCACCAGCCTTGGGAATAAACCAAACCTGTTTTAAAGAGCAACACACTCCCAGCCCTTAGACGTAGAAAAGCTTTTTAAACTCAAAGTTTAAAAGAATTACTCAAAGAATTACTAGAGAGCTTGTAGCAAAAAGTAGTGCAGACCTGTGCAAAACGTCGCATTCCTTATACCCGAGGAAAGCAAGTGATGCAACCTCACTTAGCATTACAACTGACTGACACTGACAGCTGAAGTTAAAATAAAATGATCACCTACCAGCAGAATATCTGAGATCTTTGAACATGATGCGTGCTGACTTCCTAGGAGTCACCTCTGTCTATTGAGCATTTTAAAGAATGGAGCTTCTTCATAAAGAAGTGGGAGGACATTTCTGTTCTTCCTCCCCAGCAGCTGTGTTGTGTCATCAATTACACATGAGAGGCCAGTTTTGCAATGAGAGCAAATGATTGTTATTAACCCTATATTGGTGAAAATAAGATCATTCTGATTTATACCAGCAGGATTTTCTTTCATCCATTTCTGTCATGAGTCCACTCACGGATGTGTGTAGGGACCTTAACTCTTAGGGATTTTCATGGCACAGGCATGGCAGTGAGCTGTACTCTCTTGAGTACCCCACTGCTGTACTCCAGCCCTTGCCACACAAACTGCTTTGGGCCGTGGAAATACCACAGCAGAACCAGCAGGTTCTTGGCCCAGGCACCAGTGATTTACCAGGTTATTATCCCATGCCAAGGACAGCAGCCAGCTGAAGTGCTCTCTGCTGTGGGAGGAGACTGAGCCAAAACAGCTGTGCAGTCAAGGATATGAAACTGGGGAGAAATTGGTACAGATTGGTCCAACTCCCCCCACAAACCTGACTCCATTGAGGATGAGAAAGGTGGATTTCCTAAAATATGAAAGGAATGATTCATTCTACCATCATTAGTGGCTGAAGGCAAACACTCAACGCGATTGAATTAACAAAATTACCACCTTTATAATGCCATGGTTGAAGGCTCTCCAGGGAAGACACTGACTCATAGGACCACTCTTGCTCATCCTTTCCAGCCCGAGCAGGAGAAGGACCTGTGTGCAGAGGTATGACACATCTGAATCTCGAGCAAATGAGGGAGGCACCCTTCTTTCACATGCTAATTTCCATGTCAGGGACAAACTGATATGCTGGTCAGTTCCAGGATTCTGAATATGAGTGTTTGCATTAGTAAATTAGGCAGCCATATCGTGCATGAATTTTCAAGTTCTCTTCTTGTCTTCCTCTTTGTTTTAAAAATAAAAGGTCAAAAGTAGAGCTGATCAAGGAACTTGAGTGGGAAGGGGGATGAAATTGATATCTAAACCAAAAATTTGGAGGGAAAAATAATTCTCTTGCGTCTTCTTTTTGTTTTGTTGGGATTTTTTACTTTAAAATGAAGGGAGGGAAGAAGCTCACCAGTTTGGGCCTAAGGAAGGCCTTTCGTATGAAACCTGCTCTGCGAAGTTTGGGGGTTATTGCATTACTTTTTCAATGCATTTTCACAATTTATGTTTAAAAATTTTATTCCCAGGTGAAAATATGAGAGGACTATTATATTTTTATTGAGAAAGCCAAAACAAACTGGTCTCTTAACATCTTTGTTTTTGACAAAAGGAGTTAATTTGATTTGCTCTGTGTTTCTGCGTTCTTTTAATAGAGATTTGTGTTTCTGGTCAATTTTGTTATAAGTCTACGTCAATGCAATCAGTGCATAGTAATAAAGAAGAGAAAAATAAGGATCTATTTTCATAACTCTCAGAAGAATTTTTTAAAAACTTGTCTTTCTGCTTTCTAGTTAATTGAAAGTGTCTTCCCCTGACTCAGTACTTTCAAGGAGAAAACCAAAGGGCATCTCCTGGACTCAGTTCCCATGAAGAAATGTGCATGGTAGCCACTGTCCACTGCCCGCAAATGTATTTTCTGAAGGTCTCTCCTGGCATTTTTCAAATTAGTTTTGTTTTGTTTTGTTTTGTTTAATCAACCTTGGTTTTATTTATGCAGTTTAACATGCACACAAATAGCTGCATATAAACTGTAACATGAAATTACCCCATAGCCAAATCCCTGTTAACAATCAAAGTAAGCACATCCTTTTTCCTTCTCGTAAGACCCCAAAATATCCCCACACCAAAGCAAAATAAACCAAAAATCCAAATCAAACCCCACCAAAAAAAAACCTCCAAAAAACCAAACCCCAGCGAAGTCTTATCAACATTTAGAAAAATAATAGTTAGGTTATAATGCACATTAGAAAATTGAATCTCTTCTTGTCCTCTTCCACTTGAGGGACCAGACCTTGTCTTTTTCATGGTGGTATCCTACAGAAAAAAAAGGTAACCAGATCAGATAAAGGGCCTTTTTTAAAAACCTACTTATCATTATTTCTTGAAAATGTGCTGAAATTGCAGTAACATGTTCTCTAATAAATTTACAAGCAGTTGTGCCATTACTTCTCACTGTGTATCTACACAGATTCTTGAGGTGTGAAAATAGGTAAATCCTGGCTAAGGAAATCAAATTTTTTGCTGTCTTGTAATAAATGGGTTATAAAAACGTAAGGCATGCGATAGTGTCCCTGTGTGGGGGTAATACTTATCTGCAGTGATAGTTTAATTACTGATACACATGGATGTTAGAAGAAAGTTTTTTGCCTTAGGGCATGTGTGGAAAGCTCAGTAACAGAAGTACCTGCATACTTTCCCAACTGATCTTCCGTGAGATGGAATAAAGACAAAATCTAGGTACATACACTCTGGACACACATCACAGGAATTTGAAGGATTATAAGGACAAGGAAAAGATCAGAGTGGGACAGTAGAACCTAGGGTGAGTTTCACAGGGCCATGCCAGAATCCTGTGTAGAACCCTTACAAAGTACCACCATACCCACCTGCGTTACACCTGCTTTGAAGCAAGGGTCTCAGTCCAGGACTCTGCTGTACCGTGCCCTTCTTAGTAATTTGCTGACATTTGGTTACTGGAAACAAAACGTGTATCTTTTTATGCTTTTGTACATCCACATTCTCTGAACTAAAATGTATTAACTTGAAAATTCTGTAGTTAGATTTTTATCCCTCCTTTGTGCTTGATTCTGGAAAATGCTCCCTAGGTCAGTCAGGTCAGAATGAAATTACATGTCATTTTTAAACTAACATAAAATGTTCTTATTCAGAGGAAAAAACTTATGGACGTAACATCCCCCTCTATTCCCCTCACATTTTCCAGTGATGCCTCCCAGGGATGAGAAATGCACTATTATTTACATTGCTTGCTGGGATTCTGTTTCTGGGAGACATTTTTTGGTTTAAGTGCTCCTTTGGTAAATCCATATTTAGTTGTATTTTTACCATGAACCTGATATCAAGAAAATGCAAGTCCCCAGCTAATGAAAGTCTCCTTTGACCTCTGCTTTCAAGAGACACTGAAAGAAGCACAAAACAAATAATACACTTTCTTTACTGTTATTGTGTCATGCTCCATAAGGTTTTTCTTTGAACTTTCCCCTGAAACTAAAAATAACTTCACAGCCAGAGCGAACGTAGCAATTTTTACTTCTGTGTACATCTCTCCAGAGCGTAACAAGACGCTGCCTATTTCCGTATGAAAACCCAGGGCAGCACCTGGCCCGGGTGACGCTGTCTGGGGCTGCCCGAGGCCGCACAGCGTGCTGCTGCAGACATCTCTTGGTAGCTGCAGGCTGAGGACAGGACTGGCTCCCACGCTGGGAGCGAGCCCCAAGCAAAGGTGGCAGGCAGGCGTCAGCAGAGGTGAAGGACGAGAGAGGGGTCTTCTGTATGTATCTTATTGAAGGTGAAGGGTCCAGGGAGAAAAGGGCCACAAAATGGAGGGTACAGAGGTTTTTATATGGGAGGCTAAGGGGCGGGGAAACAGTAGCAGCCAATAGGGTGAGGGCCAGGGGGTGGAGAATACATTGAATGATAGGGAAAGAGCCAGCAGGGAAAGGGCAAGGAGGGGCAAGGGAATAGGGAACCAATGGGGTGTCTAGTGAAGGGGAACTTTCTAGAACTTATACATAGTTAATAAGGGGAAATGCATATACATGAAGCTATACATGAAACAGGGTGGAGAACTCAAACCAATAAACTCAGAACATGCAAACTAGGAACAAGAAGAAATGTGGGTACTCACAGTAACCTAAATAGGGGAACTAGACCTGGGTGTCCTGGGGGCCTGTCCACCAGCCCTCTGACTGGTCTGCAGCAGTGGCCACGGCCACATGCACCACAACACCCGGGTGGCTGTACTCACTTGACCTAGGGCACCATGGATGTGGAACCTGGCAGTGAAACTGTCCCCACTGCCTGTGCTGCTGCACAAGTACTGTCTCTGCAGAGAGCTGAAGGCAGGGGTGATGCTGGGCTGATCTAACACGGTCTGCTGGGTGAGGGGCTCTGTGCCCTGGGAGCAGTGACATCTGTGTGCTGCAGGATCACTCATATTCCCAGCCAGACCTTTCACAGACATGACACACATGCCTGTGTGCCATTGCTCTCAGCCTAGGAAACACTATTGCGCCTGGCACTTCTGCTTTTTCTGTTGAGGTGTTTGGTTTTTTTTCTTTTAACAATAGTAGAAAAAATACCAGGAAATATTTTCTTGGTGTTTCACTTTTTATGACAACATTTACAATACTTTCTGTTGCAAATTTGTGTTAAGAAAGTTCTGCAAATGAATATTGCCTTAATGTGAACTCCTAACTTTCTCCCGAGGGGAAAGTAATGTGTTTTTCAAGATATGTTGTAGTCCTTTCCTCAGTGTTTTTCTCTCATGGAATCCAGTATAACACGCCTTTGTTTTCTGGATTGCCACTTCTCTTTGCTACTGTCCTCTTTGAAGAGAAAAAACCCAGGAAATAGACTGAGATATGGGTGAGGAGAAATAAAATAGAAAGTCTCTCCCAGGCGTAAGTTGCACTTTTTAATATTGGTACTTTTGGGAACCTCAAAAAAGGAAATATTACAGTGTGTGATTTCCCACATCCCTGCTTTTGACAGTCTCTAATGATGAGTATTCAAAAGCATTTTAAATTCAACCTATAGAGTATCAGAAAAAGATAATTATCATTCTGAGGTTTTAAATTGCTTTCCAGTAAGATCCAGTGGGGAATTCCAGATGGATCATGCTTGTCTTTTCAGGGGTGAGTGGAGGACAACCGCTGGATTTTGAATCTTGCCGTTTTCAGCTGGTTTTGAATTAGGATGTATTTCAGAGAACCTGAACTATGCAGGGGTGGTGGGAAGATGTTCCTCTTCAGTGTGGTATGGGTCAAACACAGATTTTGACCCTGGATCGCTGTCATTTAGGAAGTTTAGAGACTTGACCTTAGGTATCTCCTTTAGGCTTTCCTTTAAGAACTTTGCATCGTGATGACAGATTGAATGTCAGCTGGTTTGGAAGGTACCTTATGCTAGGGGGACAAGTTTTAAAGTTTTGCTAACTCCAACTGGATTTATTTAAGTGTGTGTATTAAATAGCTGCAAAAGGATTTTATTCACAAAGATTTTGTGTGGACTTAGAGAAGGCAAGATGAGCAATATGCATTTCTGTATTTTATATGTGTGTGTGTCTGTGTGTGTGTGTGTGTGTGCGTAGAAAAAGGGATAGGAATACTGGCAATTCTCTGTGTTCACTCATAGGTGGCACTAGCAATTCTTGTAACTCCTGTCTTTGGAGAGTAAGTAAAATAATTTTTACTTTTCTACCAATAGATGGAAGTAGTAGTGTCTTTGCTACTTGTGGACTGACTCAAGGAGCAATGCTTTCCTCTTTCTACCTCCATTAAATTAAAAATTAAAATGCAAGTAAACAGTCCCCCACATCCCAATTTTCCCACCAACACCTCTCAAAGAGCAACCCTCTCCCCTAAAACAATAAACAGTATTGAGTTTATTTCAATACACAGCCAGAAAAGGCTAGCAGAAGGAAAAGAAGAAATCAATGTGATTTTGAAGGGAGGATGCTGGCATTCTCCTGTTCCCAAACAAGCTGGAGAGCCAGATAGCCTACCTCTATCCCTCATTTTTATACCTCTATCTTTCCATCTGAAATCAAACCTTGAATGTGATGCAGCACAGTGACCATGCTGCCTGCCAGCTGCTCTCAGGTGTTCATTCTATCCTCATCAGTATTCTTGAGATAATGCTAAATGCATGAAAATTAGGGCAAATGGTCTAATTTCATCACATTTAAATTAGGTTACATTCACCTCTGATAGCTAAACTTAGAAATTGGCCTCCTTAGTCTCCCAGCATTTTTACCTCCTATACAATGCAGATGTTGCTGTTTTAATTGGAAATTATCACTCATGCAGGGCTGATGGCCTCATAGATTGATGTTACTGGAAAGAAGCACTTCAGGAGAAGGTGAATGAGGCACTGTCCAAAATGAAAGGATGTACTGAGAGCCCCTGAAAGGGTGAATACATCTCTTATTAATGTACAGCAAGGGCACCAGGATGAATGGGGCTGTGTGTGTATCCCTTCGCTTTTTGATGGACTGAATGAATTAGGCTGGCTCAAAGGTTTATCAGTTCCCTTTCTTGGCTGAGTGAGTTTTTCCTTTGACAGAATAAGGGAAGAGACCCAAAAGTTATCGCTGTATTTTTCTCACCTCACATTCCTTGGTTGCCTTTCAATGATAATATGTGCATATGTGTGTTCATGAGGAAAGAAGAGCCCGAAATCTGCCCACATGGGAAAATAATTCCTATCTGTAAGAACTAGCTGAGCAACCCAGCAAGCCAGCATCCTCTCAGATACTCTGCAGCACTGAAAACAACCTCCTCTCCAGCTCTGTTCCCACCATACAGCTTAGTGCTGCTTAAACACCAAACACAGGAGCCCTATACACAGAAAAATTTATGGATTGCCCACCATTCTCTGCTACATATTATTTTCTGTCTCCCAAGGGTCATGAATGGTACCCATAACAAGGCTTTTTTGCATCTGTCTGCCTTGCTGTGTAGGGATTCCTCAAGTAACTCCCCTGTTAGGAAAGCTTTGCAAACCCCTAAACTGCTCACTTGGATCTACCCTGGCAAGGTCTCCTGCGTGGCCATACCTTGGGGAAGTGCCTTCCAGCGCTGGGAACATTTCACTCCATCCCAAAACAGCCTAGATGAGTCTCCTCCAGTAGTTAATTTTCAGTAGGGCCCCCAACGTACGGATCTTCGTGGAGAAGAATGTGAAAAAACCAAAAAGAGTGGTTTTCAATATAACTATCAAAAAGAAAAGTTTTAGTTTTAAATAGCCATCTTCCCTTTCCTAAGAATGATTTTTCTTGACAGCTTTTTAAAATTGTTCATTCTCTGTATTGCTTTGACTTTTAACACCATCCCTGTACCTGATGCCTGCAATACTCATTTACACATTTTTATTGCCTATAGTAAAAAGAAAAAAATGAGTGAAAAGCAAATAATACTGAGAAATAATGAGGATTTTGCTTGTTTTCAAGGACAGTAAAGCAGGTTGGTCAAGACAGGTTGATATACCCAACAAAAGGATGAGCTCTGTGGTACTAAGGGCTATAGTTTGTTAACTTTATGAAGTTCAGTAGCCTAACATTAGTTTGTTTGGCTGGGCTCTTTTTTTTTTTTCATTTGCTTAATTTTTCTCTAGTCTGAGGATCTCTGCAGAGCTGCTCCAGAATTTTGCCTTTTTGATAGTTAGAAACCTTTAGTTTCCATAACATTCATTTATGGCTACTATATTGTTATTATAACTATTTTTCGCTATCTCTCTCCTCTTGGAGTCTGTTTATTTTTCATTGTGGAGCACAGAGCTGTTGATGTCCATTTGCACTCTGAAGATGCCTGTGATTATAAAGTACCACATTGTCTACCATATTACCTTAAAAAAGCTATCATATTTACATAGAGAGCAAAAAGAAACACTTTTTCAGAGACTGGTGAAGAGTTACATGGTGAGAAGGTGCATCCTCAGGAAGCACATCTGTGCATGCCAGCCTGTGTTTGTTTGGTCCGCTGGACACTCTAATATTTGTGTTCCTAGGCTAGTGTATCAGTCTTGGGTTGTCTTTGTCACAGTCATGCTAGCAATGGAATATGTTTCTTTATCACCTGAAAAGATCACCTGAAAAGCAGTTTTCTGATGTAGAGACTGGACGAACAAAGGCTGCCTCATTCCATGAAAAAAGGTTATATTATTTTCAAGATATATCCTGTTCTACCTGTCTAGAAACCTGCAAATTTAGCTCCTAAAAGTGAAAATATTTCTTAGCCAGCTCCCCAATGGTTAGAAAACTCACCTAAGAGGAAAATGCCCAGCTTCAATTCTCTACTCCACCCTGCTGCAGTGTCACACTTAAACCCAAGTTACTCATTTACTGTCAGTCAGTGAACAGCTTCTCAGTGGTTCAAGTAGCATCCACTGGGTGCGCTGGTTGTGCTCAGAAATCTCACCCAGAGCGTGAATAACTTTGCTGTGAAATGTTTCCATTTGGAGGAATCATCATGAATAGCTGTGTTGTCAAAACAATCCCTGCTGGCGCCTGATGAGCGACCAAGGAGCTCTTACACAAATGCTTGCAGGAGTGTGCGCGGTGGGGACAGTGTCAAGTGCTGATAAACATATTCTCTTGTAAATCATGCAGAAAGCTGATTAACTCTCTGAACCTACAGTGCAGGGAGTGCCCTCAGCTTCCTCCAGAGTCATGGAGAAATGGGAGCCATCTCCGATGGGGGGACACCAGCCTGTGACCGCTTATCTGTGCTCCTCGTAAATACAAAAAACTGTAGGACAGCAGCTCTGGGAAAGCCACCTGAAGGTCAGGAGTGCCTGTGGCCACACAGGCCTTCAGCCAGATCCACATTCAGCCATGAGCTGAATCCAACTGAAACCAGTGAGAGCCCTTCCCGAGCAACACTCAAGAGCAAGATCGTGTCCCAGCTACTCAATATTACTGTTTCCACACTGAGAGTAACTTTTTTCCCCATTGAAACAAGCCAGTCAATAGTAATGCCAAGGAAAAAAAGCACTTCTGAATGATGCAAGGGGAAAATTACTGGACTTAAAAGTTTTATTTCTTGTTCATTGAACTTGAATTCAAAAGCAAAATCAGTCTGGGGTGGGGAGTGTTTGTATTGATAGCTGTTGTGTGAAGTCGGCTTTGACATCTATTCATTAGTACTCACCTGAAAATATAAGTTTCTCCTTGCAATGTTTTAGAGACACACAGCTTAAAATCACAGGTCTACCAAGCACTTTTATTTAAAAAAAAATACCACTGCAAATAGTATATATCTGAAATACATTAAAGGGAAAAACCCGCACTTTCACTTTCCCAGACTGAGTGTTTAATTCTATTTTGCACAAAATTTTGAATTTGCATCTCCCATCAATAGAGGAGAAAAAGGTATTTTAGGAATGGCAGAGCCCAGCTGGCAGTGTGATGGACAAAGAGAAGGGGCTCCCCAAACTCATTGCTCGGATTTTGATTTTAAGTTACTGTGCCCTTAAGAGAAACAAGAATTCATTGGTTCCCACACTAATGCTGCTCAACAGCTACAAGGCAACCAGAAAAGAAATGTAACCCCACTTGCTGTCTTGTACATATAGAAGAAACCCCGAACTTAGACAGTCCAAAGTCAAGCCAAGGCATTGTCCTGAGTGTGGGTATTGCTGCCCTGGTAAACAGAAACTGAGACTTTTGATAACCAGGAATATTACTAAAGTAATAAAAGTTCATGGAAGCTGCAACCAGAGAGAATTTAGATACAGAATAATTAACCATGAAATTATGATCTCAGCCAAGAAAGAAGTGCCAAGATTCATTCAACTCATTTCAGGGACTTTTTTTCATGGTCATTATAAAGACAGATAGGAGAAAAACGATCTTATCTTTCATTTCTCCTCCCACTGTGCGAGAGAGTGACTGCCATTACTTTTTGAACGGATTTCTCTGAAATTACATTCATTGGTAAAAAGATAAGACAGTTTAGGGTATAAAAAAGAAATAACAAGCCTGATTCGTTGATGTCAGCTGTTCTCAACAGTATCACAGGGATTTGTGCCCAAAGATCAAAGACTGGAAAGTCCCATCAGCTGATGGCGGGGAGGCAGGTGCAGTACGACATCCCTGTGACAGTACTTATCTCGTGGTCAGGCCTGACTCAAATTCTGCAGAACCACCTGGAAATTTTCAGGACTTTGAATCGACCTCGATTTTTAAATTTTTCCTTATTTTTTTCCATCTATGTTGATCTGAAAATCACTGTGAAAAGGACTCTGTGATTAGACCTGTGGAAGTTGAACATGTGTGTGGGTGCTCCAAACTATTCACAGTGGCCGTGGGCTGGAATACAAGAGTGGGTGAAGTTTTTGCCGCAGAGGAAAAAGCATTTTAAAAATGGCAAATAACTTAAATAGAGACCATACCATCTCTGAACATTTTTTTTTTGTTTCCTGAGAGATGCATTTCAGCTTTTTATTTTGTGAAATATCTGTCTTATAGATTGTACTGTAAAATTCTTTTTCATGGCTGAATCATATAAAGTTAAAATTAAATATGATAACACAGAAATTAAAAAGGGGGGCCAGATGGAAAATCTGGGGAAGCACAAAAGCACTGTGCAGTTGGTAAGTGTTAACCAAAAACAAAAGCCTGTCGACCCAGAACTGACATGTCCAAGTGCAAGAACAGAGACAAGGCCTGCTCTGGAGGAATAAAAAATGGTGGCAAAGTCAGAGGCTGATCTACAGCTACTCCATGAAGAAGCTGTGAGTAGCCTTTGGATATGAATCCTAAAATAAGGGTAGAAACATTTAAGGCTGAGAGCAACATGATGTTTCTTACTGAGGGCAGAAGCTACACATATGGATAGACTTTACATTTTTGCTGATATAGAACTTGGGTTTTTTTACAAGAGCATGACAAACCATGCTTAATAAACACTATCTCTGTTGCAGTTAAATTCTCTCTCCAACTCGAAAGAAAAGATTATGTCTTTCACAGAATCATCGAGTTTGGAAGGAACCTTGAAGATCATCTAGTCCAACTGTCAACCCAACACCACCACAATCACCTCTAAACAGTATCTCCAAGTGCCACATCCAGACGCCTCTTCTGTTCCAGAGACAGTGACTCCACCATCTCCCCAGGCAACTTATTCCAGTGCTTGACCTCTCTTTCAGTGCATATTTTTTTCTTAATATCTAATCTGAACCTTCCCTGACATACCTTATGGCCATTTCCCCTCGTCCTTCCACTTGAGACATGACAGAAGAGCCAGACCCCCACGTCACTACGGCCTCCTTTCAGGTAGTTATAGAGGGCAACACAGTTTTCCCTGAGCCTCCTTTTCTCCAGGCTAACCACCCCCAGCTCCCCCAGCTGCTCCTCACAGGACTTGTGCTCCAGACCTTTCACCAGCTTCATTGCCCTTCTCTGGACACAGACCAGCACATCAATGTCTTGTTTGAAGTTAGGGGCCCAAAGCACACAGTACTCAAGGTGGGACTTCACCGGCTGTTAGTGAATTTCTAAACAGAAGAGGGAAGAAAACTGCCTGCAGCTTCTGAGTGCAGTGTACATTGGTGACACTCCAAGGAATTTCGATTTTAGTAAGCGACAATGGAACATGAATAACAGAACATTTGCAAAACATGACTTTACTGTGACCAGAGCATTTTCCCACTGTTTATAATTCAGGGAAGAAGGCAAAATTAATCTGGGGGGCGGGAAATGTGTACCATGTGGAATTAGTACAGGGTTAGACACAGGAAGCCTTGGTTCATGTAGCTCTCTGGATTTCACACCTGACCGGCCGGAGGCCTGGTGCTTGGAAGAGCTTTTCTGATACACAGCTTGAGCTGGACAAACTTTGAGCTTGGTGCTGAGCAGACAATGTGGAATGCTGGGAAGCCCCTGGCTGAGCTCATCTGGATATTCATTTTGTCATGCACTGGGGTGAAGGAGGCTAGCCCAAAAACCTCTAAGATGCCTCGTGGGCTGGGGACTGTGTATTCCTCAGGGCAGGGAGCCCACAACAAACTGTACCCGCCAGGCAAGATGACATCAGGACAAACCCACACATGTTCTGCCACAGAATTATAAAATGGGCGTGGGGCCCTTCCCACAGCGCTCACAGCCAGCAGGAGCTCTGCCATCACATGAAGGTGCTCCTGCAGCCTGGATGGGTCAGTGCCTGCAGGACACTGCTGTTGCAAGTGATGCCCGAGTGCAGCTACCTCCAGAAAGGAAAGGCCATGGGGGAAAAAAGGGAATAAAATATTAATTTAAATTGTATTTGATCAATTTTTAATATGGTGAGACCAACGAATTGAAGGCCAAATCTACTTTCGTTAGAAAATGGAATTACAGTATTTTGTAAAATGAAACCAAAGCTGGGATTTTGAAGAGTAGGGATTTTTTTCTGAGCTCTACTCCAGCGGCAATACTGTGAGTCACTCATTTCAGCGAATAATAGCCCTGTGTTCCACTCCTTGGTGCTTTCACATAATTTACATTAATTTGCGAACGCAGGTCTCTTGTACTGGATAAGCTGCTTATCAAGGTGACACACAGCCATTGTGGCTTCACACAGAATCTGTGACAATTAGAAGATTTTCTATTTCACCCACTTTCATTCTGGGAACACTAAATATGGCAAATCAAGATAAAATATTGACCCGTCTGTGAAAATAAATGTGATTCAGTTTGAAGAATAGGGTGTTTTTCACACATGAAGAACATTACATCCCCTTTTTAAAACAGTGTTTTGCAGGCCTAGGGTTAATGTGCAGTCTGAATTTGTCCCTGCTGGCAAAGGGTTTGTCAATGTACAATATATTTTCCTTCAGATCCAGGAGCAATTAATATCTTTTCCTTCAAACCGTAAGTTATATGCTGGAATAAATAAGTGACTGTTTTAGGAAGAGAGAAGATAGTAAGTTGGAAGGACTCATGCTCTAGCAGCAATTTTTCATTATTACTGGGTTTTTTCTACTTGGTTAGCCAGAATCAAGCAAGTTGGACAAACAGATTAAATCAGAATCTATAATTTCTATTGCATGCCAGCTGTAAGAGAGAGATCTTACTTATTTTGGTCTTACAGGTAATATTGTTTAAAACATCTATGTTAAAAAAGGAAAGCAAAAATAAGACCAAAGGATCACAATGAAGACTTTTTGTTTGGCTTAGACATCTGTACTCTAAAACCAGGCAAGAAGCTTTGATTATGCAGCCCTTACAGAAAGCACCAAGGCACATATACTGACTTTGGTAATGAGAGGAAAGAACACAGTTCACAGTCTGAATTTTCCAGCATACAATGGTGCTTTTTCCAAACCCCAATACTGTTCGGCCTTTGAACAAAATCAGTAGGAACCCCATCCCCTAAATACACTTCAGTTTTCTTTAAAACTACAGAGCACAAATGGGGCATCCAGAAATTAAGTAAAATGGGAGCTGCATGGTAGCGATGAAGGGACGTGGGTGCAAACCTCCGCAAGTAGCTCAGAGCAACAGTTCATGAAGTTTCCACAAACCTGTGGCTGTCAGGCATGATTGCTCACTCTTTGTCTTATCCTGCACTGATGAACTTCCTACTTTATTTCATCTTTTCATTTGAACTAGAAGTAATCATATGCAGAATTGTGTATGCATATGCCTGGTGTCTTAGAGTCTGCCAAGCAAGCTGCTGCTGACATATTCCCTGCAAATGGCAGGGCCCCTCCAGCTGCCTCCTCCATCCCCCTGTCCTCTGCTCCCTGCCCCTAAAGGGGCATGCCCTTGGCCAGCAGCTGCTGCTGAGGCTGGGGCAGTGGCTGGAGAAGCTGGGCCACAGGTTGGGAATGTGGTTTTTACAGCTTTTAAATCTAGTCTCATTTTTTGATGTCAGTGGGAGTGGAGAGAGGGGTGTTCAAGACTAGCACCGAAATACACTCGGGATTGTCTGTGGTTTGTTATTTTATGTTTTGTGCTTTCTCAAGCTGCTGGTCATTCAAGTTTCCCTTTGAGTACCGCCTTTTGATGGGCTTCACTCAGGGTCTTGTGCTGGCTGCCTTGTTTACTCATTTATCACCAAGCTGTTTGCTGCAGTGGAGACTTCAGGCTGCTGAGACTCCACCAACCCACTGCAGCTCTGAGCAGCGCTACCTGTGGCACTTGGCATTTTTCTAAAGGTAATCTTTGGTTCCACAGTTTTTCCAGCTAACCAGGGTACTTGGTAGTTTAAATGTACTGCTCATCCAAGAGGCATAGAGGTCTTTGAAAATGGGAAAGAAAATACCCAGATTTCTTCTGAGACTACTGATTTATTTAGATTTCACTTGGAGCTTTGGCCCTGAAGCAGTGCTAACACTGAATTGGTAACTTCTCGCTAGCTTTTAACTTCCTTCTCCTATTGTTTTAAAGCTTTGTTGCAGTCAGCAGCAGGTTCAGACCTAAACTATGGAGGAGCTGCTGAGTGCATTTACAGACCCTCAGGGCTCTTGTCTGCCTAAGCCCCTGGGGTACCGATACCAAGCTGAGCACCCACCCAGTCACTTTACAGCAGAAGTTGAAAGTCTTGCCAGTCCACTCTTGTGGACCTGAGCAGACTCAGCAGCTGGCTCTGGGCATTGTCCCTGCTCCTTTCCCCCATCCCTACCTCCTAGGCAGGGCTTAAAAGCTGCCTGAGAGCAAGACTTACTTCAGGATGGCATCTGTGTGGCCCTGACTACCCAGAGGATGAAATAACCTCTGTCCCTCAGGGAAATTCCCTGCCACCAGCAAGTCCAGAGTACATGTGTTGCCCTGTGCCTGTGTGGGTAGGGGGACCTGACCCAGGACACCCAAAAAAAGATTGTATTTCAAGATGGCTCCCCATGCAGTGGGCTACCAGGCTACAAAAGATCTCCACTTAAGCTTTTCAGAAACGTATGAATAAATTTTCCATGTTTATTCCTTACCTTGATTTCTTTTCTTACTCAGGCAGTCAGTGTATGGTTTAGCTTTTATATCCCAGTTGGCAGGGGTTTTGTTTGATGTTGTTGTTAATTTTGCTGGGTCGGAAAGCGCTCCTGTGAAGGACGCTGTCTGAATGAGCAGTGTTGTTATTTATTAGTGCACACACATTTGCACACAGATCATGAAGGACAAGATGATTTCTGTCGAAGTCAGGAAAAGACAGCACAGGTATCATTTGTTCAAGCAGAGAGTAACCTTGAAAGTGCCAGCAGAGAATGAAGTTGCCTCACTAGAAGGGGGATAGTAGGGAAATTTGCTGTATTGAGCAAGAATGAGCAGGGTTTAGTGAATTAATAGAGAGGGGAATAAATTGCTATCTTGAGGCCATGCTGTGGTTGTATAACACATTCAATTCCTCTGCATTCAAGGTTTTGTCCTCTCCTACAGTCAGCATATATATTCTACTTTTATATAAACACAGCCAGTAAAACTTGTGTAAGAATTCTGGTCTAGGCTTTGTACAACTATTATAAATATGTGTGTTCAGTATTTATAGTATTCTCTACTAGTACATACATATTATTGTACCTATATGTAGACTACATTATTGCAATTTTACAAATTATTTGTATTATAAACCCATAATAGAACATGGCTGTAGTAGTTAATACTTTAACAGGTAAATTCTCCCTATTAGGAGTAGGGTACATCTCCTGCCCATTAACAGCAAGGCAGCACTTAGAGCACAGCTGCAGATGCAGGACATTTTGTTGTTTTGCATCTCTTTTTAAGATGTGTCAAAACTTTTATGAAAGCACTTTTTTTTTTAAAATTTCAAAAGGTGTTGATTCAGCTAAGTTAAAAACTCTTGGGTAAATTGAAACATTTTGTTTTCATGCTGTTGATGTGGGGTTTATTTTGACCTCAAAGAAATGTAGAGCATTTGATTAAATTGGAATGGATTATGTCAACTTTGTGTTTCCTATATAATGACAGTATTATGTCAGTTTTAGGTTCCATCCTATTCACTTAATCAGATTTAAGTGCAATTTAATTCCGTCCCATGGGAATACCAGTGTGTCTGGTTTTCTGTCCTGGTTCTAGCCAAGCAAACAGAACCTGGAGAAATCAAAATTTTCTAATGGTGCCAGAATTGATTTTCACTGACCTTAATTCTCTTATAATGAGGTTTGATTTGATGAAAACCTGAGTAATAATTCTCTTAATTTCTGTGGAGTTTGCATTCAGTGTAGCGAGTGCCACACCCCCATCAATGTCCTTTGACACAAAATGAGTGCGGAATGAGACTGACTCGGCAGGGGAGTGGGTGGATGTGAGCAACTCTTCAGGGTAGAAAAGAAGCAGGCCTGAAGCATCACAGATTAGTTTTTCCATACTGGATCAAAATGCTACAGTTCAGGAGTTTCTGCTCCTTCCTCTTTCCTCAGGCCTCAAGGCTGAGAGAGGTGTTTTGGCAGCCATCTGTACAGGTAGGGGAAAGAGAAGCAATAGCTAGCAGCTGGCTGCAGAGAGCTGCTTGCAAGACAGAAACACAAAAGAGCTTGCCTGGATTTCCCCCCCTCCTAATTAGGTGATTTGTGACTATATTCTTATCAGTGACCTTGTTAATGCATCTGTAACCATTCTCATTAGCTTCTGAGTTATCCTTGGGATTTGCCTAATGAGAGTATGCACTATCAGGACATCAGATGCATTGCATAGTGCCTCTCACTGGCAATGTGATTTCCAGAGAGAAGAGTCTATGTGGGACTGGCTAGGAGAGAAGAAATGGGCTGCGTGACATAAATGCATTCATTGATCCCCATAACATGTTTTGCAATTTTCTAATTTGTCAATAAACCTAAATGTTGACAAGGCAGGGTATTTCGGTGCCCTCCAGGCTGAAAAGAAGGTCCTGGAAGTGCTAAGAGTAGTCATGCAGGCAAGCAGGAGAGATGGGCTACAGCTGGGACATGTTTGCTGCACACTGCAAATGCTATTATGGCAATAATTACTTCAAGACTTCCGTTTTGGTCTATCCACTATTTAGAAGTATCAGTTTCAACAATTACAAAAAAGCCCCACCCAAACCAAATCCCTATTTTCGTTACAGCAAATAGTTGGAAAACGAGCCACAGAGTATCATGAGCCATGAAGTATTTAGTTTGATTCAGTAAAGTGGAAAAGAAACTACAATTCTATTTGACGAGAATGAGAAGGACCTGAGGAAAACTGAATCACATATAGAGAGAAAGCAATTCTTCTCTGACTTGCTCTGATCTCTGATGTAGTCCTGAGTACTCACACAATTGATGAGTAAAATCCTACCAGATCAGAAAGGGTCCATTTTATACAGGTGGAAAAGATCACAGAATCATAGAATATACTTAGTTGGAAGGGCCTCATCAGGATCATTGAATCCAACTCCTGGCCCTGTGCGGGATACCCCAAGAATCACACCATGTGCCTGAGAGCCCTATCCAAATGCTTCCTGAACTCTGTCAGCCTTAGTGCTGTGACCACTTCCCTGGAGAGCCTGTTCCAGTGCCCAACCACCCTCTGGGTGAAGAACCTTTTTCTAATATCCAACCTAAACCTCCCCTGACACAGCTTCAGGCCATTCCCTCAGGTCCTGTCACTGGGCACCACAGAGAAGAGATCAGTGCCTGCCCCTCCTCTTCCCCTCATGGAGTTGTAACTGCAGTGAGGTCTGTCCTCAGCCTCCTCTTCTCCAGGCTGAACAGACCAAGTGACCTCAGCTGCTCCTCACACGGCTTCCCCTCAAGGCCCTTCACCATCTTTGTTGCCCTCCTTTGGATGCTCTCTAACAGTTTAATGTCTTTCTCATACTGTGGCACCCAAACCTGCCCCCAGCACTCCAGGTGAGGCTGCCCCAGTGCAGAGCAGGGCAGGACAATCCCCTCCCTTGCCCGGCTGGCGATGCTGTGCCTGATGCCCCCCAGGACACACTTGGCCCTCCTGGCTGCCAGGGCACTGCTGGCTCATATTCAACCTGCCATCAGCAGCAGTATAGATGGACCTGTGGACAGTCTCTTGACATTAGCCATTTGCAGCAATTTACATGCTTGCAGCCCCAGCTGGAATTGAAATTTGCAATGAACGGATCTAATGTAGGTCTGAACAGTATCTGGTGGGCATAAGGGCCTATTACCACATGCAAAGGCACTGCATCGAGGTGAGCTCTTGCTGACGTCCCTACGGGGTACCACAGCAACATACCCTTAGCTCTGCCATGTGCTGTGCTTTGCTGTCAAGCTCATCTGGGATATGTCTCACCCAAGTGTGTTATCCTGGTCACTGACCACCTTCTCCAAGCCTTTCTTGTGGTGTCATCTCAGGAAAATGGGTGGCAGCGATGCCGGCTCCACAGTGGGAAGCCCGCAGGCAGTGACAAAGGCACTGTTGGATGCCAGACACATCGTCTTCTCCTGGGCACCATTCTCAAAATGCTACACTGTTTGACTTGTCACATCACTCACTCTGCAGACAGCATGATGACCTTTCCACTAATGACAGCTTTTGCTGTTTGCTTCAAAGTTGATAAAGCTGCTGTTCTCCATGAGTTCTATATTGGCAGTGTTACTAATATACCTAGGCCATTTCCACTCCATCTGCTTATTGAACATGGACTCTAATTTTTTGTACCCTCCCTGGTGCCAAGCAGCAGGCCTTTGTGCTACCGGGGGCATGTGGGGAGGGGGAAATTTTTCTGTGTCAGACCACAAGGTTAGAAGTGATGGCAAGGCAGCCCAGCCCTGAATTAATGAAAGTGCACTTGATTGCTTGATCTGCTGCCAGGTTACTCCAAACCTGGAGAAAAAGTAAGGCCAGAAATGGGCACATGTCACTGAAGGAGGCTCATCTGCAAGCTGAGGACTGTAGAGGGGGAAATAAAGAAAAAAATATTGTCTCTGGATATATCTCTCTTTTTGCCACCTCTTTCTCTCTTCCCTTCCATAAAGAACTTGAAATTGGCAACTTCCAATGGAAACAGCACACCACACCTCAGCCAGAGCCCTGAAAGTGTATGACACACTACTGTACACTTAGCTCTTCCCATTCTTACTACTCAAATTGGCTTCTTTCTTTTGCTTTGGGTAGTTTCATGTTCAGTTTGTCCCAGGAGAGACAGCTAAGTCTTGCATTGTGAATACATTAGCTGTATCCTTCTCCCTCCTTGTGTCAGTGTTGTCTCTTCGTCATCAGGTTCCCCAACTCCATTCCAGAATTTAACATACTCTCACTATTATTAAAAAAAATTCATTCTGCAAGTGCTGAAGCTATTCTCCATCTATCTGTAGTTCCAGAAAAGATGTGCTCCAAGGGCTGGAGTGTTTTCGAAGTGATACATCCCCATTCTGGGACAGAGGGTTGCAGGAAGAAGCAGTCCAACCCTGCCTTGTGGGAATGGCTTGCCTTTAGACCTTGCATTCAGATATCAGAAGGCAAGAAGGAAAACTCTGCTAGCTGCTTTTCCCCAAGCTGGAGCACAGGGAGCAGGGCCAAAAAGCAGATTACATCATATAGGAACAAACAAGGATCAGGACCACACCATGCATCCCAGAGATACAGTCAGTTCCTTACACACAGTCTGCTTGCTCAGGGGTTGTGGCAGTGCCAAGGTGCAGCCAGCAAGTTTAGTGTTGGCAGCCTTGTATGGTACCTCCAGAGGGTAATCTGGGGCCCTGAATGTACTGTCATGCTACACCAAATGCTAGTTATTAACATGTTAACTACGGGACCACAATTCATTCAGCTTCTCCTTTGTCTTGAGCAGGCAGTTTACAAGCTAAGCTACCCCTGATGCCGATGTGAATTTGTTGCCTGTTGAGACTTCAAATGCAGAGAAGGAAACAGACTCCAAATTGCTCCAGGACCTGTATTCTGCGTCGTGCTTAAATTGGATTTTGGTTGCTCTGTGCCTTTTACAACCTGGATTAGAGGCATTTGCAGCTGTACATCTCCTCTGTTGCAGTCTCTGTGTTCCTGCCTTCCACGTGCTGCAGGGAGAGGAGGAGGAGGGGAAGGATGAGCAGCAGAACTGCAGCAGCACTAAGGAGCACAGCAATGTCAGTGCCAGCAGGCAGAGAGGGGCCGACATGCAGAGAGGCCAATTTAGCCATGCTGAGCCAAGGGCTCACTTCAGCTGAACAGAGCCAGATATAAACTTTGCTTCCCAGTAAGTGCCTTTGCCTTATGCTTTCATAGCTGCTAAATAAGGGTACTCTGGCAGAACCATTAAAGCCAGGGAGGTTTATGACTTTCAGCAGGATGGCACACAGCTTTGACTCCAAATATATCCTTTGGCTATGATCTTAAACCAGTTGTACACATGAGGAAAGATACACTACTTTGTCTTTTTTTTTTTTAAACATACTGGAATCGATAAACACAGGCACTCAGTCAGCTTTGGGGCTAAATCCCCTCATAAGAAGTGAAACGTGGTACTCAGATAAATGGCTTAAACAAAGAGCTGCCATTATCTTGCCAATAAGGTGTTAAATAAGGATTCTCAACATCATTTCAAACTGTAAGGGTTATGTAGGAAAGGTATATCTCTATGATGCCACTAAAATACTGACTGCAGCCAAAAGAAGACCTGGATATGAACACTGATTTAAAGTGAACCAGTAGCTTTTAAAAATAGGACTGCGTTTGCTTTAGCAGGTGCAGCAGTAATGGAGCCGTGAGAGTTCTGCTTGCTTGGTTTGTTCTACTTCGTTTTTCTGCTGGGAAGGTACTTATAAGGGAGTTGGGACTTATAGTATTGTTGTGGTGATTTATAAAAATTATTGTTATTTGACAGATTAGCTCAGATATCATTCTGCTCACTGAGTCCTTCTCTGTTCTTTTGGTAGAGTTGTGTATGCCAACCGACTGAAGTTTTATGTGAGCTATGTGTGCATGTCTTTTATTTTCCACTGCTCACATCAAACCATCTGTGTGTGACCAATGGAAGCAATATTCCTTATGCTATGGCAAAGCAAAGCTATATGCCAAAGCAATATGCTCATGGTATTAAGTCTGGGGATCCTTCCATCAAATGTGCAACATTGCCATGAATTTGGCAAGATTATTGCATCTTTACCAAAAATACAGAATTTCAAACCATGCTTTCAAGTCCTATTAAGAATTATGAGAGAACAACATGTGGGTGCGATTTTTTTTCTGTAATTGTTGTAATTTCATTTCTAAGAAAAAGGGATTCTGCTTTTTCTGGACACACTATTTTTCTTATTTAAGGGACAAAAGACATGTTATCAGTATTTCATTTCTTCACTCTCCTATCTTCTAAAAAAACCCATTAATACTCTCTGCATTTCCTCTGAAACAACTGGGTTATGGAATGTTTAATAGCTTTATCTTCTTTAGTTAATTCCCCGTGATTTAGATAATTCCCAGTCTGACAGTGCCTTGAACTTTTTACAGCACTCCTCATTGGAGGATCCCAGAGTTCTTTAGCAGCAAGTCTAAATACAACTTCACATTACCTTGAGTAAAAAAAGGGAAAGTAAGAAAAATTTGCATGTGGGGGGAAACATAGTGACAAAAGCTGAGGAAAAGGCTGAGGCACATTATGCCTTTTTCGCCTCCGTCTTAAATAGTAAAGCCATTGTTCTCTGGATACCCAGCCCCCTGAGCTGGGAGATGGATGGGGAGCAGAATGAAGCATAATCCAAGGAGAAATGATCAGTTACCTGTCATGAGACTTAGACATGCACAAGTCTGTGGGGCCAGGTGGGATCCACCTGACGGTATGGAGGGAGCTGGTGGATGTGCTCACTGAGCCACTTTCCATCCTTTACCAGCAGTTCTGGTCAGCCAGTGAGGTACCATTTGACAGGATGTGAGCAAATGTGACAGCCTTCTAAAAGAAGGTTCAAAGCAGGATTCAGGGAACTCCAAGCCTATCAGCTGGGGAAGGTCATGGAGCAGACAATCCTGAGTGCCACCAAGTGGCACATGCAAGACAACCAGGGGATGAGGCCCAGCCCACAAGAATTTATCAAAGGCAGGTCCTGCTTGCCCAACCTGTTCTCCTTCTATGATAAGGTGACCCACCTAGAAGATGAGGGCAAGGTTACCGATGTTGTTTACCTGGACTTTATTAAAGCCTGGGACACCCTTTCCCACTGCGTTGTCCTGGAGAAACTGGCTGTCCATGGCTTGGTCAGGTGCACTGTTCACTGGGTTAAAAACTGTCTGCATGACCAGGCCTAGAGAGTGGTGGTGAATGCAATTACATCAGTGGGTCACCAGTGCTGCTCCTGAGGGCTTGGTACTGGGCCTTGACCTGTTTAATGTCTTTATCCGTGATATGGATGAGGGGGTGAAGTGCACCCTCAGTCAGTTTGCAGACAGCACCAAACTGGGTGGGAGCGCTGATCTGCTTGAGTGCAGAAAGGCTCTGCAGAGGGATCTGGGCAGGCTGGATCAATGGAATGAGGCCAGTGGTGTGAGGTCCAATGAGAAAAATGCTGCTGGGCTCTGCCCTTAGGTCACAATGAACCCATTCAATGCTACAGGCTGGGGACAGAGTGGCTGGAAAGCTGCCCCGCAGAAAATGACCGGGGGGTGCTGGTCAGCAGCAGCTGAACATGAGCCAGGAATGTGTCCAGGTGGACAAGAAGGGCAGTGGCATCCTGGCCTGTATCAGGAATAGAGGGGTGAGCAGGACCAGGGCACTTACCGTGCCCCTGTACTCGGCAGTGGAGAGGCTGCCCTTAGAATCCTGTGTTCAGCTTTGTGTTAGTGTGTCCAGAGAAGGGCAGTGAAGCTGGAGAAGGGTCTGGAGCACAAGTCTGATGAGTAGCACCCGAGGGAGCTGGGATTGTTTAATCTGGAGGAAAGGAAGCTCAGGAGGTCTCTCTAAAACTACATGAAAGAGGTTGTAGGCAGAAGGGGTTTAGTCTCTTCTCCCAGGTAGCAAGTGACGGGAGGAGAGAAAATGGCCTCAAATTGTGACTGGAGAAGTTTAAATTGGATATTAGGGAAAACTTCCTACACTGAAAGGGTTTTCAAGCTTTGGCACAGGCTGCCAGGGAAGAGCTTGAGTCAACATCCCTTGGAGGTCTGTAAAAGACGTGTAGATATGTCACTGAGAGGCATGGTTTCATGTCATGTGCTTGATCTGTGAATGAACTCACTGATTTAAATGTTGTTTCCGATCTAAATGACCACATGATTCCATGAAAAATTGTATTTGTCTAAGATCAGGAAGCCAAGGGGTTTGTTCAGTTCTGTTGTGCAGACTTTAGCCATTCAAGTCTACACAGTGACATTCTCTTCTCAGGAGTATGTTATCTTCTTTCTTTGCTTCCATTAATGGTATTTTTCAATCTAGTCGGTCCATCTTTTGAGATAAAGCAGGCTTTGGAGAGCTTCTAACATGCACCTACCTCTGCAGTCTGATTAATCAGGCTTTGAGATTTTGAGTGAGAAGTTATGCAGTGCAAGCTTCTGCTACATGGATCTGGTAACCAAACTTTCCATCTCCTCCAATATATGTTGCAGAAAAGACTCACAGCAGTTTGGGGTTTTCTTCACAAAATTTGCTGGTTTGGTAAATTAGCTGGATACATAGAGTGGTAAACCAGCAAATCTTAAGGAGATATATTCACATGAATCTATCATAACAATTAGCCAAAAAAGGGAATCAGATGAGAAGCAGGTATGGATTTTCTGCACTGATTAGTTAAAAACACGTGAACCAAAAATCTTTGAACACTTTGCTATATGCACACCTCTGAGTCTCAGACCTGAGCCTGGCCCTCTCCTCAGGTGTGATTTTTACCTTTCTGCCCAGCACAAATCTTGAAACATTACTTAGGGACACGCAAGTTACAGGCTGTGGAAATTTCCCTCTTCTGAAGTACGAAGCTCTGTTGGCCACCAGCAATTGTGCTTGGTCCTGCTGGACACTGAGACACATCCTCCACAGGAAGGTAAAAAGGAGGTGTGGCAATGCCAGCTCACTGCAGCATGGCAGCAGTGGTTCTTCTCCCAGGTTCTCTGATGAAACATTTGAAAATGAAACTGAAGTGTTAAGCACAAACATACCTTAAACTGAAACTGGCTTTTGAGTTGGAGACCAGTGCACTGGGATGCAACATGACACACAAGTTAAGTCCAAGTCAAATTGCTTGTCCATGATCGCTAATGGCCTGATCCATAGTCCAAACAATATAACTGAATATTATTCCCTGCTTCCCTGATTCCAAACCTAGCCATTTTTGGAAAGACTTAAACAAGAGCACATCCAAGAGTTAAACAAGAGTGATATCTAGGAGCCCATATTTATTGGGCAAAACTCGGAACAATCCTGAGGATGCCAAGCTATTTGTGGCAAGCCACTATGTGCTGGTGAGTCAAGGCAGGCAGTCCTTTCAAAAGTCCAGTATCAAACAAGTAGTGAAGGCTGATTTATTTGTCAGGTAACAGAAAACTCTGTTGGATATGGGACTGTAGTCTCTGCCTAGTTTCATAGCTGTGCCCTCTTTAATTAGCAGTATGTGGTGAATGAACATTTTAGGAATTCACGGAGGAATAATTAATATGCTAATGTTGTTGGTAATAATCTACATAAAAGCTTTATAACAAGTTTGGTGGTTTAGCCAGCCCAGAAAAATTTAAAAGCCTCAAGTAAGCAGTTTCTTCTCTTCAGGAACAGATATCTCTAACATCAGTGCTATAGCCAATGAGTCATTATAACCACCACCAATAAAGCAGGGAAGGACATCAAATTAGTAAAATTTCAGTAGAAGGGCAGCTGTGGGGCTTTTTACAGCCATCTGCACTGGAGAGAGCTGCAAGAAGAGGAGAGGTAGCACACTGTGAATGGTAGAAAGTGTACAAATTCCGAAGGCAGGAGATGGTCTTCTCCTTCTGCAAGGACAATTGCCTGAAAGGTAGAGGACGATTATCTGCAGTCAGGCCTGGATGCTTTCTCTGCATTGCCTGCTCAGGATGGATTTAGTCTGAATCAGGAGTCATTGTCTCTGGAAGTGAGATCCTCTCTCCCATATTGCACTGTTTGATTACAGCTCAAAGCCATAGCATCCGAAGGACAGGGGAAACTCGCAGTGCATAGGGTACACAGACTTCTAAAGTCTACACTCAGGGAGTACTTGTGAATGTGAGCTCTGGAGAAGGATGTAGCTAGAAGGGAAAAAAACCTGAAAACGTATTTCACTAGAATTAAGTAACATTGTCCCAGGAGCTCATGCAGGAGTAGGGATATGTACACGTTATAAGGAAACAAAATATATTCCCCCACTCTAAATGCTCACCTTGCAACATCCAATGTAATGTATTTACCCCCTACGCAGAAAGGGGGATGTTAAAAGCAGTGACAAGCTGCTGTTCACTCCTCCAGAGACAGATGAATATTTCCAACCTAGTTTTGTAAATCAGAATCATCCAGGCATAATCCTAACTACATTTGCCCATGTGTCTCAATGGTAATCCAGCCAAGCCTCCAACCTCCTTCAGGTTTACATAGGGGGAAGGTCCCTAGGGATAAGCTATAGGGACTGCAAATGAAACAGGCTTGAAGTCCTTAGAGGGAAAGCTTTGCAACCATGCAAACCTATTCATAGTGATAGGTGTTGCTTTCCTACTCAATACATGTTTATTTTAAAAATTTACATAGATGCTGCAAAGATAAATCACTGTGCTAGTACTCATTTAATAAAAAATAAACCAGTGCAGATATTCCACTGGGAAAGCTAGGGTATGTTTTTCAAGATCCCTAAAGCCAAGAAATTCTCATCTGCTTCATTTAAGAAGTAATAGTTATTTGTATTTGCTCTTGGAGGCAGAAGCACTAAATCAGAAGGGATTTAGGAGGACTCCATCTTCCAGGACTCAGGGGGATTCTGCATATGTTGCACATAATAAACTCAAATTCAGCACTTTGTAAGTGTTGTTTTGTGTTGTTTTCTGGCTTCACCCTGCCTTGACTGAGACACAGCTATCTTCACAAATGGCACTTTGGGTTCTGTGCCAGGGAACAGTAATGGTAATGACAAGTCTTATTGCAAAGGCACAGTAAGGTCAATCAAAAAGCAGATGACAAGTTCCTAAACTCTTTTTAAGCTGAGTTGTGTGTATGAGGCCGCTGAGTGGCTGTTTTACATTATGGGTATTAATGACAGTGAAGGTCAGCAAGGCAGAATAAGCTGATATTCTCCATAAAGAGAGAAGACTGTGTTAGAGCCACGCAACACAATGCCCTACCTCTTCCCACTTCCCACTTTGTTAAGCTGGGTTTCAGCTGTCGAAAACACTAAGTAAAACCAATGGCAGTGTGTATTGGGTGTAGGTGGCAGGGTGTTACCAGCACAGGGGGGGGCTATTACCTGCTCAAAATCTTCTTACAGCCACAGTAAGAAGCAGCCAATGCCCATGACACAGCCGTGTCTGCATTGGACCCACGCACAGCTGAGCCCACCAGCCAGTGACGGGCACATCACGGACAGCTCAACTCTGCACTGCTTGGGGTGGGACAATGAGGAGTAGGGGACGAAGGAGTGCAGCTCAGTCTGGGAAAAAAGCAGGGTGTGGATAGGGAGAAAGAGTTGTTTTCATTTTTTTTCCTTTGTTTCTCACTACCCAAATCTATTTTAATTGGCAATAAATCAGCTTAATTTTCCCCAGGTTTCTTTGCCTATGATGGCAGCTGGCAAGCAATCTCCTTGTCTTTACCTCAACCCACCAGCATTTTCATCATTTTTTCTCCCCTCTCCCCGTTGAGAAGGAGGATCGAGAGAGCTGCTGGGTGGATGCCTGGCTGCTGGCCAAGGTTAACATAAGTGAATAGCTCAGTGGTTTATTTCCTGGGTCCCTTCTCATTCCAGTCTTATAGTTGACACCGATTGCCTCCCTGTTCCATACTTCATATGCTACTCTTTTCTCACTGCCAGTTTTTCAGCACCGCTGCCTCTGAGCTAGGAGGAATTGGATTTCTCAGAACTGTATGGGGAGGCGGAATAATCTGGTCTGCCTGTGGCAAGGGCGGGATTTAGGAAGGGCCTGCCGAAAGCTGACACTTGAAACGTAATGGGGAAGGAGAGAAAGTGGTACAGTATACACATCAGCTAGGGGAGGTGTTTTCCATGTGGCTGGCACAAAGGTAAGTGCCTGCTATCAGGTGGCTTCAGTTCCACAATCCTGCTTACTCGGTAGCACAGCTGATGTGCAGTGAAGTCTTATTGACACAGCGACAAATTATGTGTGTAAATACTTATCACAGTAGGGAATTCTATATGTGTTTAAAAAAATGCATGGGAAGGAGGATAATTTTGACATGGCTGCTTATCTGCTTGGTATTGCCATCAAATATAATTGGTATCACCAAAAATTACTTTTAGAAATCACACAGAACACATTACTTTCGTACAGACTTACCCAGTTTTTATGTATGGTATTCCTGAGTTCATTTATTCCATTGATTCCACATTACAATGCATTTGCACATGGTACACCTATTCTTTTTTTCCCTGAAAGGTCTCTATTATTAGCAATAGCTTCCTGTAAGGTATCATGTTTCTGTGTGCTAGTTTTTCAAGTACATTTGCCAATACGGTATTTATCAATATAGCAAATCAAGACATACTCTGAGATAATTACATTAAGTAAATGGCAGACCCATTTTCCTGAGAGGACCTTTTTGGAAAGAGTTTATTGCTAGAAATTTAGAAAAAGGTTTTAATGTATGAGCTGTTAACTGCTTTGCATCCGCTCCCATTTAGTTACTTTGACATACATCGGAGAATTCCTGCTGCGGAGAAAAGTGAGAACCAGATTCCATGTCCAGGTAATTTATTGTGAAAGTTGTAGTTGTGTAGATAGTTGCTCTTTGAGTGCAAACTGCTTGCCAGAATCAGCTACTGACCACCAGCATTTAAGTGTATGGTGTGTTTTTTATGGAGGCTCACCTCAGAAATAAATAACTGTATCAGGCAAATCCATGACATGATAAGGGCGCTATTAGGATGTACTCATCCAGGAAGTGAAGAGGAATAGGACAAAACTTGGGTAAATATTTACCTCAAGGGATGATTAATTTTATTATTAGAGAGAGGGGTCATAGAGGGGTTAACATATTGAGTTTCTATCTGCAAAATCCAAAAATGGGTGAGGCACATCCATTAGTATGTGGGCACCAAGTGTTTTTCTCTCTTCCTTTATGTCCTAGCGCAAACATTTTATGATTAAAAGTTAGTGACATATGAATTACAAAGCTGACCAGATGGTTAGGCTGGCCAGGTAACTAGGTGATTGAGCCAGTTTTAGTGCTGTATCCTCCCAAATTCACTTGGTAGGTACTATAAAAATACTCTTTCTCACAAATAATCTGACAGCGCAAAGTGCTTCCACCTCTGAGTGAGTTGTGCATGTTTACTTCTCTACCTACATCTATGAGCTACTGAAGTGAATGGTATTTCACCTGCCACAGAGTCTTTCCCACTCTTTTTGGGCATACCCTCTTTAGCATTAGATCTCCTTGTCCATAGCTAAGAGTCTCTCCTACGGAGCTGGAGTCTACAGAAGTGTAGCACAAGATGTGTGCTGGCTTTTTGTACGGGTGGTTTTTCACAGACACGTGAATGCCTCTTTGTTACACGTGCTGTATTTCATCCTACCACCTACTGCAAATGCAAGCATCTGGAAAACTTGAATTGGAAGCATCTGGAAAAATTGAAACTTTCAGCAGACTAATGTGGAAAAAAAAAAGAAGAGGCATGGTGAAAAATATAAACTAAAATTTACTTATTGGAGTGACCCAAAACCTTGATCAAACTGATGGGCCAAAGTCACTTCTGTGGGTAATTTTTACACTATACTGGATAGGTGTGAATTTTATCCATTGCATGAAACGGGATATATTTGGCAAAATACTTTTATTCTTTCCTTTGAAAAATGATGCATTATGAATACTCATGCCATCTTAATTCCTTCTTATTCTTATTTTAGCAATGATTATTGGGAATGTTTACATGGGACATTTTTATGTACTGACTTTCTCTGAGAATCATCTAGCAGGCCAGCATCTGTCAGTGGTGCTCTATGGTCTTTCCTCATAGCTTGAAGTTGGGCTGGAAAGCATTCTGAGGTTCCTACGGGCATAGAAGTTCTGTGGCAGGATCATGATTTTGTGGCAGAAGAGTTCCTTGTAGGCCAGATCTATTCACAGGTGCAAAACCCGAATTCTCTTTCAAGTAAAATGCCTGAACAATCAAGGGTAGTGCAAGGCATCTCTTCACACTGGAATGCCAGGCCCCACTCTCAGAGCTGATGAGGAATCTGGTGGATCCCCACAGCTTCTCACTACACAGGGAGGCTGAGACTAAATATGCATTCAGATGGCACCTGTGTGTGAGCTGAGCCACTGTGCCCAGCTGGACATGCCTCCTTGGCCTGGAACAAACAGATGTAGATCTTATTAGTTCAGTAGGGTTTAACTGTGAATCTGAGCCCTGTGTCTCTTCTCAAAGTAGCCCGTGTTGTTCAGGATCTTCTCACAATTTCAATTTCTCTACTGGTAAATAAAGAAGAACATGGAAGCCTAAAAGTTGCCCAACCTTCCATATATCTTATGTCACCTTCTCGTAGTCTGGAAAACCTTAAAATCATAAGAAGCGTGCCAGAACGACCACTTTACATAAACAGCCATTATTGTGGCTCACTAAGAGTACTTTGCGTCTCAAGAAATAAAAGGTAAACTTTCACTCACATAGATGAGTTTTTTTAAATTAAGGTCTTCATATCATTCCAGGAATCCAAGACCCATTTTCTTTTCCTCATTCAAGGTCTAATCAACACCTGCAGAGAGAGCATTGTGTTATTTGTGTTTGTAGAGGTGTGAGTGCATCTTCCTTAACTAATGGGCTGGAAGGTTTTATACTGATGTACCTAAATTTGCTATTAGTTGTTATAATGAAGTTAGCAAGGCAAAGAACTTCGGACTTTCCCAAAGTATAATGAGAGGGCTTGATTGCCTTTGAAGAGTGAGAATTCTGTTGCAACTTGTGGAAACACCAGGATTCAGGATAAAAGTAGAGCACAGAAGGGTTTATTTGTAATATTTGTCTTATTCATATTGGAAGATACCTCTAATTTAATTTTCAACTTCCTGAAGTGAGGGTCTAACCAAATTCTTTCTCCTACAATTGGTGGTAGTTTCAGTTAACAATTCTTCCTTCTGGTCTCACGCAGCTGACAGTGCCTGTCTTTGTGGAGCAGAGATAGGCTATGTGGACTATAGGGATCAGGGCAAGTAACTTAGGGTTGGATGCTGATATTTCAGACATCTGTAAGTCCAAGTGGGAAGCCCAAAATGACAGAGAGGCTTCTGGAAAAAAATGACTGGAAACAAACATACTTTGGGTAACACAGAAAGCATTGCCTACTACCTACATTGGGAGTAAGTTCTAGAAAGAAAGGAACAAGTAGCCGACTATAGTGCAGGCTGCAAGGCTTGGCCCCACTCTCCTCACACAGATCCTGCATCATTTTAGGGATTACAAACTACCTGGTCCTCAGCTGTTTCCCCAGGCATGTGGAGGTCTCCTGCGAGGTTTGAGTCATGTCCTGCTAGTCCTGTCTCTGATACATGGATAGTCCCATCTCTGTCCAAGATGCTCTGTACCATCTAAAAAGGCAATAGGAGCCTGTGTTTAAGCAATTGAATCCCCTCTGCCATGTATTCTATCAGCAAACTACCCTTTTTCCAATAGCCACAGTTCTGGGAGTCTGCAGAGTAGAGTAGGAGGAGATACACCAGCTGTGTTTGAAACACAGACCCAGATGAGGCTTACAAATGACAGGCCATGGAGTATTTTGAAAGCTTCTATTATTCCAGCTCTTCAAGGAAGATGCAAACCTTTTTTTTTCTTCAGACACAGGGAGCTTCTCTTTAGTTTCTGTGTCAATAGGAGATTTCTCCACAATAGTAATTGAAATCCCAGATATAGCTGCACTTTGTACTCATGTTTAGTAAGGAATTTAGGCTGTGAAGTGAAACTGTACATAACGGTGTCTGTGCATCAGCCAGAAAAATCCATATTGCAGCAGGATGCTGAAAATGTGATACAGTGAACAAAAGACTATGGGAAACCACATATCTCCACCACCCTTCTTGACACCCTGTCCTTCTTCTTGATCAGTGATGGTCAATCCCCACATATTCTGAAACATGGAAAAGCATAAAAGAAGCAACAAGTGGTATCATCCCTTGAAGAAGTTGAATACAGGCCCTGTTTTCCTCTCTCAAATGCAAGAAAAAGAAGTGGTTGTTTCTTTTTCCAGGTCATGCCTTTTGTAGCTTGTTTTTTCCAAGACCAAACTTGCTTAGATTATTTTATAGGCAAGCTCTGCCTGAATGGCAGAGCTCAGAGGGTCATGATCAACAAAGCAGAATCCAGCTGGAGGTGTGTAGTTAGTGGTGTTTCCCAGGGATCAATACTGGCTGCAGTCTTACTCAAGTTGTTGGTCGATACCTGGACAAATGCATAGAATGTACCCTGAGCAGGTTTGCTGATGATATGGAACTGCAGGGAGTGGCTGATACACCTGAA